>CAWUFW010001855.1:2122500-2547816 GCA_963921515.1 Calotriton arnoldi
CCACAAAGATAGTTTATTATTATAAGAATGTTCAAGTCCTAACAAAAATGGTGTATGAAAGTAATCTTGTTGAAGTCCCCACAAACATACTGTGTGATTATAATGATATTCAAGTCCCCACAGAGAGATAGCATGTAGTTATTGTAATGTTTAAATTCCCACAGAGATAGTGTGTGGTTACTGGGCTAATATTTGGTTATTAGGTTGTTCAAGATGTCACATAGATGGTGTGTGAATGTAGGCATCTTCATGTCCCCTCAAAGATAGTGTGTAAAGATAATAATCAAATCTCCACACAGGAAGTGTGTGAACATAATGATGCTCAAGTCTTTACAGAGTTAGTGTGTGATTGTAGCCATGTTCAAGCCTCCTCATTTGTGTTTACAGTGGTTTTCATGTCTCTCCTGAAATAGTGAGTGGACATTATCATGGCCAAGTCCGTACAGTGAAAGTGTGTGAAGATAAATGTATTCAAGTCCCCACAGAGATAGTGTGTTATTACAATGATCAAGTCCCCACAGAGATAGTGTGTGATTATTGGGATGGCCAAGTCCCCACAATGATAGTGTGTGGTTACAGGGATATTCAAGTCCCCACAGAGATAGTGTGTTAGTAAAGAGATGTTCAAGTCCCCACAGAGATAGTGTGTGATTATTGGGATGTTCAAGTCCCAAAAGAGTTAGTGTGTGGTTATGGAGATTTTCAAGATATCACAGAGATGGTGTGTGAAGGTAAGCATGTCAAGTCCCCATAAAGATAGTGCATGTAGATAACCTCTCCCAACAGATTGGGCCCAATTCACAAAGGTAGTGTGTGATTATAGCAATGTTCAAGTCCCCACAGGGATAGTGTGTGATTATAGTGATTCTCAAGTCCCCACAGGGATAGTGTGTGATTATAGTGATTCTCAAGTCCCCACAAAGATAGTGTGTGATTATAGTAATGATCAAGTCCCCACAGAGATAGTGTGTGATTATAGTGATTTTCAAGTCCCCACAGAGATAGTGTGTGATTATAGTGATGTTCAAGTCCACAAACATATAGTGTGTAGTTACTGGAATAGTCAAGTCTCCATAGAGATAGTGTGTTATTGGGATGTTCAAGGCCTCATAGAGATAGTGTAATGTTAAAAATGCCAGAAAAGTAGTGTGGGAAAATATTGTTCTTTCTTTTGTAACATTTCTTTATTGATTGTACAGATCGTTGCAAACACCACTGCACCGCGGCCACCTATGCAAATGTAGGAGGAGCTCATAAATTTGTTACATAGAAGGAGTAAGAAGAGTCATACAAAGAAAAAGGGCATAAGCTTAACAAACTATCTTGACCCGCACCGTAACTCCTGAACATTCTAGGTCATAGTAGAAGCCACCCTACCAATGTTAGTACTATGTAGACAAAAACAGAGTTCACACATGCGGTGCTAAGAACTAAAAACAGTATCACCAGTAATATACCCAAATGTCCCGTCACAGTAAACATACCTTCGCACACCAACCACAGTACAAGATCATAGGTAGAGCATGTACTACTTACCCAGTTGGAACATATATGTCCAGTGCCCTCCTCCCTTGCCCTACCTCTCAGCCAAATGTGATAGTGGCCACACATGTGTCAGTGCTTACTCAGATGCCACATGATATGCCTTTGCTGCCTATTCTGTTTTATCTCTGTCACCTATACCTATGCCGGGGGGGGGACAAAATGGGGGGTGAAGCTAATATTCAATCTCCACACTGATGGTGCATGAAGATAATGATGCTCAAGTCTCCACTTCAGGCCTGCATGTGATGTGAGATTTTAATGGTTTTCAAGTGCTTACTGACAGAGGGCCTGATTCACAAAGGTAAACTTAGACCTGAAGTCTAAGTCTAAGGGCCTGATTATGACTTTGGTAGTCCTGGAGGGGGCCACCATGCCAGCGCCTGCTCCAGGACCACCAAAGTTGACTGCTGCTCACCCGATTATGAGTATTTTCGTGGTCTGGCGAGCAGGCGGCGTGGCATCCCACGGCGGTGCAGTTTAAAGGCTCATAAGTGAGCCTTAGAATGCATTGCCGCTGGACTGCCAATGCGCGTTCCTCCACGGCATGGACTGAGCAGTCAATGTCTAGCAGGAACAGGAGGGCATGCACACAGGATGGTACTACATGGACCCCCTGCTTGCACCCCCATGCTCCGAGGCAACACAGGGCCCTCTAGGGGCCCCTTTGTTTCCCCACCAAAAGCCTTTTCATGGCCGGCTCACTGCCATGAAAAGGCTGGTGGTGGGGAAACTTGTAAACTGCACTGCCATGCATATGGCATTCCCAGACCGCTGCACCACCACCAGGGATTGGGGATCCCTTGCGGTTGCGGTAGTCCCAAAGTGCTTTGACCACCGTACTCCTAATATGGCGGTTGGACCACTGGTGCAGCGGTCACCAACCACCACTGCACCTCCACCATGAGTTTGGCGGTCCTATGGGCCACCAAACTTGTAATCAGGCCCCAAGTTTAGACCTGAAGTCCAAGATCTGAAAGAGACACGTTAGTGACAGATTCCTTACCTTAGAATATCCCCAGGCGTCAGGCTGGATCCGGAAAGTTTTTGCGTAGCAGTACCCTTGCGCGTCGGTAGGCGGCGTCGTGCGGCTCCGCGTCCGTCGTCGGCGTCGTGACCGCCGGGATGACGTCGCGGGCAGTACTTAGTCGCCGCCCCTGCGCGCTGGCGTCAGTTCTTCTTTTCCGCGCCAGCAAGCGCAGATCCGGGAAGAGCACTGCCCTAGTCATTTTTTGACTAACTTTTTGGTGAATTTTTCACTGTTTTCTTCGAATCGACTTCAAGGTGTCGTAGGGATGCCCGGTTTTAAACGTTGCGGCGCCTGTGCTCGGATGATGTCCATCACAGACCCGCATCGGGAGTGTCTCTTCTGCCTCTGCCGAGGCCACGACACGGAGTCGTGTTCCGACTGCCGGGCCCTCAACCCGAAAGCTTTGCGAGAGCGGTCTCGAAAGCTCCTCGAGGCCCGGCATTCGGCTCCGCGCCACGCCCCGGTCGCGTGAGAGGTCAAGGGGTCGGTCGCGGAGTCCTCACCGGTCGTCGGCATCGAAGTCTTCGTCGTCCGGTAAGTCCAAGCACAAAAAGTCCAAAAAGCATCGTCGCTCTAGGACTTCGCCTCGCCGGTCTCGCGACTCGGCTGAGGCCCCTCCCGGCACCGTCCCCGCGGCCCCGGACATGCCTGTGGAGTCGCCCCCGCAATACCCGTCCTTCCCGGGTTCGGGGGCGGATCCGGCCCAAATACAGGAATTCCTGTCGGCCATGGCCCGCCTCTTCGGGCCTCAAGGTCCCTCCGGTGCGCCTTCGGGCCCCGCGGGCCCTGATGGGGTTGTTCCGGCGTCGCTGACGGCTCCGGCCCCGGCGTTGCCCGTGCCTCCAGCCTCGATCCCGGCTCCGGCCTCGATCCCGGCTCCGCAACCCCCATCGACGCCGGTCGACCTAACCACGCCTCCGCCGACGCCGATGTCTCCGGTGCCGTTCTCGACGCCGCCTGGGGCTCCGGGCGGCGTCGTCCCCCAGTTCCTTCCGGCTCCGGACATGGACCCGGACCGACGTCGCTCGACGCCGGTTCCGGCGCCGATGAGACCTTGGGTCCCAAATGTCCCTCCTCGTCCTTATTTTGAACCAGAGGAGGACCAGGAGGACTGGGAGGGGTCTGATGACCCTCTGGCACAACAGTGTCAGTACGATGAGGACTGGACAGAGGGTCTAGGGGATGCCAGTGGTCTAGATACTTCCCCTGACACTGGCATGCTGTCTCTTCCCGTGGCTACGGAGGAGGGAGCCAATTTTGCTACGGTGTTGCGTAGGGCGGCTGGAGCCTTACATCTCCAACTCCCTACTATGGCGGTCAAGACTAATCTCTTGACAGAGGTGCTTCAGCCGGCAGCCTCCTCTACGGAGACTGTGCTGCCGTTTAACGATGCCCTCACTGACGTTCTTTGGGAGCCTGGTCCAAGCCCAACACAGGGGCTCCTGTGGATAGGAACGTGTCCCGACGCCATCGCCCAGCTCCGGGCGACCCCTGTTTCTCTCTGTCCACCCCACTCCTGAGAGCTTGGTTGTCCAAGCCTCCGCTTCCCAAACCGCCTTCCCTACCGCCCCTCCGGATAGGGAATCCAAACGCCTGGATCAATTTGGGAAGAAGGGTTTTTCTTCCTCCAGTGCTGGCTTGCGGTCCATCAACACCGCTTGTCTTTTGGGCCGATATACCCACTCCTTGTGGGATTCGGTGGCGACTGTTTTGCCCCAGTGTTCTGAGGAGGTCCAGACACTGCTTTCCCGCGCCATTGCGGAAGGAAGGGATGCGGCCAAATACACAATACGATGTGGCCTTGATACCGCCGACTCGCTGGGCAGGTCTATTGCAACGACGGTGGCGCTGCGACGCCACGCCTGGCTGAGAACCACTGGTTTTTCAGGGGATGTCCAGAATACTCTCATGGACATGCCCTTTGATGGAGTCGGTCTTTTTGGGTCCAAAGCAGACCATGCGTTGGAGCGCTTTAAGGACTCACGGGCTACTGCCAAGTCCCTGGGCCTTTCTGCTACACGCCCTCAGCTGACTTCTGCTTTTCGCCCCTATCGTGGCCACGGAAGGGGCGCCCCGTCACGTCAGCAGCCCAGCCACTTGCCCGCGCAGCAGGCGTCTTCGCGTGGCCGAGGACGTGGATACCGCTGTGGCGGTCCGGGCAACCAGCGTGCGGGTCAGGCCACCACCTCCAACCCGTCCGCGGCCTCCAAGCCCTCCTAGTCCCTCCTTTCAGGTGCACAGCACGCCAGTAGGGGGCAGGGTCCGCCATCACCTTCACCACTGGCGTCCCATCACCTCGGACAGGTGGGTCTTGGACATTGTCCGAAGGGGCTACTCCCTCCCCTTCGAGACCACCCCCCAGCCATGCCACCTCAATTCCACCGCATGTCAGGGGATCACTTGGTACTTCTGCAGAAGGAAGTCACGGCCCTCTTGGCCAAGAGGGCCATCGAGCGTGTTCCGACCCCAGAAGTAGGGCGTGGTTGCTACTCCCACTACTTTCTGGTGCCCAAAAGGACAAGGAGGACATGCGTCCTATCTTGGACCTCCGGAACGTCAATCGCTTCCTCCGGAAGGAGAAGTTCAAGATGCTCACCCTAGCTCAGGTCTTGACTGCCCTCGACCCTGGAGACTGGTTGGTAGCGTTGGACTTGCAGGACGCCTATTTCCACATCCCTGTCCTGCCGGCCCACCGGCGTTACCTTCGGTTCACGGTAGGCCTCGAGCATTTTCAGTTCACCGTGCTCCCCTTTGGCCTTACCAGTGCCCCTCGGGTGTTCACGAAAGTGATGGCGGTGGTCGCAGCTCATCTGCGCTGGGCAGGGGTTTCAGTCTTCCCCTACCTCGACGACTGGCTGCTGAAGGCGGGCTCGTCCCAGGCAGTCGTCTCCCACCTCCAGACTACGGCCGAACTCCTGCACTCGCTGGGGTTCTCCATCAATGTGCCGAAGTCGCATCTGATTCCTTCTCCACAGCTCCTTTTCATCGGAGCAGTTCTGGACATGACGCAGTTTCGGGCCTATCCTCCCGAACGGCGAGTCCGGGATATTCAGGCTATGATTCCGATCTTTCAGCCTTTATCCTGGGTTTCGGTACGGATGACCCTGAGGCTGCTGGGCCTCATGGCTTCCTGCATCCTGCTGGTCAATCATGCCAGATGGCATATGCGGGCTCTGCAGTGGGACCTGAAGTTCCAGTGGGCGCAGCACCAGGGCAACCTGTCCGATCACGTCCAGATCTCGGAGGGGACTGCAAAACAGTTGCAGTGGTGGCTCTCGAACCGGCAATGGGTCATGGGCAGATCCCTCTCCCTTCCCCAGCCAGAGCACACAGTTGTGACGGACGCGTCCCTTCTGGGATGGGGCGGTCACATGGGAGAGGCGGAGATCAGAGGCCTCTGGTCTCCGGCGGAGTCCCGGCTCCATATCAACTTTCTGGAGCTCCGGGCGATCCGACTTGCACTCAAGGCATTCCTTCCCTCTGTCAAAGGGAAGGTAGTGCAGGTGTTCAGACAACACCACCGCCATGTGGTACTGCAACAAACGAGGCGGGGTGGGGTCGTGGACCCTTTGTCAGGAGGCTCTGCGCCTCTGGACATGGCTGGAACATCAGGGCATGTTCCTGATGGTTCAACACCTGGCAGGTTCCCTGAACGCCAGGGCGGACGAACTCAGCCGCAGGTGCATGATGGATCACGAATGGCGTCTTCACTCGGAAGTGGCGCAAGGACTCTTTCTACAGTGGGGAGAGCCTTGGTTAGATCTATTCGCCACCGAAGAGAACGCGCAATGTCATCAGTTCTGCGCGTTGGAATTTCCAAGGCGGCACTCGCTCGGCGACGCTTTTCGTCACGAGTGGAGTTGCGGTCTATTGTACGCCTTTCCGCCTATACCACTTCTACCCAGAGTGTTGAAGAAGATTCGGCACGACCGGGCCCAAGTCATTCTTGTGGCTCCGGACTGGGCTCGAAGAGTTTGGTATCCCGAGCTACTCAATATGAGCGTAGATCCCCGATCCGTCTGCCTCTTCGGGAGGATCTTCTGTCGCAGCAGCAGGGGACGGTCCTCCACCCGAACCTGTCCAGTCTACACCTGCTTGCGTGGAGATTGAGCGGCGGCAGTTGATTCCTTTCGACTTGCCTCCCGAAGTTTGTGATGTGATTCTGGCAGCCAGGCGTCCCTCCACTAAGGTGGTATACGCCTGCAGGTGGAACAAATTTGTGGCATGGTGCACAGCAAAGGCTGTGAATCCCCTTTCTGCCCCTCTTTCTGAGGTCCTTCTGTTCCTTCTTTCTCTGGCCCAACAGGGTTCTGCCCTGGGTACCATCAAGGGTTATCTTTGTGCTATCTCGGCCTTCCTCAGGCTCCCTAATCAGCCCTCCCTTTTCAAGTCCCCTGTTGTTAACAGGTTCTTAAAAGGCATTACTCACCTTTTTCCTCCTGTTCCGTTTGTCATGCCTCAGTGGGACTTGAACTTGGTTCTTACCTTTTTAATGTGCGCTCCCTTTGAGCCTCTCCATAACTGTCCTCTTCGTCTTCTGACTCTGAAGACAGCCTTTCTGGTGGCCATCACCTCCGCTCGGCGGGTGAGTGAGCTCCAGGCTCTATCTTGCAAACCTCCCTTTCTGTCTGTTCATCCAGACAAGGTTGTTCTTCGGACGCGTCCGTCCTTCTTGCCAAAGGTGGTTACTGCTTTCCACATTGGGCATCCATCACTTTGCCCACCTTCTTTCCGCCTCCGCATCCTTCCAGAGAGGAAGAGAGGCTCCACCGTCTGGACCCAAAACGTGCGCTCTCCTTCTATATCGACCGCACAAAACACTTCCGGGTGGATGACCAGCTCTTTGTTGGCTACGTGGGCGCCAAAAAAGGTCGGGCGGTGCACAAGAGAACCATCTCCCGCTGGGTTACCTTGTGCATCAAGACCTGCTATTCTTTGGCTAAGAAAGAGCCTCCTGTTGGGCTGCGTGCCCATTCCACCAGGGCAACGGCTGCTACCACGGCCTTGGGCCGCGGTGTTCCGCTGCCAGTTATCTGTCAGGCAGCTACGTGGGCCTCGCTGCACACGTTTACAAAGCATTACTGCCTTGACAGTCCGGTCCGGAGGGACGGCGTCTTTGGCCGTTCTGTCCTCCAGGACTTCCTTGTCTGATCTTTGTTCGCAGACCCACCACCGGGGTTGGTATTGCTGGGGTATCTATTCTAAGGTAAGGAATCTGTCACTAACGTGTCTCTTTCAGATGCACAAGTTACTAACTTGTGTAACGATATATCTGTAAGAGACAGTAGTTAGTGACAGATTCCTACCGCCCACCCATCCTCCCCGTTCTGCGAACTGATTTCTAGGGTTAAGGACATCCCTTTCAGGGCCCTAGTATTTTTCAGACACCTATGTCAGCTTCTTGCATGGCTCTGCGTTCCTGGCGCGGAAAGTCGTGTACAGAACTGACGTCAGCGCGCAGGGGCGGCGTCTAAGTACTGCCCGCGACGTCATCCCGGCGGTGCCGACGACGGACGCGGAGCCGCACGACGCCGCCTACCGACGCGCAAGGGTACTGCTACGCAAAAACTTTCCGGATCCAGCCTGACGCCTGGGGATATTCTAAGGTAAGGAATCTGTCACTAACTACTGTCTCTTACAGATATATCGTTACACAAGTTAGTAACTTGTGCTTTAGGTCTGAAGTCTAACTTTAGAGCTCAGGTCTAAACTTAGACTTTAGGTCTAAACAGACGCCCTGTTTCAAAAAGGTAAATTTACAGTTTTGTATAAGTTTACAATTGTTTGCTATTCACAAAGGTATTTTACTAGTAGTATCTTTACGACTACTGAGAGTCCCCGCATAAAAATATAGGACTGTTCTATCTTTTTATTTGAGGAGATTCCACAGTTATAAAGATACTACTAGTAAAATACCTTTGTGAATAGCAAACACATGTAAACCTACACAAAAGGGTAAGTTTACCTTTGTGAATCGGGCCCTTAGACTTCATGTTGAAACTTAGACTTCAGATTTAAAGTTTTACATCAGGTCAAAACGTAGACTTCAGGTTTAAGTTTACCTTTGTAATTCGGACCTGAGTGTGTTGAGATTATCATGGTCCAGTCCACACAGTAATAGTGTGTAAAGGTAAGTATATTCAAGTCCCCACAGAGATAGTGTGTGATTATAGTGCTGTTAAGGTCCCCACAGAGCTAGTGTGTGATTATAGCGATGTTCAAGTCCCCACAGAGATAGTGTTTAGATATGGACACGTTCAAACCTCTACATAATGTGTGATAATAGTGGTGTTCTCCTCCCTAGGGAGAAAGAGTGTGAAGATAATCATGTTCAAATCCCCATAGTAAAAGTGTGTAGGGATGATGTTTGAGTCAATTTTAGATTACAGTGATGTTCAAGTTTCTACAGAGTTGCTGTGTAATTATAGTGATGCCATAAAAGGTTAAGTCAAATTTAAGTGATACGTTTACCATATTGTGTTATGGTAATCATGTTCAAGTTCCCAAAGCCATAGGACCCAATTCACAAACTGTATTTTGCACTATGTAAAGCAGCACTACAGTAGTAACGCTTACTACAAAATACAATTCAAAAACCTATGGAGCCCAGTCACATAAATAATCTTACAAATGAAGACATCTACATGTCTAAGTTTACTCCTACACTTTTGAGTATCTTTACTGCTTAGGGCTCTTCACAATTTAAGAGAGTAATGTTACTCAAAAGTCCTCGACCACTAAATTCAGGGGCTGAAGCCTAAATTATGAGTTTAATGTTAAAACTTGTAAAGTTTAATACTTTGGAGCATACCAAGGTGGAGATCTCACAGAGTAAAGTATAGGGAACAACTGTAAAGTTTATTTAGTTTTTTAAAAAAATAGAAAAAATACTTGTGTTAATTAATAATGTGAATTAATGGTAATTTTATATATATATTCTAAATGTAGAATAATATAAACAATGTTACAGAATGAACTTTTTGAATTTTTTTATTAAAAGATGTTATCTATAGTTTTATTATTAAAAAATCCCCCAAATTTAAAACATTTTGATTATATATTTTAAATTATTAAAGGTAATGTATCCAATTAAATAACAGTAATTTAATTATGTTTAATAAACATTAATCCCAGAATAATCTTGAAATTTACAAAAGATGAATACAATATTTCAAATTAAATTATTAATTATGGTTTATTTTTAGAACCTTGGTTAAACAATATATAGAATTTAATTATATTTTAAGCAGAGTCGCCCTGCATGTCACAGTGATACTATGAATCCATGGAACTCCAAATAAAACATTTTTTTTAAATTTGACAAAGGTGTCTACTCTGGAATCCTTCTCCCTCACAAGGCACAGGGGGTCACGGCTCCCCTACCCTACTCCCTTTTATCCTATTTTTTATTTTTTTTATTTTTTAGGACTAAGATGGTGAATGAAATTTTCTACTAGGTTGCGGCCAGTCAAAGATCTAGATTTCTTCCAAGTTTTGTGTAATACCGTTCAGCCATTTTGGCTGAAGCTGTGTTTAAATTTTCTATGGAAAACTGCATGGGAAAAACATGTTTTAGGAATCACTGTTTTTGTCACCCCCGCTTGATGGACCACCTTGAAACATTCCATGAAGAAGCTGAGGTGGATAAGAATTTTTTGGGGAAAAGTTTCATAAAGACTCAAACAGCACCAAAGTTATTATTAAACCAGAAAATCCATAGCCCATATCCTATCCCTATGGATGCGTGGTCCTAACTATAATTAGCTGGTGGAAAACACCATTGGGTAATATGTACATAAATACACTTATACATATGTAAAAATTATGTTCAAGTATGATGAGAGATGTGTGTAATTATTGGCATGCTCAAAATTCTGTAATTTAAAATATATATATATATGTACTCTTGCTCACTTTGCACATGGTGTGATCAATAAAGTTATTTGAAAAGGACTACCTGCTGTGGTGCCATGACTTTCGCCGCGAAGAGGGCGTAAAGGATTTGCGGATATATATATATATATATATATATATATATATAGATATATATATATACATATATATATATATATATATATATATATATATATATATATATATCCATCCATCCATCCATCCATCCGTAGGTAGTTATAGTTAGAACCTAGTTTCCATAGGAAAATCGTTTTTGATTTGCCAATACCTTTGGCGCCGTTTGACGAATCTTCACGAAATTTTCAAAACTAATTGTTCACTCAGGTCAGCTCCTGTTTTGAAAGTTTGGGGGTGATTTGTCAAGGGGGGGCCGAGAAAAAAGGGGGGTCCCAAAACGTGTTCTCTCCATGTTAATTTCCATAGGAAACTTTAGACACGGCTACAGCCTGAACTGCTGAACGGAATTACACCAAATTTGGCAGAGAGATAGCTCTTGGTCCAGAAAGCACACTTTGTTTTAAATGGTGTAAATCCGTTTAGTAGTTTTTGAGATATTTAACGATTTACAGATATCGAAATTGTGAGATCTGATTGGCTGAACCCTCCCGAGCACGAGCTTGCCTCTGATTGACTGCCAACACTTCAAACCAGGAAGTGTTTGCAGCCATCTTGTGACTCGGTACGGAGGGAGAAGGAAAAAGGTGAGAGATGCATTCAAAACAAGAAAAGGGGGCAGGGTAAATACACCCTGACCCCCCAGGCCCAAAAAAAGCATTTATTTTTTATTTTTGGGCGGGGTCACGCCAGTGCGCGAATCCATCCGAAAATTTTAAAAAATGAAGCGCGGGCTCCCACGCTTCGTTTTTCAAAGCCCCCGGGTGGGCCACGTCCCGGGGCAATTCCATTTATGTAGCGGGGGCCCCGGCAGCCCCGGGGATTGCCACCACCCCGGGGCTTGATAATTTATTTGTGAGGTGCCTGCGACCCCCCGCAGCCCTGGGGACTGCCACCTCCCCGGGGCTTCATTTAAATAAGGGTGGGGGCCTCGTGGGCCCCCCCGGGGACCGCCACCTCCCCGGGGGCTTCATTTAAATAAGTGCGGGGGCCTCTCTGGCCCCCCAAGGCCCGGGGACCACCACCTCCCCAGGGCTGTAATAAATAATAAGTGTGGGGGTGGCTCGAGCCCCCCCCACACTGCTCCGGGGACCTCCACCTCCCCGGGGCACTCTATTTTTAAATACGGGGGTCCATTACAGACCCCCGGGGACCACCACCACCTCCCCGGGGCTTTACAAACATTGGGAGGGACACCGCACGGCCCCCCTCCTGGAGCCCTTGATGGCCCTGGGGACCGCCACGCCCCAGGGCCGGCTCCTGCAATGTCCCGGGTTGCCCACCCCCTGGACATTGCCATTTGCAATGACAGGGCAGGAGCCGCGCGGCTCCCGCCCTGTCATTGCAAACTCTGCTTTGCTTCGTTGAAGCGAGAGCAGGAAACCTGCTATCGCTTCAACTAAGCAAAGCAGGATTGCTTTTGAGCAAGGGGAGCTGCATGTCAGCAGCTCCCCTTGCTCAAAAGCAATGCCAGCTCCCGCAGGAGGCGGGGAGCCGGTGGGACCGTGGGGGCATTGGGGCTCCCCCCACGTTCCCCAATGGTAAGGGCCAGCCCCAGGGGATGGGGTCACCGGGGCAGAAATTGGCCCAGGGAAGGGGGTCCACGTGGCCCCCCTTCCCTATAAATTAAAATAAAAAAAGGGCCAGCCCCGGGGGATGGTGTCCCCGGGGCCAGACGTGGCCCAGGAGGGGGGCCACGGGGCCCCCCCTCCCATATGAATAAATTTTAAAAAGGAGGCCATGCCCCAGGGGATGGGGTCCCTGGGGCTGAAATTGGCCCAGGGAAGGAGGGCCACGTGGCCCCCCTTCCCTATGAATAACATTTTAAAAAGGAGGCCATGCCCCGGGGGATGGGGTCCCCGGGGCCGAAATTGGCCTTGGGAGGGGGGCCGCATGGCCCTCTTCCAGTTGTTTTTTTTTTTTTTTAAAAGGGGTCAGGCCCTGGGGGATGGGGTCCCCAGGGCCCCAAAAAACTGAGAGGCCACACAGCCCCCCTTCTAAAAAAAAAAAAAAAGCAGGCATCTCTCTGGAGGCCCCGCCACCCCCAGGGCCGGCTCATGCAATGTCCCGGGTGCCCACCCCTGGACATTGCCATTTGCAATGACAGGGCGGGAGCCGCGTGGCTCCCGCCCTGTCATTGCAAACTCTGCTTTGCTTCGTTGAAGCGAGAGCAGGAAACCTGCTATCGCTTCAACGAAGCAAAGCAGGATTGCTTTGAGCAAGGGAGCTGCATGTCAGCTAAAAGAAAAGTAAAAAAACTAAAAGAAGAAAGGGCCACACAGCCCCCCTTCAAAAAAAAAAAAAGCAGACATCTCCCTGGAGGCCCTGCCACCCCCCATGGCCGGCTCCTGCAATGTCCCGGGGTGCCCACCCCCTGGACATTGCCATTTGCATTGACAGGGCGGGAGCCGCGCGGCTCCCGCCCTGTCATTGCAAACTCTGCTTTGCTTCGTTGAAGCGAGAGCAGGAAACCTGCTATCGCTTCAACTAAGCAAAGCAGGATTGCTTTTGAGCAAGGGGAGCTGCATGTCAGCAGCTCCCCTTGCTCAAAAGCAATGCCAGCTCCCGCAGGAGCCGGTGGGACCGTGGGGGCATTGGGGCTCCCCCCACGTTCCCCAATGGTAAGGGCCAGCCCCAGGGGATGGGGTCACCGGGGCAGAAATTGGCCCAGGGAAGGGGGTCCACGTGGCCCCCTTCCCTATAAATTAAAATAAAAAGGGACAGCCCCGGGGGATGGGGTCCCCGGGGCCAGACGTGGCCCGGGAGGGGGCCATGTGGCCCCCTCCCATATGAATACATTTAAAAAAGGAGGCCATGCCCCAGGGGATGGGGTCCCCGGGGCTGAAATTGGCCCAGGGATGGGGGCCACGCGGCCTCCCTTCCATATAAATAAAATTTTAAAAAGGAGGCCATGCCCCGGGGGATGGGGTCCCCAAGGCCGAAAGCCCCCCTTCTAAAAAACAAAAACAAAAAAAAAACAGACCTCTCCCTGGAGGCCCCGCCACCCCCCAGGGCCAGCTCCTGCAATGTCCCGGGGTGCCCACCCCCTGGACATTGCCATTTGCAATGACCGGGCGGGAGCCACGCGGCTCCCGCCCTGTCATTGCAAACTCTGCTTTGCTTCGTTAAAGCGAGAGCAGGAAACCTGCTATCTGGGAACTGCATAACCCCCCCAGGGAGGCCTATAGTCTCTTCAAATGAGAGCTTTCTTGAAAATACAGCTATATACATCAACTCTTTTCTTTTCCCCTTTGTAAAAACATTACCTTCTTATTGCAAAGACAGTGGGGACTTTCTTACTAAAAATCAATGGCCTGGCTTGGAGTTACTCTTTTATTATGATTACCCTTGATGTTTCAGCCTTATATACTTCGATTAGTCATGAGTTGGGGATGCTGGCATGCGAGTATTATTTGAAAAAAAGACCGGCATGTTTTGTAGAACATACACGAATGTTGCTGCAGATGATTCAGATCTGTCTGAAGGATAATATCTTTATGCATGATGGAAGGCTGTACAGACAGATCATGGGAACGGCTATGGGCACCTGCTTCACCCCCAGCTTTGCCAATTTGGTGATGGGCTGGTGGGAGAAGCAGGTGGCCTGGGCGGATGACAATGCCAAATATGTACAACATACCCTGGTCTGGACCCAATAGATAGATGATTTATTTTTGTTGTGGAGTGGGTCCAGACAGGAGGCTGAGGAATATGTGATGATTTTAAATAAAATCCCCTTCAATTTACATTTTACAGCACAGATGAGTGTTAGTGAAATATCTTTTTGGACATCCTTTTACAAGTGAAGGATGGTAAGATCAATACAACTGTATTTCGTAAAAAAACTGCCAGCAATAGTACTCTGCATTTTAAAAGCCAACATCCTATGAATCTAAAAGCCAGCATCCCTTATGGGGAAACATTAAGATTAAAAAGAATCTGTAGTGATGAACAGGAATTCCAAGGGCAGGTACGGCAATTGAATGAAAGGTTTAGAAAACGTGGATATCATTCCAAGACACTAACTGAGGCTAAACGCAAGTCAGAGGGGGTTAGTAGAGACCAGTTACTTTATCCCAACCAAAAAATCCCTAAGGAAGATATAGCATCGAGATTTATCACAGGTTTTAATCAAATGTCCCCCAAGGTATACCAGATCCTGAGAAGACACTGGCAGGTGGTCGAAAATGATATTATCATCGGAAAGGATCTACCAATGACACCGCCAGTCACTTACAGGAAAGGAAGGACATTGGGTGACAATCTGATGCATATCTATTTTGATAGCAGTAGAAAATCAGAGACATTTCTATTTAATATGAAGGGGTTCTATAAGTGCAACCACTGTAAGGCTTGTAGAATGGTGAGGAATGTCCTCACTTTTAAATCTAATGATGGACATATTAATAGGATTCACGGGTTCTATAATTGCAATACTGACTATTGCGTCTATGTACTCAGTTGTCCTTGTCCGATGATGTACGTGGGGAGTACGATTTTCCCCTTGAAAAACGTATGCTTGAACATCAGCGAGCGATTAGGAACCAGGATTTCACGTACTTTGTGGCAAAACACTTCTATGATAAACATGAAAGTGATCCTGGATTACTGACGTATTTTGCCATAGTTAGGGTCCCCCTGAACATCAGAGGGGGCAATAGAACTAACAATCTAAGACGTCTGGAATCTAGATATATTTTGGATCTTAATACCAAATTTCCCCATGGGTTGAATAGGGATGAAGAGCTAGAAGTGCATCTGAGATGAGGGGCTGCCTCGCTATCTCCCTATTCCCCATACTTTGTATATTGCTGCACCTTGCCGAAGGCTCTTATGGGTTTTACGTTTTTTTATTGTCTGTTTTTACCGAGCCCTTGGGGTTGGTTATTGACCTGTATTGATTTGAGGATTGCACCAAAGCACTTTATACTTCTTAGCACCTTGGATATTTAACACTGAGTCACTTTATGAATTTAACCTGATTGTATCTATATTGTGATTGAAGATATTGATAGGAAGGATTCCTCATTATCGATTGTTTGTAACCTGACACTTGAAGTATCTTGAAAAAATTCCACACATTGATTAACATTGAGTATACCTTGGAGAAATGTTTAATATGGATAACTTATTTTAAGAGAATTGATCAATTTTCGGGTTTAACCTGAGAATTTTTCATCTGTGTATCTATTGGGATATCTGTCCATATTATTTATTTATTTATTTTTAGGATTTATCAATGCGTCAATGGTGTTTAATTTTTAGGATTAATTGAATTTTTTCAGAATCTATCCTAACAAGTATATTGCCACTGCAAGTTTGCACTTTGGCATCTTATGTACAAACTAAGGGTTTTGTACATCAAGAGCCAATCTATTGCACCTATAGGAATAATTAAGTTTATATCTTGATATTTTATCAATTGACTTTTATTGTTGCAATTAATATGGGATGTGGCTTAACATTATGTTTATGACATTTCAGCATAAATAATACTTAGGAGTGTCTTTTTCCAACATATTGCTTCAAAACAGGCAGGGGCATTGGCCCAAGAGTGGAAGATTGATATATGATGCTTGGAAATAGATTAAGGGCATTGGCCCAAGAGGCTCTCTTGAAGGTATTCCCGAACTGAACTAAGATTTATGGGTTTATACAATGTTGAAACGGTTTGTTTTTATAAAAAGTATTTTTAAAATAATATTATATTCTTGGGGGAAAAAGCATACAAATATTACTCATGAAAAACTATAAAAATGATATGAGTAACATAACCAGTTCAAATTGCAGTGTATATAAGGATGGAGATATGGGTACAACGGATGTTGTTTCTTCTATTTCTATAGGTACTGCACCTTTAAATGTAAAAAAATGCATAGCAAAATGTCTTTGGGAAAGGCTGGGATCAGCCGAAACGCGTCAGATCAGGCAGCACGCTGTGATTTAATAAAAGAAACTTCGCTTACCGGGAGTGCCCAAATTGCTTCTTTTCTGGAGGAGTTGTTTGGGAAAAAAAAATTTATATATATATATTCACTGAAAAAACCATAGGTTTTAGGGAAAGTTATAGTTAGTTGGACATTGCACTCGTACAAAACCCGTGAAATTCCCCCGTTATAGTTAGTTCAGCTAACTATAACTTGCGCCCCGCAATGCACTGCTGATGACGTCACATATTACATCACTCATGACATGGTCAGTGACATCACTGACATCATCCAGTGACTGTGTTTCTGTAAAGTTTAAATATGTTTAATATATATAGGGAAAGGCGTATTGAAGAATGAGTGGGTGTATAAGCGTCTGAATGCATGATTTAGTAGGTGCGTGACTGAGTCTATAAGTGAGTGATTAAACGTATCTTACTGGATGCATGGGTGAGTGACTAAACTGTGTGAATGTCTGTATCCGTCTGTCTGTTGTTGTGTAAGCAGCTGCATGGGTTTCTGACTAGCTAAATGAGTGTCTATATGGGTTATGGATTGGTTCTCTGAGTATCTATATGGGTGCCTCAGTGTTTGTGTGGGTGGGGTGTGTGTGACTGTGCATAGATGTGTGAGTGGGTGATTCACTGGGTGCATGGTTTCAAGAGTGCGTCTGTGATGGACTGTATGGGTGCGTGAGTGTGTGTATGGGTGTGTTAGTGATTGAATGTAAATCTCAGTGGTACATGTGTGAGTAACTACATATGTGAAAGGCAGTATATATGTGTGTTGGAGTATATAAATGGCTATAAGTGAGAGTGTGTTATTGTGAGAGTGGCTATATGGATGAGTGTGTGCTTGCATCAGTGATTGCATAGGAGCGTAAGAATGTGCTAGTATTTTTATGAATAAGTGAGCTGGTGTGTATAACTGTATAGGTGAGTAAATTGGAGTGTGATTAATTATTTGCATGACTGACTAGGTGTGTGAGTACCTCTATGGATGAGTGGCGGTGTGTGTGTGTCTATGTAGGTGTATGAGTGCATATGATAGTCCTGTACTGAGTGACTGTAAGTATGAGTAACTGTACGGGTGAGTGAGTAGATGTGTTTGTGTGTAGACCTAAGAATCAGTGAGTGGGTATGTACTTATTGGTATTGGAGTGTGTATGGTTTTGACAATGGCAGTCTGTAATTTAGAGTGGGCGTATCAAAAGTTATATTAGGGTGTGAGAAGATGCATTAAATTCTCACATGGATGATGTCATCAGTGATGTCATTTGAGATGTCATCAGTGATGTCATCAGTGATGTCACTGACCATGTCATGAGTGATGTAATATGTGACGTCATCAGCAGTGCATTGCGGGGCGCGAGTTATAGTTAGCTGAACTAACTATAACGGGGGAATTTCACGGGTTTTGTACGAGTGCAATGTCCAACTAACTATAACTTTCCCTAAAACCTATGGTTTTTTCAGTGAATTTCAAAGGTTTTTTAAATGCTAATTCCTAACTATAACAGGCCTGAAACCTATGGTTTTTTCAGTGAATTTCAAAGGTTTTTAAAATGCTAATTCCTAACTATAACAAGCCTGAAACCTATGTTTTTTTCAGTGAATTTCAAAGGTTTTGTAAATGACAATGTTTAAATGTATTAATTGTTATATATTTTTTTTGATACTGATTTACTACATTTTTTAAACTATTTATTTTTAGATATTTTATTTTTTAAATTACATTGTAATTACATTATACATTACATTACAAAATATACTTTCTCAGAATGAATTACTTTAGTTTAAATACTTTGCAAATAGGCAATAGACTTTTAAGTGCAGTAGTTACAGTTGTTGCAATGGGCAACACAATTTCAAACACAATGCAACATTGAGCTCAATGTGAATTTCTAGCTAAATGAAATTAGTTACTTTATGGATTACTTTTCTAACCACAGGACTGGATCCTAGATTCAGTCCTGGGACATCTCCTGTAAACAGTTGAGTAAAAGCGTTTTGGTTACAGTAGTGATTTTTAAGGAATATTATTGTATTTTAAAAGTTGACACTTAGAAACTTTTTCACATAGAATCACCAATGTTATCCTATGGGAGGAAATTCACTTAGCAGGTAAGTAGTGTTATCGTTACTTTTTCTTACTCAGTGGTGGATCCTGGATCCAGCACTGGTGCATCTCCTGTAAACAGTTGAAAGAATGCGTTTAAGTCATACAGGCGATTTTTAAGGAATATTTGTAGTTTGTGAAAATCAACACTTTGAAACTTTTCTGCTGAAAACCAGACAATGGATTCCTATGGAAGGAAATATAAGTTACTGGTAAGTACGGTTAAAATTACTTTTCAGGATCAGTACTGGGCTGAAAGATGCAGCACTGAGGTCTCTCCTGATAACAGGTGAGTAAATCGGAATTCGTATTTTGGCTGATTTTAGAGGAATATTATAAAGTTCCAAAACTCCACACTTAGAAGAATTTCCAAGTGAAACCAGTCAATGATATCCTATGGAAGGAAATTCAAGTTACTGGTAAGTACGGTTAAAATTACTTTTCAGGATCAGTACTGGGCTGAAAGATGCAGCACTGAGGTCTCTCCTGATAACAGGTGAGTAAATCTGAATTCGTATTTCGGCTGATTTTAGAGGAATATTATAAAGTTCCAAAACTCCACACTTAGAAGAATTTCCAAGTGAAACCAGTCAATGATATCCTATGGAAGGAAATTCAAGTTACTGGTAAGTACGGTTAAAATTACTTTTCAGGATCAGTACTGGGCTGAAAGATGCAGCACTGAGGTCTCTCCTGATAACAGGTGAGTAAATCGGAATTCGTATTTCGGCTGATTTTAGAGGAATATTATAAAGTTCCAAAACTCCACACTTAGAAGAATTTCCAAGTGGAACCAGTCAATGATATCCTATGGAAGGAAATTCAAGTTACTGGTAAGTACGGTTAAAATTACTTTTCAGGATCAGTACTGGGCTGAAAGATGCAGCACTGAGGTCTCTCCTGATAACAGGTGAGTAAATCGGAATTCGTAGTTCGGCTGATTTTAGAGGAATATTTGCACAATGGTGAAGGGAGGGGGCGGGGCCTGAGGTGACATCTGTACAAACGCGCCCCGTGGCGCGTTTTAAATTGGGGGATTAAGTCCCCTTGAATCATGAGGGTCCCTGGGGTCCAACTATCCACCCTGTACCTCCAGTATGCGCCAGGGAGCTGCGTTGCAGAGAGGTGTTCAGAGGCCACGCCCCTTTTTGCACCTCTCTGCATCGCAGCTCTGTGGCGCTTTCTGGACGTACCTGGTGGGCTAGTTTGCCCCCAGGGACCCTCAGGATTGAAGGGGATTTCATTCCCCATCTTAAAATGCGCCACGGGGCCTGTTTGCACACATGTCACCTGAAGCCCCGCCCTCCCTTCACCACTGTGCAAACGTGCCCCGTGGCGCGTTTTAAGTTGGGGGATTAAGTCCCCTTGAATACTGAGGGTCCCTGGAGTCCAACTAGCCCACCATGTACCTCCAAAAAGCGCCACAGAGCTGCGTTGCAGAGAGGTGTAAAAAGGGCGTGGCCTCTGTACACCTCTCTGCAACGCAGCCCCTGGCGCATACCGGAGGTTCCTGGTGGGCTAGTTGGCCCCCAGGTACCCCCAGTATTCAAGGGGAATTACTTCCCTTCTTAAAACGCGCCAGGGGGTGCGTTTGCAGACTGCTGCAGGGAGGGGCGGGGCCTCGGCACGATGCCGGTCTTTTTTTTTTTCTTGTTGCTTTTTTCTGCCCAGGGGTCCTTGTGGGACCCCTGAGCAGACCTAGGGGTCAGGGTGTTTCTACCCTGCCCCTTTGTGCGTTTTGCGCACTTGTTTCTTGTGCTTTTTTTTTTTTTTTAATCGGCGGGATCCGCGCACCCTAAGCGCATCCCGCCGTTTAAAAAAAAAAAAAAAAGCTTTTTTCTGCCCAGGGGGTCCTTGTGGGACCCCCTGAGCAGACCTAGGGGGTCAGGGTGTTTCTACCCTGCCCCCTTTTTGCGCACTTGTTTCTGTCCCTCGGTTCTACCGAGGGACAAAATGGCTGCCAACACTTCCTGATTTGGAGTGTTGACAGCCACTTGACAGCCAATTAGCATGCAGCTCGTGATCAGGACGGTGCGCGCAGGGTGCGCTCAGGATACGCAGACCCTACTCGCCCATAGATATATATGTGACTTTACTTTTGATTTTCTCAGGAACTACTGAACGGATTTACACCATTTAAGCAAAAGGCACGACATTGAACCAAGGGCTACCTCTTTGCCAAATTTGGTGTAATTCCGTTCAGCAGTTCGGGCTGTAGCTGCGACTAAAGGTTCCTATGGAAAAATGAATGGGGAAAACGCGTTTTGGGACCCCCTTTTTCTCGGCCCCCGCTTGACGAATCAACCCGAGACTTTCAGGGTAGGAGCGGAGCGGAGCGCCCCAACAAGTTGGAAGCTTTCGCGAAGATTCGTCAACCGGCGCAAGAGTTATTTCAAATAGAATGTCGCGGATTTCCTATGGATAATAGGTCCTAACTATAACTATCTACTGGCGACCGCCAGTAGATAATATATATATATATATATATATATATATATATATATATATATATATGCACACATTTCCCCACCAATTATCACTTTAGTAAAGTGGAAATAGGCAGATAACCATAAAACCTTCTACTTACCTATATCTAAGGCCCTAACACAGCAAAAGTGGTGTGAAAACTACATAGTTGCGTTTTACTTTTGTAAAGACATCTATGAGCTAGTGATATACTGCCTTGTTATTGGCATGTACTGTGGTATACCATGAAGTTACCGAGATATACCGCGGCCCAATATATAACTATTTGTTTTGTGACTTATAACTTTAACACAACTTAAGCAATTTAGAGCTATCAAAAATTACCCATTCCACCCCATATTCTCCATTCTTTCCAAATGTAATCTACATCCGTTCAGACACTTTCATCCTACATCTTTTTAAACTATACTCTACTGCACCACATGCCACTCCACTCTACGCCACTCCACTCTACGCCACTCCACTCTACGCCACTCCACTCTACGCCACTCCACTCTACGCCACTCCACTCTACGCCACTCCACTCTACGCCACTCCACTCTACGCCACTCCACGCCACTCCACGCCACGCCACTGCACTCTACGCCACTCCACGCCACTCTACGCCACTCCAGTGTAGGCCATTCCACTCTGTGCCACTTCACTCTACGCTGTTCCACTCTATGCCACTCGACTCCACGCAACTCCACCCCACTGTTTCATTGTACAACACTTCACTCTATGTAACTCCACTGTCCGCCACTCAACCCTGCGTCACTCCACTCTACATTATTCCACTCTATGCACTCCACTCCAAACCCCTCCATTCTACATCCCTCCATGCTACGCTATACTACTCTACAGCACTCTATGCCACTCCCCTATAGCTGCAACACTGTACGCTATTCCACTTTACACCACTCCATGCTATTCCAGGGTGCACCTCGCCCCTCTATGCCACTCCACTGTATGCCACTTCATTGTATGCCACTCTACATGACTCCACTCTACGCTGTATGGCTCTCCACTATATGCCACTCCACCCCACTCACACTACTCTATTCCACTCTACAACACTCCACTCTATGCCACTCCACTCAACTTTATTTTACTCTACGACACTCCAGTCTACCTCACTCCACTCTATGCTACTCCACACCACTCTACTTTGCAACCCTCCACGCTACGCTTTTTGACTCTACACCACTCCACTCTACACGGCTCCACTCCACACCACTAAAGTCTGTGCCACTCCACTGTGCTTTATGACATGTCAATCTACAACACTCCACTCTACACTATTCCACACTATGTCACTTCACTCTACAGCACTACATTCTATGCCACTCCCTTCTAATCCCCTCTAATCCACTCCACTCGCAATTACCAGACCGGCATGGGCATTGTTTGCCTGCAAGTGGCTGAGGACTCACTGAAATATGAAATGGCTCCCTGATAATGGCCTCAGTATGGGCCTCTGTGTGTTTAGCAAAATTTAAATATGAAACAATCTATACAATCAATGATAATTTAAATGGGGAACACTGGAAATCGTTTCTCTGTGTCCTTGATCATTGCCAACCTCTAGTCCTGCTTCTATGTTTGAGGCCATCCCAGATTTTAGTTCTGAAGATCTGGTCCCCATATCTACTCGGGCTGTCTGAGATACCTCTTTCTGCTGTAGTGTGGTACTATCTGAGGAGTTTGGAAACTTATCTTCCATCATGTCTGTTATTTCCCATTAATCCATATTTTCTTATGGTAAACTCTTCTATTCTTGGTTAAAGTTTCATACTCCAGCAGCATTTTCAAGGCCCCCTATCAGTGCATATAAGAACACACACCACCCTATTGTTATTTATAAAATTCTTCACTAGTATCTATGGGGAAACAGACCACCCTATCTGTGTTTAGAAAGCTCAATATCAGTACTTTTAGGGGCTATTGATCATGCTGTCAGTATTGATATATCTCCTCACCAAGAGCCTGAGCTGATATAGGTGAGCCTGTGACAATAGAGCTCCCTAACTATCACTTCGGACACAGACCCTCGCAGCCTTTATTTACAGAGTTCACTGATTAGTGGATATGAAGAACATACAATATCCCTAGAAAGGCAATTTTACGTGTCTGTCCTAATATTTATAATGATGCAGCACAACCCATCAAAGACTTTATCATGGCCTCAGCTCACTACTGGCACTAGTCTCTCTGTTGACAAAAGCTAACTGCTGAAGTTTATTACAAAGGTTTTTCCTCTCCCAATAGCTAAAGTGACACAGAATGTATCACATACATCTTATTAAATCTTTTCTGATTTCATCCTGTACCCAGAACCACCTTACTCTGGGACACATGCCACCCTCAGTGGATAGGCCAGGACTAAATGGCCACCCTCTGGACTTCATTGACTCCATCCAGGTGCGCATTGAAGGCAGTGTAATACCCCAGTCTGCAATCACCTCAAGAGGACCCCATGCCTCAGTGGTTCTCTCACCAGCTTCAAACTCCAAGAAATTCCTAGAGGCATTGAGTTTGAAGTCTGTATTATGTACAAACATTCAGAAGCATCTCTTGTATGTGTGTAAATTAATTGCACAAACCTAGACAGAGGGATGCAGAGTGCTGCACATGATCAAAGGCAAGCATACAGTCAAAGAGTGATAGGAGAGGCTGCTGGGCTCCAGCAGTATTGTACTGTTACAGCATTGCAATAGGTGCATTAAGTCTTTCCTAATCTGGAGCAACTTTGTGGCGGTCCTGAGGGAATACTCAGATGTTGTTCTCAATCTTTGGTGCATAGTTGGAATATTGCAGTTAAGTGAACTTCCAGTGATTGTGCTAGAACTGAAGATTAATGCATTTGTATTTGATGTGTTCAAACGATTGCTGCAACAACCAAATGTTAAGATGGCAAAGCAATGGAAATGCCCAGGTTCAAACAAAAATGTGCTTTCAGCTATGAATAGTAAGATTCTACTTAAATTCCATAACTGCAAAGCCCTAGGCGGCTGCTGCATAGGCGTACTTTTTACCAGCAGACAGCAGGTTCCAGTCACAATAACATATCTGAGAGGGTCAGCTTTGCAAACACTTGTACTCTGCAGAACACAGGTTGTAATGTGGACATGACAAGCTTGATTTTTACCCTTTTGACCAAGAAAACAAGTACATTTGAATATGATAAGAACATAATAAAACATGTTTCTCAAATAGGGCAGTAGGACTCATGCCTATATAAACATTCTACCTGCGCCACGACCGCTAACTCTCCCTCTAAAAATAAAGAAATGTTAGTCAACATTTAACGGACTGCTTTTCTAAAAAGATAAATGGAAGTAAAAAACGCACATAAAATGCCAAATTTAGCTCTAAAAGTCAGAAGGTGTTACAAATGAGGGACATCTGAGGCATTAAACCCACTAAATATGCAAGCTCTGAGCGTATGCCATGCACCTGTCGAGAAAAACAAAAAATACAAGTAGAGCTGTCTCATGCTGCCTTTAACCTGTTTTTAATTTTCCGAATCCTGCTACAACGGAGGAACCCTGAAATACTCTTGTAGGTCATGTTCGCCCCAGTGCATCAAAACCCTTTTGATTTTGTGGGCCCCTGAATTCAAAGGAGCTGTTGACAAAATAAGTAAAGAATAGCGCGCTTTTAGACCTGAGAAGAGAGGAGAGCACAAGTCAAAAGCTTTCCAAGCAGTCGCTTGAGCAATTAGTATGTTAATAAGCTTGAATCGATCTCTTTGTTTCCGCCTTCCGTGGCAGGGAGACACACCTATGGCTGAAGAGCTACTGACACCAGGTAATCCTCCCCCACCCCTGAACACAAACTACAGACTAGCGCCCAGGAATCCACATTTGAGTGAGACGGTCCTGCATTTCAACAGTGGTGTCTGCCGAAGCCCCTTTGAATGTTGTGGATTAATGAAGTCACATAGATGGCGTGCGTTCGGATTTGAGTCTGCATACCACAAATAAAAGCGACATGGAAGGACTATATTTTTCAAATACTGAAAGCATACTCGGGGTTCTTTTCCCTTACAAATTGCGGGGGTTTAGCCAATTTGTATTTAATATTTTATTATGAAAATTATTTTGGGTTTTATGTGTTGAAGCAGATGCTCATAGAAGCATGACCCTCAATGTATATCAATGGCAGCACATATTTTCATCCAGCCAAATTTTACTTTACCAAATGAAATATTTAGTTGTGTAATACGTTCTACAGAGACTGGACTATTCAGTGACTTAACAATAAGAGAAATTAGCACTGTCTAATAGAGAATGCTGTGCTAAGAAGAACATTAAAATGAGCAAACTCTTGTGATTGGTGGTATGCATGCATCACAACAGACCATTTAATGGCAAGTAATCCATAGTTTCTACAAATATTGTCTGAGGCCAATAAAGCTCTGGTTCTTCCCATACATGTTGTTACCTGTCATAAGGGTATTCGCTCACACTAAAGTTTTAGCTGGCTTGGGGGCCGGCACATATTTTTTCTCAACAGACTTCAATCCAGAGAAAGAAGGAGCAAAACACAAAAGGGGAGAAAAAAGGAAGAATAGAAGGATAGAAAAAAAGGTGACAAAGGGAGAAAGCAGGGATGAAAAAGAACCTTCAAGAGTGAGATAAAGAGGCACGGATAGTAGAGTTAGGGTGACCAGGCTGGACAGTTCCGGGTTTTCAGAAGCTGTTCCAGCAGATTTTGGCAATTTTGGCCGAGGTCCCGGTTTTCAGTGTCAACTCAAAACATTGAAGGCACGTTAATTTTATCTGTTACAATGAAGTACTAGTTAGCAGCTCTTATTAGAAAGCTATTTAAATAACATGTACGTTACTGGGTTTCAAAAATGACTATTTATTTTCTTAGTTCCTTGTCTGTATTTCTTTATTGATAAGTGCTGTCTTTCTGTGCCTCTCAGATGACACTGAATTGAGTCCTTCTATTTTTGCAAAATGTCCCGGTTTTTGACTTTTAAAATCTGGTCACCCTAAGTAGGGCAGTGGATTGAAGAGGAAGAAGGTGGAATCAAGACTGTGCAGCCTTGGTAGTTGTCACCCCAAACTTCAACAGTGCAGGATATAGACTTCTGAGCAAAAGGTTAGGTCCCAGTACTTATTCTTGTAGACATTAAGCTCTGCTGTGGAGTATGACTTTAAGCTACAACTGGGCATTATAACATAACTATGAGAAATCAAATAAAAGTTTAAAAAGTGGTCAATTGAAAAGCCTATTTGGGCACTTGTAGTTCACTTATGTGCATAAACCTTGATTTTTACGTGTGCAAATTTGATTGTGTGATTCACAAATATGAATTTGCATTAGTACATAAGTGAGCAGTAAGCTTTATTGTATGTTATTAATTAGAATTGTTAAATAGAATTCACTGAACAAGAAATTATCTTAAATATTAATACAAAGTTCATTCTAAAAATGATTGTGTTAAAAAAAGAAAAAAAATCAATGCAAACCGATCATATCAAGCACGGTCAAACTAATAAAAGGTTTTGACTATTAATGTGATATGAATGCCATTTATAGAAAAAACAAAATAGCTGGGGGCGTGGTGCTGTGTTGCCTCATGCACGGCTGAGACACTGCATCGGATGCCAGCTCGGCCTTGCCTCTCCTAGTGTTTAGACTGCTACTTTTCTTGCCTTGCTGCCTCACTGCTTCTCCATCGTTGCTGGTCTGGCACAAGGTGCTGTGGATACAGTTGCAGTGTGGTGAGGGGAACGTAAGTTGGTATTGAGCCACATTGTGTGGTTGGCTCATGACCTGCAACCAACAAAACACTTTGAGAGTGTTGCTCCTGCAGTACTCAATGGAGGGCAGAAGCTCTGCTCAGCCTGTTTTAGCCATTGTCAAGCCATTATGCCATCACGCTGCACTCTGACAGAGCAGCAGAACTGCTGGATCTGTAGGGTCATGGTTCCGCAATCAACAGTGGCAGACAGCGGCAATGAAGTGAAAGTAGACTTGGTCTTTCTCTTGCAGAAGCGGCCCGACAGGAGTGCAAATGGAGCTAGGAGACCCAGAGGTGAGTGCTTTCTTTACCAAAAGGAGTTGGAGTTTGATGGGTAACACTGTCTTGGCTCCAGTAGGAATTTTTTAATATCTGGGTGCGGCTTGCCTGGGTGAATCCACCTAGTGCATCACTCCTTTTCCAGCTGAGATGGTCTGATGCATTAAACTACATGGTCTGCTGCATTGGACTACACTGGAGTCATGAAATCTCATGCTCCTAGCGGCTCAGTTGAAAGCGAACATAAGAAACGCTCAGGAGCCCCCGTGCAGGCAAGTCAAGATAAAGGACCATCTAAGAACATATTGCTTCCCAGCAAAAAATCTGTTTGAATGGAGATGGGGGACTTCATGGAAGTTGGTTCATCAAGCAGCATATATACTAATTTGGCCCCAGGTGCTACGGCTACTGCGGGAGGTTCTGCAGCGCTTGAGTTTAGCAGTAGGAGGGCAGCATAGTGAAGTGATTTCAAAAGCTACAGCGAGCGCTGAGTCAAGTTTTATCTCGGAGGCTCTCCTCAAGGAATGCTACATCAGTCACAATCAGCTGTAGAGGGGCGGAAGCTTTGGTGGTGTTGAATTTTCCTTTAGTTAAAAGTACACAGCCTATAGACTCATTTGCTGCTCCGAAGCAATCAAAAAAAGCAATCGGAAAAGGAACTTAACAGAGAACCTAGGGATAAGGATGTATTTAAGACCAATGGGTGGGTCTATATGATGCAGGAGAGGAGTCTAATTAATAGTGTTGTATAGCTAGTCGATAGCAAATATTCTATCTACAATGCTTTATTTGATCACTCACTGCCCTCTCCTCTTCAAGTGGCTTTCATCTCTAAATGTGGCCAAACGGAAAATCATCCTCCTCCTCTGCCAATTCCTAATTACTGGTTCGAGATAATACTATCAGAGACCAGGGACATTAAGAAGTCTCAGCCACAGACTATTTTCTCCTTACACAATCTCCTAAGTAGAATTAACAAAAAACTCTTGCTTTTATCCAGCAGTCAGTCAGCTTGAACAGCGAGACTCCAACTTGGACAATAACTTTGGTAGTCAGCGGGGGTGTACAGGAGCTCTCCATATTAAAAAAAACACCAAACTGGAAGAGCTACAAAACCACTGACGTTGTTCAAAGCTAAGATTTATTGGTATCACCTAAGGCCAGGGAATCACAGGAGTGGGGAAAGCTTTTTTACTGAGCAATTGTTTCAGAACTATGTGCTTCCTCACCCTCCAGCAGACTAACCAATAATACTTGCTTATAGGGTATTATTTAATCAAAACCAGAATGCTAAACAACTACAAATGATTTTGGTAAATTTCTCCGATTTCAGGTTAAAGGAATAGATCTTGTCTAAAACCATTCAGCAAAAAGCTTTAGGTTTATCGGAAGACATATAGTTTCATATTTATTTATTCTATCGCAGCAGCTCGCTGGAGGAGAGAATTTAGAGATAAAGGGCCTGATTATGATCTTGGTGGATGGGTTACTCCATCACAATGGTGACGGATATCCCATCCGCTGAAATATAAATCCCATTATATCCTATAGAATTTATATTTTGTCGGGCAGGATATCCATCACCATTGTGACGGAGTAACCCTCCCACCGAGATCGTAATGACGCCCAGCGTTCTAATTACAACAGGAATGGATTCAGCAAAAGAAAACAAAAAATCTGGGGATGACTCTACAAA
Source organism: Calotriton arnoldi (assembly GCA_963921515.1). NCBI lineage: Eukaryota > Metazoa > Chordata > Amphibia > Caudata > Salamandridae > Calotriton > Calotriton arnoldi. The sequence continues at coordinate 2,151,345 of CAWUFW010001855.1, forward strand.
AAGGGCTGGTTCCAACAGGCACATTTTGTGATAGTATTACTACATTATTTTTATACACATTAACACTGTCTAGTTAAAACATTCTCCTGATTATTACCAGTGTATCATCTTAATTCAGCAATAAGTAACAGAAAGATGACCAGTCAACCTTTGCAAAGGACCTTTTGCGGCGCAGGAACACGTATTGCTTCATTTTTAGGAACTTTTGATCTGTTTGAGCTAGAAACTATTTTATTTGTTAAAATCTAAACATTATGCAGTAGTATATGGCAAATCCACAATTATGCGGAAAATGCTGAGGCTTTACATCATACAATTCCAGTGGCCCTGGTCTTAAGCATTACGGTATGTTATGTTATACTTAATTTGTAGAGCGCACGTACACCAGATTGGTTTCTTGGCACTACTCTGACGGTGTTGGACTGAGATGTCACTCATATGCCTGTCTAAATAACCATGTTTTCAGGAGTTTACGAAAAATCATGAGATCTGTGCAGGATCTAATCTCTAGAGGTAGGGAGTTCCAGTATCTGGGACCTAGTGTGGAGAACCTTGTTCCACCAAAGCGTTTCAGTTTAAAGGGAGGTATAGTCAGGAGATGCATATGGGCAGATCGCAGGTTGCGGGTCGGAGTGTACCTGTTGATCAAGCTGTTGATGAATTTAGGGTTTCTGCCGTTCAGAGATTTAAAGATGATGCATCCCACCTTGAAGGCGCATCTCTGGGTTATAGGGAGCCAGTGTAGCTTCTTTAGAAGAGGAGTGACATGTTGGCGCCTGTTTTCCTGAAGAATCAGTCTGGCCGCCTGGTTCTGTACTAGTTGAAGACGATGGGTGAGATAAGCCGGAATGCCGAAGTATAGTGAATTGGCGTAATCGATGTGGGATATCACCATAGCAAGTACTGCCTGTGTTTTTGCTTCCTGTGTAAGGAACCTGCTGATTTTCTTTATTTTTCTTAGTTGGAAAAAGCATGTTGAGATTACAGATCCTATTTGAGTTTTCATAGTAAGATCATTATTAATTATGACTCCCAGGGTTGTGGCAGATATGGTTGAGTGGGAGACTGTCCCAGCTCTTTAGGCCAGAAGCGGGAGCTCCAGGGGTTTAAGGAGCCTCCCGTAAGAATCACTTCCGTCTTGTATGGATTTAATTTCAGATGGTTGCTGTTCATCCAGTCACGGATGAACAACATCGTAGTCTGGAATTCATGAACGGTGGTAGGGGAGTTATTGATGGGGAACACTAGTTGGAAGACGTCCGCGTAATTGAAAGTTTGAACTTTCCTTTCTTTCAGGGCATGGATCAGAGGGAGAAGGTATACATTGAATAGATGAGGGGAAAGTGAGGATCGCTGAGGAACACCACATGTAGTTCTAATCTTGGGGGTTGTGAAGTGGCCTAGGCGGACCGCCTGAAATCGGTTTGTTAAGAAGGAGCCAATCCATTTGAGGGCTGTTCCTTGGATTCCCGCATCCTTGACACGGTCGACCAGGATGTTATGGTCGACCGTGTCAAAAGCAGCGGAAAGGTCCAGCAGCACCAGGGCTTGCGGGTAGCCTCTGTCTGCCTTCTCTTGCAGGGTATCCAATACTGACAGTATAACTGACTCTGTAGAGTGAGCTGGGCGGAAACCTGCTTGATGTGCATCCAAATAATCGGACTGCTCCAGAAAGGCAGATAGGCTCTTGGCTACATGGGCTTCGAGTAATTTGGCCAAGTAAGGAAGCAGTGATATAGGTCAGTAGTTGGTTAGGATTTTAGGGTCTGCTCCTGGCTTCTTTAGGAGGGGGATAACAGACGCCTCCTTAAAGGTGTCGGGTACATAACCCTGAGACAATGACTCATTTAAAAGGGTCATGGCTGGACTCGGGCAGGCAGTAAAGGCTTCCCTTAGGATCCAAGGGGGGCAGCAGTCCCTAGGGGAACAAGATTTTACTTTTGTCAGTAGGTCTGTGAATATCTCTTGACTTATCGCTGGAATCTGTTCTAACCTGTATGAGTTCTTGGGTTTTGTTGGGCATGCAGGGCTCGAGCATATGGGGATACTTGCTTTAATGGCTTTAATTTTGTCAATGAAGAAGTTGTTCAAGGAGTCGCATAAGGATTGCGACGGTGTTGATTTTAGTGTCACTCTGTCGGGGTTGGATTGTTCGTTAATTATTGAGAAGATTTCTTTTGATCGATTTGTGGAAGTGATGATTTTTGATGAGAAATATTCGGCTTTTGTATCCAGTATAGTTTTTTTGTAAGTTCTAAGTGCTGCTAGATAGGTGCTTTTGTCATCAGGCAAGTATTTACTTCTCCACTTCCCTTCCGCTTGACGCAGAGCAAGTTTTAATTTCTTTAACTCATAGGAGAACCATCTCTGGGCTTCATGGCGACGTGCTCGATGTACTTTTCTAAGTGGGGCGTGTTTATTACTGGCTGTCAGGAGCCAGTCTGATAGGTTTTTCTCACTCTGATTGATGGAGGATTGGGTAATGGGAATTGTGTTAGTCAATGTCTCTAGGAATTGACATTTGTCAATAGTGTTCCAGCTCCTAAATGATCCAGGATCAAGTGATTATGTTTTAGGTCTGGTGAGATTGTTTATGGAGAATTTGATGAGATGGTGATCAGACCATATACAGGGAGTGACAGCTGGATTGGTCATAACCAGGTTGGTTCACCATGCCTGGTCTAGTGTGTGCCCTTTAATGTGTGTGGCGGTGGTGATATGCTGACTGAGGTTAAGCCCCGTGAGTAAGTCTGTTAATTCAGCTGAGTGAGGTCCACCTGATGAATCGTTGGCCCAGTAATTGAAATCACTGATCAGCAGTACTTTTGCATGATTTGTTATTAGATGTATCATCTGTTCACTCAGACTGTGGGAACTGTGGCATTCTCTGTGGTGGTCTGTAGAGTAGAATGCAGACCAAAGGGGCAAAGTCAGACTCTAGTTGAATCACTAGGTTGTCTACTTGTGGTAATTTGAGGGAAGTAAGTGCTGTGAATTTAAAATCTTGGTGTACTATAGCTGCCACCCCCCCCATTTTTCCCTGCGGGCGGTTGGCTTGTAGGATGTAGAAGTCGCTAGGTAGCGCTGCTAGGATGTCAGGAGAGGAATCCTGTGTTAGCCAGGTTTCTGTTAGCAGTAGGATATCTGGTTTCTCGGTCACCAACAGGTTGTGTATATCTAGTTGGTGTTTAACCATAGAGCGGGTGTTTAGATAGATAACCGATAGGGCCTTTTTCTTGTTTATAGCCTGGAGATCAGTGCCTTTTATAGGGTGTGTAGGGTGACAAATTTCGGGAAAGGAGGATCTTTTTTCCGTTATCCTGTTCCTGGCTATACTAGCATGAGTGAGATGGTTGACTGCTAGCTCGGTTGAGTGGAGCATTTTTAGTTCGCTCACAGAATAGGTTGTGATTTGGGCATAGAGACTTGCCCCTTGCCCCGGTCGACCGCAGACGGGCTTGCCTTTGGCGTGCCGCCGGCGCGCCCGCTGTGCGCGTCCCCTGCGCTCACGCGCTGCTACCGGCATTAGTAGCCGTAGTCAGCCTTAGCTCCTCCCCCTCTTCTCTGATTGGCGCTCAGGTAGGCATTTCTACCAGGAAGGGAGTCGAGCCGGTATTACGGCGAATTATAGCGCAGTGAGTTTCAGGTTCAATTTTTAAAAACAGTGCATCAATTATTTCAGTGTGTGACACAGAATTCAATAGTGTTTTAAAACAAAGCGGCAGTAACAGTTACCACAGGCAGCGGCACCTTTCTCAGAGTCATTCAGTCATTCAGTGTAAGGTTAAATTGTAATTGTATTTATATAATGCTTACTGCCACTAACAAGGCGTTGATGTGCTTTAAGAGTAGCACGCTACTCTGGAACTCAGGGTTAGTGGTTGATCTAGTGGTTATTGTTGGCTGTTGCGATTAGTCATGTGCTCTCAATAAAAAATTGCATGCATTTACTCCAGTTACTTTGTGATATATTAATCGCAGATAGGTGTGATCATTAGTGGGGGCTATGTGGTATCAAATGAATGGTTGGTAAGATAGATAGGATGACAGAAATTAGTTAATGTTAGATAACAGTGATGTGGTTTTAAAGAGGAGAGGTTGCGATCTATCAAATGAGGTATCAGCCAATTGCAGAATTTCAATAAAAAGGATTGAGGCAGGCAGGCATGAGACTGAGAGGAGGCTGCTCTCAGAAATAGAAGTTATACAGAGGATGGAAGTTAAGAAGAGGGTCATTCTGAAGACAGAAAGGGGAGGAACCAAGCAGAACTTAAGTCATGGTCAATTTTCCATGCAGGGTTTTTGGAGTATAATGAGAGAAGGCTTTCTGAGTTAGCAAGCAATCAGAGAATGTAAGCTGTAGAATGAAACAACATTATACATAGTCCTCCATATCCGGGGCAGACAGCTTAAATATGTGATTCAGCGTATACACATCATTTAAACATTAAAAGCCTAAGCCTGTTTTGTCCAAGGCCTTTCGACAGCCCTTTTAAACATAGTCTGGATTATCCCAACCTTGGCACCAGGTCTGTACGCTACACAAGGTGAGCTGACACAGAACAAATGAGATCTTATTTAAGGTTTTCCCTCACTATTCTGTAAATAAAATTTACTCACTAAAGTAATATATTTGGCACTGTCTGAGAGTGTTTCGCCAAATGTGCAGTCTGCATCATACCCTGTTTTGTCACCTAATCCCACCCAAGTCTATGTTGTGCATGTTTGTGTATGTGACAGTGCATGCATAATATGTATAAGCGAAGTAGAGTGATGAAGGCCTGTGTGTCCCATTTTTCAATGTACCAGAACTGTTCCTGTGCACAAGGTGGATGTGATGTTGTTTTCCCATACAGTGGAAGTGTATCAGGATGCAGAAGGGAGGAGACCGACAGTGAATTGAGTACTAAGGAGACATATAAATGTGATAAAGATCTTCCTGTAACACTGCCCCCGGGTAGATGGTGGGGTTGAAGGTGGCTGCCGACTGTTGTTCAGAGTGAGAAGGGTCTTTTAGGTAAATCCATCCTTTGTCTCTTTGATCACTGTTTTTGTGGTTGTTCATAGCCAGGAGCAGATGGTTCACACCTTTGTGCCTCGGTTGTGGGTTCTCCAAGCTGAAGACTACCCTGTTGTGAGGGACATCAACTCACACAAAGGCTATTTCTACTAAACTACATGGAGAGAAACTTGAAAAGGAAACCACCCCAAACCACTTCTCCTGTCTACTCCTCTTAGTTTTGATCCTATTAAAATCTTTGTTTCCATTCACACTCACATTTCAGAATAGCAACAAAATGTGCTTCATTTTTGCTTTTCTAACTCCTGAATGTGTACAGTTCATTTACTGGTATTTACATTTTGTGGTGTATTAGAAAAAATGACATCCTACAGCCTTTCCTGCCACACTCTGTAGCCAAGCAAGATTGTCACCTAATTCAATTTACTTCTTTCTCTGACTGTAAAGTGGGAGGAGTAAAATTTGACTTCTGTCTTTGGTCACATGTCAACCTTACACATTTGTGGCATCACAATACCTATATTTTGCATCCAATGTCTCAATCTCGTGTAGCGTTCCTAGGACCGCTCCTAGATTTATAGATGAGGATTTCCAAGGTCATGCAATGGATTCCTTTCACCCAGTTCTCCATGTCAGGAAGGTTAGCATCTTGCCACTTTCACACAATGTCTTTTTTTGCAAACATTAGGCCTTCCTGTACAGAAGCTTATGCATACCTATTGGTAGTTAGATCAGCAAAGATATTGAGTAGTGCTAGCTTTGTTGTGACCCAGTCTGCCATCCCAGTTCCTCCTTCATTGACTGAGATACACCTCTCATGCCATAAGGGCTATAGTTCCCGACGTGACCACATCATGTGTAAAAAATCTCCATGGATTCTCCACATCTAAGGCTACTAGGGGAGTAGGCATGGCATCTTGTTGGATCTTGTTAAACTGAGTTGCAATTGCAATCTTTCAAGGGGCCATGAGTATGTATTGCAATTTCTTCTGATGTCTGTGTCACTCAGACACTAAAGCTCTTGTCATTAGGGTCAAGGAAGTTATGGAAATATACACTTGGTGCATATTTACTAACATTTCATTAAACGTGGTCAGCAAGCAAAGTTGCAAAGATAGCAGAAATACGCCATATTTGCCAAGATATGGCACATTTTCGCACTGGTACACTGTGTGCTACCTAGCGCCAAGGCAGACATCCTTGCACCATGATGCAAGAGTGTCTGTGTTACAGACAGGATTGTTTTAGTACAGGAAGGGATACCTTTCTTGCACAAAAACAATCCTTAGAAGCAATTTCCCCTTCCATGCATGCTACAGATGCCTAGTACTCTCTCTTTACCTGAAACAAGCAAGGTTTCTTTTTGTCTCACAGCTGAGCTGGTGTCAATTTCTGATATCAGTTTCCTGATTAACACATATAAGATTAACACTTATAACTCTATCAGGTGCTGACAGGTGCATGTGCATATTTAAGTAGCATTTATATAGTGCTTACTAGACCTGATGAGGTTTCATAATTTCAGACTTCTCTTAGCACTGAACGTTTGAGAATGACACTTCACCTTTGTGAAACACGTTTTAAAATAGGATATTTCTCTGGGTTTCCCAAGAAATCTGTTTCTCATGTGATTTAAAGTTTCTGTTCTGTGTAATGATACTTCAATATTTGTGGCACGGAATATTAGACAAGGTCACGCATCCCGCGCAGTTCCCTACCTCATTCAACACCATTCACCTGATTGCGGTTGCGTTTTGCCCTCTATTTGCTGTCTCACTCACATCGACATATCTGTTACTTTTTTTGATTTTTCAGTTTTTGCTCCTCAAGAATTAAATTACATTTTAGGATCCCCGCTGAAAAACAGTATGTAATTAAAGGTCAAGGTTCATTGTGAGGCCGGGAAATACTCAGGGACTCATTCTATATTTTTTATACACTTGGTGCGAGTTTGTCACAATTTATATATTATTCTATGTTGTTATAAAATATTTCTAACTCGTATTTCAAAATGTGTGATCCTATATCAAGGAATGGACAGTCTATAAGCAATTCCCCATTTCCTCACCACACACACTTGCCAGACTTCTCTGGGAAAATCACATTGCGCTGCTCATAGCAAGCACTAGCTGCTTTTAAACTACCTGTTCTTGGGTGAGGTGCGTGGAGCATCAGAGGGGCTGGGGGCTTTGGGGGATGGAAGCGGTTGCTAAGCAGCTATACATATGCTAATGTGACCACGTTTCCGGGTGTTTATGTGCCTTGGCTGGAGAGAGCAATGTCATGCAGGCTAAGCCAGGTAAGGTTTTGTTTTATATACTTGCTTCCTGCTCTGACTTGACCTCTCAGTTCATCCTCATCAAGCAACAAATAAGTAGCATTTCACTGAAACCCAAGTGTCTTTTATATACAAATTCTTTAAAAAGTTAAGCACAATGCGGGAACATACCAGTAAAGTGTAAAACGAGTTAGACCTTTTTTCTGCTGCAGTTATGTCTCTTCAAAAGGGAGACATGTGAAACATGTCCAAACGCGCATATATATTTAGCCATTATCGTTATGTGAAGCTTAACGTTTTTTGAGTTTTATTAATCTAGCTATCAGCAAACAACAAATTGCACATCCATGAACTGTGCTCATACTGCGGCAGTAACCCAACATAATTTCTTGGCCTTTCATCAGGTATGATTTACGTGTTATCTGGGGTCATTTGAACACGAGCGCTAGTACAGAAAAAATGACACAAAACATAACGTATGCCTGTATTTTTTGTCTCTTACGTGCAGAGAGTAAAATATGCTCGCCCACATTTAGCAAATGTTATCAACAGCTTTGTGCTTGTTGTAAGTAACAGCATATGTAATAAAAAGTCAAAAGTACAGTATAATCATGCATAAAGCAGGGGCAAGAAAACGGGCACATTCGCTTTGGTTTAATGTATAAATCGGGTGTAAAAACACTAAATAACAAACAGAAGTCTTATTTGTGCTAGAATGTTTTTTACTGCACAACTTTACACTGAGTTCCAAAGTATCCCTTACGGTCTTGTTCCAAGTTCTACTGTTTCCACTAATCCAACAGAATCGCACTTAGAGTGCTCTGATTTTAAAAGCACTCAAATGGTAAAAAGGGAAGTGCCCAGGTTTCTGTTCATACAATCTTTCTTTTCGGTATAAATATATCTTGATAATGATGCAGCATTTCAATGATATTATTCCACTGCCTGTTGCTTGTCTGGAGTCAGACTGTTAAAGTGTGTTTAAATTTCCTGGTGTGTTTGAGGGCTGCAGTACCACCTCCTTTCTACAGGGGCAGACCTGAGCATACAAATAAACACACCTGGTGAAACACCGGTCCCCACAAGGTCAAATTTTAAAAAGTTGTGAAAATTTGCACAAACATGTACAAAGTCGTTTTATGACATTTGGAAGGCATTGCATTGTGGGGACTTGGGTTCAGGTCCCCACAGTGCGATCAAGTCCCCACAGCGTGAGTGTGTTATCACACCCAAGTCCCCACAAGGATAGTAACACACGCACACGCACACACACAACCCCCCCCCCTCCACCCCCCATATATTGCAGGCTGCGTGTTTTGGTGCCCAGCTGTGCTCAGTTATTCGAGTACACGTTGACTTGAACACTATTTTGAACACATTCCTGTGTGCCATGCCTACAACACACTGCCCTGGCATAGGTCAGCCACCCCTCCAGCTGGATGCACTATAACAGTGTTTAGGGTACAGGTGCATGAGCCCTGTACCCCTACAGTGTATAAGCCAATTCTTAGACATTGTAAGTGCAGTACAGTCATTAAGAGTATGTGGTTTGCCAATATGAACTCCACAGCACCATAATGGCTTTACTGAAAACTGGGAAGTTTGGTATCAAACTGGCAGTGTGGGATTTAATGAAAAATGCACACACAGGGCCTCTTAGAGATGCCCCCTGAAAAACGACCTAACTCTAGTGTCCTGGCTGAGTGGCTGCTCGCCAGCTGCCACCACCAGACATGTTTGTGGACCCCTGGGTCAAGAACCTGCTGCTCTCAAGGGTCTGAAACAATGCACATCCTGGGACGAGATGCCAAGCCTCATCCCCCAGGATGGGCAGGGTCCATCAAGGGGAAGCTTCAAAGGCTTGCCGCTTTTGTGAGCTACCCCAGCCATTTGCTGCTTCCAGCAACTGGACCAAACCGGTTCTGACCCTCTCTTTGGGTGGGAGAATCAGCGGGAAAAACCAAGTGAGGAAGGGAGGTGTGCCCACCTTTGCCATCACCACCCCTCAGGTAAGGGAGGCGAGGTGAAGCACAACTCTCAATCCCCGCCATTTTGCAGATGGGGGGACCAGCCAACCAGAGAGAGGCCTATGCCACCCTCCCACTGGAAAGTGGCATAATAGGGGGTGTACCCACCCCAAAGAAGGGACCCATTGGTCCCGACCTTTACTTGCCTGTAACACGCCTAAATCTAGTATTTAAGGGCAACCCCAAACCTTACCTCCTCAGACAAGAACCGACCAGAAGAAGAGAAGGAGGACCGAAGAAGCTGTGCTGAACTAAGAGGACGACGCCCACTGACTTGGCCCCAGCCCTACCGGCCTTTCCGCACCTTGAACCTACGCCAGCGAAATCCCGGTATGTCCTGCAGGCAGCAGCCCTCAAGAACCCGAAGGACCTGCCCTGCCTTCCAAAACCAAGACTTTGTTCCCAGTGAGCACCGGATTTGCTCACACACAGACTCTGGCTCCGGCCAAATCCGCGAGTCTGTTTCACTCTGCACTCGATGCCTTGGCCCGAGTTCGAGTGGCCCAACACCACGAGGAGGTCTCCCTGCGATCCTAACCTGAGTTCTGGTGATCTCTTCCCTGCCTCGAATCTCCAATCGATGCCTGCAGCCCCTTTCTGGAGGAACCTCGTGACCGGAGCTGGTAAGAAAAACCAGACACCTTAAAGATACCCCTGCACCCGAGGTCCCACGGCCTTGGGTGGCCCAGCCGACGGTGTCCCAGCATCCCCAGGCATCTCAACTTACCTCTTCAACCGGTGGCCACCCCCAGAAGTTCTTCGTCCCCGTGCCTGCAGTCTTTGTTGCAACCGGAGACTCCCCATTGAAAACAGGGCACCTGACTCCAAACCAGCAGCCTGCCGCCACTGTGGGTGCACCTTGGGTGCTAAATCAGTTCCCCCTTTGTCCTGAGCCTAAGTCTAGGAGCTTTGCTATCACAACCTTGTGGCCTGCTCGTGAGCAGCCTCCAACCGGAGGCCCCCTATCCCTCATTGAATAACATTGGGCCTCAGCACTCTGCACCCGGCCGCCCTAGTGCCGCTGAGGGTGCTTGAAGAGTGCATCCTTGACCCTGGGGGAAACCTGGGTGCGAGGCATATGAGCTGCAGAATTCACACTTTGTGCATAGATCGCCATCTGGTGTTGGGCTCGGATGCTTGCACCTTGTTGTCTTGGAAGAAGTCTTTGTAGTCACGAGATACGTGACTCCTCCCTTGGACGATAGTGCGCATGGGCATCGACTCCATCCTCAGATTGTTTTTTTCCACCATCGGGTTGGGATGTAACTTCGGCACTCCGGTTCCGTACTCTACTATTCAAACCTTTTTGACGCACAAAACATCAAAAAACTTGACGGTATTGTCTTCGTTCGCGTGCTCTTCGACGCGCTCCTCAAATCCTCGATTCTGATCGTCGACGCGGGCCGCTGGGCCTATCGCCGCCATTCGGGCCTACGGCTAATGGAAAGAACTCCATTTAAAAAATGCCCCCAGTGTGGAGCTAGATTCCCACACAGCGACCAACACAAGGTCTGTAACCTCTGTCTCTCGCCCGAGCACCAGGAGAATAATTGCGAGGCCTGCGCCTCTTTTCGATCAAAAAAGACTATCCGTGATCGCCGGGCCCACCGACACGTTATGGCGCAACGAGCAGCTTCGGTGCCGGAGGACATCTTCAACGAAGGCCCCGATGTCCCGGAGGATGATTCGGAGGACCTGGAAATCGTTTCCGAGGCAGACGACTCCGACTCAGACGACCACATCACTCCAGGTCAACGAGTGAGTACAACTGCCCCTATCCCAACCCCACCTGGAAAAAACAAGGCTCCGGTCAAAACTTCGCCTGTTGGCCCCAGTCGCGACCGAAACAAAGCTTCAGAAGCCCCACCCCCGGGCCCGGCTCCGAAGACCAAGGAGAAGCCTTCCGGCGGCTCGGGACCGAGCAAGCCACATATCACCGCCCCGCAGACACCATCGGCACAGAAGCCGGGAGCTCGTCCTGCTCTCGCAATCCCCAAAAAGCCATCGCACCGAGCACATCGGCGCCGAAGGAAAAAGCCTCGGATCCGAAACCAAAATCTTCGGAACCGAAAAAGATTTCCGACTCCACATCGAAGCCGAAGGATCCAAAAACCCCTTCCAAGGCTCCAGAGCAGAAATCTAAACCTCGCTCGGACCCGAAAAAATCGGCGCCGAAAGCGATTATCGAACAGGAAGAACTTTTTCGACCGGATCCCATCGATCCGCAACAAAAAACTCTCCAAGTGGACCCTAAAACAGGACATGTGATCACTGTTCCACACAACAAGAGAAAATTCGACACCCCACACATCCCTGAGGTGCCTGTAAAGAAAAGGGACTGTGCCACTTCACCTTTACGACCCTCTTCTCCTGTTCTTCCTACTGAACCTTTCTTTTCTCCAAATTCTCCCATACTTCCAACATACTCAACACCACCACAGGATGATGATGATTTAGGGGGTGGGGGAGGGGATAATGACCCTTTCATTGACCCTGATGACGACACACACGTACCACAGGACAATTGGGATGATTATGATGACCCAGTAGATCCTCCAGACCTTCCTGATCCCCATGCATACCCTACAAAGCCATCTCCCCCAGATGACAATATTGGTTTTGGTCAGCTTATAGACAGAGCTGCCAAGTACCATGGTGTTCCAATGCATTTAGACCCCGTAGAGGAGGATGTCCTAATAGACACCTTTGCACAGTCACAAAGGACTGTACAAACTTTACCAATGTTAAAAGGAGTCATTAAACACGCCCCAGACATATTCAAAGAACCCCGTAAGGGCTAGAATTCTCAATCCCAGAATTGACAAAAAATATAAACCCGCTCCCAATGATCCCACCTACATCAAGGGTCAGCTCCCTTTAGATTCTCTAGTGGTGACCAACGCTAGAAAACGTGCCAACTCTCAAACCTCCGGTGATGCTCCACCTCCGGACAAAGCGTCTAAATTATTAGATGCTTCGGGCAAACGAGTTGCTGCCCAAGCAGCTAATAACTGGCGAATAGCCAATGCACAGGCATTACTTGCCAGGTACGATGGGGCTCATTATGACCAGCTGGAAACCCTATTGCAGCATTTGCCTGATCAATATAAGACCAGGGCCAATGATTTGATTCAGGAGGGCAAATTAATAACTAATGCATCAATCAAGTATGCCCTCGATGCAGCAGACACCGCATCTAGGTCCATTAACACTAGTGTGTTACTAAGAAGGCATGCCTGGTTGCGCATTTCTGGCTTCAAACAGGAGGTACAAACAACTATCCTCAATCAGCCGTTCAATAAAGAACAACTTTTTGGCCCAGCTGTAGATACAGCTCTAGAAAAATGAAAAGGACACGGAGACTGCTAAATCCATGGGCGCATTACAGTCCCCATCCACACGAGGTTCCTTTCGACGCTCCTATAGAGGCGCATCCAAAAACATCGGTGCAGACACTGCTTCTTCCTCCTACAAAAACCCCTCACAAACTTCCCCCAACAAGGGATATTTTAGAGGTGGGTACAGGGGAAATAACAAAGGAAGAGGCCGAGGTAACAACAACACTCTCGCCTCTCCCACTAATAAGCAGTGACTTCCCTCCACTCCTTCCAGACCATTCCACTCCGGTCGGAGGGAGACTCTCACAGTTCCTACCTGTCTGGAATTCCATCACTACAGACAATTGGGTAAGACAAATTATCCAGTATGGTTACTGCCTGGAACTTACAGCGACTCCACCCAACATACCACCCAAGCAGCGTCCAATGTCCACGGAACATCTCACACTCCTCAAACAGGAAGTTCTTTTGCTGCTTCAAAAACATGCAATAGAACCAGTACCCATACAACATCAAGGAGCAGGAGTTTACTCTCTCTACTTCCTAATCCCCAAAAAGACGGTACCCTAAGGCCAATACTGGACCTCCGACCTCTCAATCTCTACATACAGTCAGATCATTTTCACATGATCACTCTTCAACAGGTTCTTCCACTGCTTCAACAAGGCGAATTCCTTGCCACATTAGATCTCAAGGACGCCTACTTCCATATTCCCATACACCCTGCTCACAGAAAATACCTAAGGTTCACAGTGGACGGCGAACACTATCAGTTCAAAGTCCTTCCATTTGGAGTGACCACAGCACCCAGGGTTTTCACAAAGTGCCTTGCAGTAGTAGCAGCGCACTTGCGAAGTCAACAAATCCATGTATTTCCATACCTCAACGACTGGCTGATAAAAGCCAAGTCACACAAACCATGTGTTCACCACACTTACCAAACCATTCAGCTGCTACACAACTTGGGGTTCACAGTAAACTACACCAAGTCGCACCTTCAACCCTCCTACATACATCAGTATCTAGGAGCCACAATAGACACTTCCAAAGCTCTAGCATACCCCAATCCAGCAAGGATAGCCAGTATGCAAACCCTCATCTCCAAGTTTCAGCCTCAACACTCTCGCCCAGCACGAGTATTTATGCAGCTGATAGGAAGGATGGCCTCTTGCATTTTCATTGTACCTCACGCAAGACTTCAAATGCGCCCCTTACAGGAATGCTTAGCACATCAGTGGAACCAGGCTCAAGGTCAACTTACAGATCTCGTGTTGGTGGACAGCCGCACACATCGCTCTCTGCAGTGGTGGAACATACAAAACCTTTCCACAGGGCGGCCGTTCCTAGAGCCAGTTCCACAGATAGTGCTAACAGCAGACGCATCACTCACCGGCTGGGGAGCCCATTTCCTAAACCACACAATTCAGGGCAGGTGGTCCACCCAACAAAAACTGTTCCACATCAATTACCTAGAATTACTGGCAGTATTTCTAGCGTTAAAGTCGTTTCAAACACATCTCCTCAACAAAGCTGTCCTAGTCCGCACAGACAACATAACAGCAATATATTACATACAGAAACAAGGAGGAACACATTCTTTGCAGCTGTCTCATCTAGCGCAAAGTATATGGAGATGGGCCATTCCACAAAAAATATATCTTCTAGCAGAACATCTTCCAGGGGTGAACAATCAGATAGCGGATCTGTTAAGTCGTCAAACTCAATAGATACACGAATGGGAACTTCATCCGCAAGTTCTTCAACCCTTCTTCCACATGTGGGGCCAACCAGACATAGATCTGTTCGCCACACATGCAAACGCAAAATGCCCAACCTTCGCTGCCAGGTTCCCACACCCGTTGTCCAAGGGCCATGCGATATGGATGAACTGGTCAGGCAGATTTGCATACCCTTTTCCGCCACTCCCGCTCATTCCACTAGTAGTACGCAAGCTCAAACAGTCTCAACATGATCCTAGTTGCTCCAGCATGGGCACGGCAACCATGGTTCACAACACTACTCGAACTCTCAGTAGTTCCACACCAAAAAGTACGTCTCTCCCCAAGCCTGCTAACACAGAACCATGGAGAGATAAGGCACCCAGATCCAGCACAACTAAATCTAGCGATCTGGTTCCTGAAATCCTAGAGTTCGGTTACCTTAACCTCCCACCAGACTGCATGAACATTATTAAGGAAGCCAGACGCCCCACTACTAGAGCATGCTATGCAGCTAAATGGAAAAGATTCGTCATTTACTGCAACAATAACAAAATTGACCCATTAGATGCTTCAATTCAGAACATTATCTGTTATTTGCTTCATCTACAAAAATGCAATCTGGCATACTCTTCAATAAGATTACATCTGGCTGCCCTGGCCGCCTACCTACAAAACAGACAACATTTGTCATTGTTTAGGGTACCCGCTATCAAAGCCTTTATGGAAGGCCTTAAAAGGATTATTCCACCCAGACTGCCACCCTCTCCAGTGTGGAACCTAAACATTGTTCTTACTAGACTCATGGGTCCCCCATTTGAGCCTTTACACAAGTGCGAATTACAATTCCTAACATGGAAAGTAGCCTTCCTTGTCGCAGTCACCTCTCTCAGAAGAGTAAGTGAGATACAGGCTTTCAACCATACAAGAACCATTCTTACAAATAACAAGGTGGTTCTTAGGACAAATCCAAAATTCCTTCCCAAAGTAATCTCTGCTTTCCACCTTAATCAATCAGTAGATTTACCAGTATTTTTCCAAAACCCTGATTCGGTAGCGGAAAGAGCTCTTCACACCTCGACCTCAAAAGAGCTTTACTTTACTATATAGACAGGACTTAAGCCTTTAGGAAAACAAAACAACTATTTGTAGCTTTCTCTCCACCTCATAAAGGCAATCCTATTTCCAAAGCTGGAATTGCCAGGTGGATAGTAAAATGTATTCAAATATGCTATCAGAAAGCAAAACGTACGTTAACAATTCCCCCTAGAGCGCATTCAACACGCAAACTAGGGGCTTCCATGGCATTCTTAGGGAACATTCCCCTAGAAGACCATTGTAAGGCAGCAACATGGTCTACCACACACACCTTCACCAAACACTATTGTGTAGATGTGCAGGCAAAGCAACAAGCTTCAGTAGGCCAAGCTGTTCTTAAGACACTTTTTCAAACCACTGCAACTGATACAGGTGACCACCGCTAGGGGATACACTGCTGTACAGTCTATGCACAAAGTGTGAATTCTGCAGCTCATATGCCTCGAACGGAAAATGCTACTTACCAGTATGCATCTGTTCTTGGCATGTAGAGCTGCAGAGATTCACACGCCCACCCACCTCCCCGGAACCTGTATCTGTTCCAGTGTTATCTTACTTAGATACATTCTCATGGACATCTTTCTGTTTCTTACAAACTCCATCATTTCCCTTCATGGCGAAAAACAATCTGAGGATGGAGTCGATGCCCATGCGCACTATCGTCCAAGGGAGGAGTCACCTATCTCGTGACTACAAAGACTTCTTCCAAGACAACAACAAGGTGCAAGCATCCGAGCCCAACACCAGATGGCGATCTATGCACAAAGTGTGAATCTCTGCAGCTCTACATGCCAAGAACGGATGCATACTGGTAAGTAGCATTTTCCTTCAACCCCCAGAATACCAACTCTCACAAACCAGTACTTACCTGGAAACCGTTAACTTCATTTCCTTACAAAGGATTGCATTGACTGCTTTTCCTTGAAAATTCTTATAAGTGTGGAGTTGGTTTGTATGAAACATAAAAAAAACTGCAAATGTACTAAAAGTGAATTACTTACCTTTTGTGTAGGAAATGTCTCAGTGTGATATCTAGGCATATCACACTGATTAGCAAAAGTAACTTAAAAACTAATCTAAAAAGTAACATGCACAGTAATCTGTAAAGTAACTGAAACGTATTTTTGAACTGTTGACTTACCTGTAATTCAACCAACTGCATTCAACTGTAAATCACTGCATACGTATTTTGCAAAGTATTATTTCACTTACTTGCACCAGGCTTGGCTTGCTTCTAGAAATAAAATAACGAAATAATATTTTTGATACAAACAAATTGGTCTGAGTTCAGTCTTTGAGTGTTTGACATCATTTCTTGCCTGAGTGTGTACAACAAATGCTTAACACTACCGTCTGATAAAGCCTTAGTGCTCGCCCACACTACCACAAATAGAGAGTAAGGTCCTATCTACTTTTACCTCTGCCTACCTTTGGGGTTCCACTGGACTCTGTGCACACATACCTCACTTTGGTATAGTATATACAGAGCCAGCTTCCTACAATGTCAAATTGAACATTAATCTGTGATAAAAAGAAATTTCTATGAATTATTCACAGTTTAAAGACTTTATATTGTCTCTCAGATAATCAGTTACATCTTCTAGTTTGTTACATCAAGCTTTGCCATTGGAACATAGCCAATGATCCAAAAGTTTAGTGCCAGGTGACATTTCCGTTACATATTGAATGTAATTTTATAAACCTTTGGCATGTGTTGCTCTTTTGTGGCAAAACATGCAAGGAAAGTGTTTATAACTCTATGGACATGTCAAGAAAACTCAAATTCATTGATATTGTAAACATCTTAGACGTATTGGCTTTCCCTTCTCTTGCTGTATAGCTCATAAGTTTGCTAGGTTTGGTTTTTTGTGTGCATTTTTTTATTGTGTGTGTATATATATATATCTATATTTATATATCTATATATAGATATAGATAGATATAGCACTAACCTAGCTACTAGCCAACCGATTGGTGCACAGCACAGAGGTTAACAATCTGGATGTCATTGGATTGGGAGAGGTGCAGGATGCATTTGCGGTAAGGCCTGTTGTGGGTGTCCGAAATGAGGGAGGTTTAGCGGGGAGGAGTTTACAATGTAGCTGAATGGGTGATGTATTGGGGTATGTATATTTTCCAAAATACATTTTGGTTTGCTTGTAATGTCCTAATACCAGCCGTCTGCTACGGACAGCCCACCACTGAGCAAGCCAACAGTTTTGTGTAATCCAACATTAGATGTTGAATTGCATGAACCTGTTTTCCATTGTTTGATAAAAGGCAACACACATATGCAGGAAGCTTTGTATTGTGAGTCATCAGTGCTAGCTGTGCTACTTTCCCTTAAGTGTCACCACCATGTAGAGACCATGCTGCACAAGATTGTTTTTTGGCAGTATTGTTGCTGCTGGTTTTAGGAACTTGTAATGTTCCTACTGTTTCCGACTCACTTTACTTCCCACTCCAATTTTTTTCCTTTCCCCATTGCTATCTTTCCTAATTTCTTATGTTCCAATCTGTCACTGTGGAACTTTCTGAATCTCTCTCTTACTCTCTTCTCTCAGAGTTCTGATGGGACGCAGCTCTCCAGGGATCATGTTTCCGAGCTTGTGTGCCTCCTGAACAACTATACTGGGTCCCCGGATTGCACAAAGCTGACTCGGGACCTGCTCCATCTGCGGGCTCGGCTTCACGTAGATGGACTTACCCTCTCAAGCACCCAGGGATTGCTGTTCAGCTTCCAAGAAGTTGTGAGTAGTGAGCAAGCCGAGAGCGCTCTTACACTAATAATCTAACTGATTAACTGCTGATATCTTGCACATATGCCAAGCAACTAATTATTGAACCTGTCTAGATGCCTCACACTTAATTTAATGTTTCTAGAAAAGTCATTTTCCCTTTGCTTTTCTTTTTATGTCCTGAAACGTGATCGTGCTTCACACACTTGTGGTGGATCGGTCTACTGAGTCAATTGTGTGAGTTAAACTTGCACTACCGATCACCATACTTTTGATGTTAGCTAAGCTTTCTCTGTTGTTCCCAGTGTTGCTCATGTTCTATGTATTTTTGTTGGTGCTAGTGTTTCTTCATCTTAGGCACTCGCACAACTGCTGTCCCTGCCCCAGCAGTTGTGTATGTTTGTGAGAGATGGAACTTTGCATTGCTGTTGCCAGTGCTGCATCCATTGTATGAGTTGCCATCTTTCATTGCATTTGCCATAAATTCTCTTATTTGCTGATGGGAAGTTTGTACTCTAGTTCTGCATTCTGTTTCTTTTCATTGTGTTAATGGAGCTTGCATTGCTGCTCATACTGTACCATGAAGAGTGTACATGGAGCCTACATTTGTTGCTGCTCTAGTTTGCCCTGCTGCCGCCTTGTGATGCTGTCACTGCTGCTTCCCCTGCTTTTTCTCCTCCGCGCGTAAAATTCTTGCTCTACTGCTTCTGTGACACCTGTAGTGTGTGTGTTTTTTCGTGAACGAATCATTTGCTGACTTCTATGTTATAGTGGTTCGATGAGTTAGTAAGGACTGCACTGCGCCTGCCTTCACTGTATTTGTTCAGTGTGCATTAGTGAAGCCAATGCTACTGCTGTCCATGTATGGCATTTTCAGTGGATGCTTTATTTTTCTGCTAGGTAATACTGTTGTGGTTTTTTTGATCCTCTAGGTGAAACTCGTCTTACGGAAGCATCATATCAAACCACACTGGGTCTTTGCACTGGACAACCTGATCTGCCAGGCAGTGCAGGCAACTTTGACCGTCATGGTCACAGGTACTTTTCATTTATTGACATTTTACCATGCGAAAACAGTAACCTCATCCAGATGGAGAACAGCGGAAATCTATGAGATACAGAGATATTAAGAGGTTTAAGACTTTGTTTTTATAGCTGTTTGAATGGTCAATTTGATATTCTGGTTGAAAGCAGCTTCACTTGCTGAAGATATCCTTGGCTGAATAAGGACACTGGAGTTGTCCCTGCATGCAACTTAATATACAAGAGGATTTACTTACTACACTTTGATCTATGGTTTTTACTGAATTCAACTTGACTAGGGGAATGATGTATTGAACACACCATGACTTGCATGGCCTTTAAGGATTTGGTGTGAGAGGATCAGAGACAGTCTCTCACAATAGCAGAGTCCTCCCAGGCAGGGGACATAGTTTTTAGGTCGGGCCTATTCAGCGCATGCGCTGCCTTTTCGAGAAATGCTATATTCATTCTGTGGGCTTAAAGCCCACCCATTGCCTTTTTATTTGTCCCTTCGATTGTTGTTCAAAAATGCTTGCTTACTAGTGGTTAATCCTTCCTTTTTGTCCCTCCTTTTTGTGTTTGGTTTCCTCCCACAGAGCACCGCCCAATTACTGTTAACATTACACTTATGTTATTATGTGCTCATTTGGTAGAGCTATTTTTTTCTTTCATTCCTGCTTGTGTCACTGTTTGCCCGTCTTCGGGGGTTCAACTTCAGTCCCCGCCACTTAATCTTGCTCAAATACCAAGATGAAATGTCAGACGCTGTTTTCAAAATTGCTACTTTAATTTTCTCTTACTTCAAATTGTGAGGATTTCCCTCAAACCCCTCCCGCTTCACTGATTATTGCTTTAGCGATCCTTGGTCACCAGACCTTGAGCAGCCCAACCATGCAGCACAGTTAAGGGCAAATCTTGGGCAACTCCCATTGCATTTTCACTGACACTTGTTTATATAATGTGAACTCTAGCGATCCGAAATTGTTGAAGTGCTTTACATGATTGCTAGTTACACTGCACAATGTCACATTAATTTTTGCTGATCGGTAATTGGGCAACCCAGTCGACCCTTGTGGGCTTGGGTAGAAAAGCTGTCAGGTAAAGCTGCCTACAAGGGATTTATTAAAGAAAAAAATTGAAGAAATTAAAAAAATATTTCTGTAAAGTCGTAACTTTACACTAGAAAGAGTAAATCAAAAAAATATTTTGAATTGATAAATTAATTACAGCAACCGGTGTCGAACCGGAGCGCAACAATTCACGTCCGAACCCGATGGCGGAAAAAAACAATCTAACAATGGAGTCGATGCCCATGCGCACTATCACGGAAAGGAGTCGTCACCGGCCCCGTGACTGGAAAGACTTCTTCGAAGAAAAACAAACTGCAAACATCCGGACCCAACACAAGATGGCAATCTATGCACAGTATGTGACTCTACAGCTCTACATGGCAAGAACAGATGTCTAGTAGTAAGTAACATTTTCCTTTCAAGAAGTTATAAAATAACGCACATGTCAGAGTACACAGGACTAATATACAGGGGTACATAGAAATACAGTGACAATAACTGAAATCACATTGACAACAGAACATTTATATATTAAATACACAAAACATATCTTGGTTCTCAATGTGTGTATCCATCTCCACAGAGAAAAAATGAGTCTGTCCTAGACATGGGGATAAATACCCAAGAGAAAATAAATGTTAACAATTTCTAAGGAGAATGGAATTGTCGACGTTTCGGTCTTTGCTGAAACAAATCTGAGACCATCTTCAGGACTTAGTTAATTCTGGTTAGAGTTCTTGACCCCTTGGTCAACAAAGAATCTCTTTGAAGGCTACTTTAGTGTGTAGAATCTCAAATATCAGAAACGAATAAGTCAAATGACATATTTAAATCTCCTTAACAGAATAAGGGAAAAGGGTTTATTATCTCTTCCCCATCTGAGTCTCCCTTGTAGTTCAGGTGAATTTCGAATGTCCTCGACCAGGGGCTTGCTGGTAAACGGATGGTGTGAGCAGTGTTTTCAATGGAAAACTCTGGAGAAGGGTGCCTGGTGAATAGAGAGAGGCCTGGGTTAGGAGGGATGTGACGTCTCTGCCTTTGGAAAGTACTTCACTGCTTTTTTTCATAGGCTGTTCAAAACTCTTTTGAAGCAGTCGCACACACTGTTATAGTGCTGTTGACTTGTATCGAGGCACTTTTCTTTCTGTCTGTGCATTAAAAGCCTTGGAATGTGCCCATAAATGTTTCCTGAGGCAAGCAAGTATTCCTAAATCACACTGCATGATCCAGTGTCTAGTAATTGTATAGCTCTTCAATTCCTGGCGGCACAGCACCCAGGATAATGTGCTGCATGGCTAAACACTTTTACAGTCCCAAAGGCGAGACCTATTGGCCATGCCAATGCTTGTTCTTCTGATGACCTCAGACTGACTTGATAATCCTGTTTCCTTAAGGATTATATGGCTGGGAACGCCTCATGTAAAAGGGGCCCTTGCGGAGTCTTAGATTTCTCATGCCAAAGTTGAAATTGTTCTTTGAAACAAAATATACACTACACAGTAAATTTTACTTTCTGGTGTAACTAATCTCCACAGCTTCCATAAAGTTAAACTCTCCTGTAGTGTAGTTCCTATTTCCCTAATAGTCTCTGCGCATTGGAATAATATACCCTATAGATTTGACATAGGACTGAGGTCAGTATGTCCCTATCGAGTATATTAAACTTAATTACTTTGTGCCAGCTAACTCAGAGGCCACTACAAACTCCTTGTAAACAAGAAGGGAGTAGTTTCTGGCAACCGCATAAACATGACAACTTTGTTTCCTTTAGAATCGGAACACTCTCAGAATCGTGGAAACAATAGATAAGTTTCACTCAGCTAATCGTGCATGCTTAGTTTCTTCAGAGTTACACAAAGAATAGACTGGCGTTTCAATAAAAGGATTTATTGAACAGTCTTGTTTCTCGTGTAAGAGATATGAGCTGTTATGATCACAAGACAGTATGCAAGATATATATAATGTACAGCAGTAGAAAGAAATAATACTGCGCTAGCATTATCTTTTAGCTATGACACATATATTCATATACATAAATAACATAAGCTAAAAATGCGAGTACTCCTAAGATGCTTCTCTAAGCTAATTGTACCCCAGTGTACCTAACCGAAGTGTAGGGCGAGGTGAGAAGTAGGTGAAGTATTCAATAGTATGGTATGCTATAGTCTAGTATGCCAAGAGTCTGGTATGCCAAGAGTCCCTCTAGGTTCTAGTCCGCTCCATACCTTGAGAATGAGAGAGGTGGGAATCTCCTTCCGGGTCTCGAACTCTAACACCCCGCGAAGGGAGTCAGAACACTGGAAGCTGGATTCTCTGCAAGCAGGGATGACCGCGTCTCTTCTCAGTGCGTCAGGCCGGGACACGGGCTCCTCTAAAGTCGAGGTCTCCTCCTACTTGCTTGGGCAAGGGAAGGTATATTTATACCTGGTAGGTGCCTTGGAATGTTAGCATTGACGTAAAGTCGGGCAGAGGAAGACGTCTGGAATGAACCCTTCAGGTATAGCGGTTCATGCATAATAAATGAGTTCTTGGAGAAATCAATAATCCTGTGCTAGGGGAACTCCCAAGATCTTATGGGTCTGGTTTCTAAGAACTCGTTGTGACGTTAGGGTGGACGGATGTAAGTGACCATGCCTGTATTTGGATTGCATGGCTAATGCCTAAATAAGGACTGGGATCTTATGCCTATATAAGGGCAATGCGAATTGTGCCTATATAAGGACATGTTTCAGGAAAACCTATATACGGACACCTAAAGCGGAATACAACACTCCTGTTAATCTAGATCTTCGTTCCTGAAAATAGTCCCTACTTTCACAAATTTCTTGGAAAAACTTGACAATTACAAGAAGGTTGATGAAAATTCTATGCGTTTGGGCTTTCATATGAAAATGTATTCATATTTCCACCACAAAAGCTTTCCTGTGTCTGAAACTCACTGCAGAAATCCTTTTTTAGCACTACTGTAAATGATTTAATTTTTTGTCTACACATTTCATATCTATAGCGATTAGAAAGAAAGCATTCCTTTGCACACACATTGTTTTTATAATTTTTAGTGAGCTTTCCTCTGTTGAAGTCTTCTGTGGTCCCACAGCTAAGTAGTGATTTACAGTGTAGACTTTTAATAAACTCATGATCCAGACGGGGTATTATAGGTAAGTAATTATGGCTTTTTAGTTTATTGTAATCAGTATAATACTATTAACTGGAGATGAAAGTTCCCTAACAAAGTTGCCTGCACCACTGTTTTCCACTTTTGGCTCTGTCATGGATTTACGTTCTGTGAATATTCCCCGTAATGTTCTGCTATTTTTGGGTCTTGCCTACTGACAGCTTTGGGCTTTCTGGTTGCATAAGATCTCTTGTGGACCATAACAAAATCTTGAGAGTCTACCCATTGCCACTGATTGACTTTCTAGTCATTCTTAATTTGCTCACTTCTTATTTGATACCAGCCACTCTGCATGTCAAATTGCGTTGTGATGTTTATTTGCCAATCAAAGTGGCGTCTTCCATTTGAATTGGTACATAAAAAACAAAAGAAAATGCCCCGCGTCATTCCGTGAGTGGGGATGCAAGTGTACATTTCAAAGCATGCGCGCACTCCTACAAAATGACGTGGCTGCAAGTTGTCTTAACACACCCCAGAACGCCCCCCCCCCCCCGGTGATGCTGCACAGGCAGTAGGTCAAAAAGTGAGACCTCTTGACTTTACCAATAATGCAGTGTTCCGGTTACTGTGTGCGTGCCTTAGGCTGTACCCTTGGTGACAATTTTAAGATTTCATCGCAAGTGGAGGCAGTTCATGGCTCGAGGTCCTGTTCATTTTTATATGACATTAATGTTACATATTAACCAACAGTTTCCTTAGAAAATATGTATTTTTTTCTTCACCTGATTTAGATGCTATTGGGAGTTGCATGTTGCTTTGGTTTTTAGGGCTTGTGACTTCTCTGGAATATGCAGCTTGTACTGCACCTGTCTAATTTCAATTATAGATAAATACTAATAAAGGTGCAAAATGCTGTTTTTTTTTTTTTTTAAACCATGCAAAATATGATCCATGGCTTTCTTACCGTAAACACTTTCTTTTTACTGAGTGTCCTATTTAAGGACTTCTTACAGACCAGTGTGTTGAAAAATGTGACCGCCTTTCACCCAAAACCATTGAAGGGTGAGACCAGAAGCTGCTAAATTTCATCATTTAGTAAGGCCTTCAAGTGACGATTTATATATAGTTGAGTCATCCCCTTGGCCTGATTCTCAGAATGCTCTTCTCAAAAATCCAGGAATGCAGCAAACGTGGTGAACATATTTTCAAATTGGAAAAAGAGTGTAGGATACATCTAACTCCGTTCTCTGTAAAGGAAGGCCATCTTTGAAATCCAGTACTGAAATCTGTTCCTTTAAAGTCAGACATTCCAGACCTATTTACCGTCAAGATAGCTCTACGATTCAACTTGATGTAAGTATAAACATTAGCATTTCTTTTCGCCAAGCTTGAGAATTACAATTCATGCCTTCTGCTGTACCTAGGCTGAAATCGTATGTGGGAGGGTTAGCATTCTGTCAAAGCCCCCTTTGAATGCCAGAATCTGAAGCAACATCTGTAGTTAGACAAAATCAGTCACTTTTTTGCTGTAATTCACCATAAAGGACAGAAACTAGTTGTATTAGCTAAGTGTTATTAAATAATAGCATTTCTTAGCGTCAGAACAGCAAAATTAATATAACCCTGAACTGTTGCAGTTGCCAGCAAAACCTCTTTGAGTATGGCACTTGCCAGCAACAGAGACTCAACTGAAAGTTAAAGCAGTTTGACAAGATGAGCAATTTGTTTCTAAGAAATAAGTCTGGGCAGTGTACTCCGATCCGCTCGCGGAGTTTGCGGAGATTTCCGCACTCTGCGTTACGCGGAGCTCGTGGAGTTCTGAAAAATTCCGCTCCGCATAGCGGAGTTTTTCCCCTTGCTCTCGTTCGTCAACGTCAAGTTGGCGAATGAGGAACATCCACTTCCCGGCGAGATTTTTTCTCGTTCGCAATCGTCCACATCAAGTTGGCGAGCGTGGAAAATCAACTTCCCGGCGAGATTTCTCAATGCAGGCGGTCAGATTTCTCATTGAGAGTGGTCGCGTATGCTCGCGACCGCTCGCGTTGAGAAACTGTCCGCTCGCGTTGAGAGAGCTGCCGCTCGAGTAAAATTCTACTTGAGCGGCAGAAAGGAAGCAGCGCCCGCTTGCGCTGTGCATGGTGCCATTCGCGATGATTGCACAGTGCAGATAAGCACCTGGCACTGAATCACTGCGAACAGCATTTATCCAACGCACTCCGCCGCTTGCGGAGCTCCGCGTAGCGACGTTTTGTTTTGCACTTCGCGGAGTTCCACGTAGCAGAACTCCGCCCAGGCATACTAAGAAAGTTATGAAATTGTTACTACAAGTGACTTATAGAAAGCAAATATTTCTCAAAAGATAAGGATGTCTAAAATCCCTAGGGTTTACATATGGCATGCAGGATCAAATTCTGGTCTTCATCACTTGACAGATTGTTCTTAGACCAGTGCTTCCCACTTTTTAAAACCACAGCACACTTTTTAGTACGCCAAAACGTTTGCTACACACCTAGCTTTAATGGACAGGATACAGGCATTTTTTTTTATTTAACTAAAACATTGTGTGGTGGTGCATTGTCATTTACAGACAGCAAATTTTCCATTGAAATTATCACTACATTTGCACAGACATAGTTTTACTGATCAAACTTCATTGCACACAATTGATACTGCGTGGAAAACTAGTTTTAGTGAATTTTTGATTTGTGTATCACGAAGTAGTGTCTTGATTTGTTCTGATCCTATTAAAATCTTTGTTTCCATCACACTTCTTAATTACAAATAAAGTGCTTCATTTTTTCTTTCTGAGTGTGTACAGTTCACTTACAGATCTTAGCATTTTGTTTTTACGAAAAAATTGCATCTTATAGACTTTCCTTTCACACTTCATGTACCCCAGCAACATTGTCACATAATTCACTTTACTTTTCTTTTTCTGACTGCAAAGTGAGAGGAGTTAACACCAGTCCCCATGTTAAAACGAGCATTGGCAAAGTAAATAGGTTCCGTCTATGCTCACTTACGAGCTACGGTATTGTTAGGGCCACTGGAATTATGCATCAGGAGAGGGCCAAAATATGTGGTATGGTTGAGTAAAATATGTAGCGATAAAAGTCAAATTATGCAGCATAATGCTCCACTTTTTGTAATAGAATTTATTATTTTGTCATTTTTAAACTTGGTAACACTGGGCATTGTTTGCACTTCATTAGTACCAGTTTAATACCTAAATATAGCAACAGAAAGGTGAGCAGTCCAGCTTTGCAAAGTGCCTTCCACTGCACGGCAACACGTGCCACTGCATTTTTAGGTCTCGCCCTGAAAGCCAGCGCTTCAGCGCTGGCTCTGGGCGACACATTTTGTAGTGGGCTTGCAGAAATGCGACCACAACTTTTGGCTGGCCTAGAGCATGCGAGTACGCGCACAGTAACGTGCATTCCTCGCATGCTCCAGGGCCATATGTCTTTCCTCTCACTTGCTCCTCCCCCTCCCCCACCACAGAGCGCTTCTCGGGGCCGCGCGGCCGTGTCACTTTCACGGCCGCGCGTCACTTGCTCTCCCGCTCCTCCCCCCTCCCCCACCACAGAGCGCGTCTCGCACGGCCGTGCGGCCAATGCTTGTCTCAATCGCTACGTACCTCAGCGTTTGCCTCTTTCTTAGTCTCTGCCTGGCTGTGTTTTTGTGCCTCTTTTACTAACCTTCCATCTCTTACTTTCCTCTGTCTCCGTCACTTTCTTGCTCCAAGTTTTGTCTCTCACTCTGTCTTTTCCGCCTCGTCTTTGCCCTTGTCTCTCCTCCACTTACTCCTAGCTTTTTGATTTTCCAGCTGCCTGTCTTTCGCACTATTGTTGACTATATATTTTAACTCGTTTTGTCTGTCTCTTTCCCTATACTCTCAGTTATTCCCGCCCATTTAATCTCTTCGCCTCTTTCTGTCCCTTTATCTCTTCCTGTCTTTTACACTCTTGTCTCTTTTTTGTTCTGCACTTCTCTATTCCTCCTCGCCCTCTCTCACACTCCATTTTAACATTTTTCTCTGACATGTGTCTGTCTAGTCCCTGCCCCAGTTCCTGGTCCCTCTGTTGGAAGGGAAGGAGCCTCCGTGAGACAGCCAAAACAGCCCATTTGTTCTGTATGTCCCCGCACACCCCCGTCTCTCCTTTCCCCTCCTAGAAACCCACCTTATAGAACAGGGCGCAGCGCCGTCCCTTCTGTGCCCCAAAAGCCCTAAATGACGCTGACAGATAGAGATCTCAGGAGGCCATTAGGGTCCGGCTCTTCAGCAGTCGACTTGTTGCCCTGCATTAATATTCTCAGCAATGCAAGTTCGCAAGTGCCAGCCAGGGCGTGCTTGTGGGCGTGGTGTGGGTTTCTGGCACGAAGTGTCTGCTATCTCAGCGGGTGTTGGACCTCGTGCAACACGGGACATTCACTGCACTTTCCTGGCTGTTTGTGGAGTGCATGTGTGGTGTGAGTGAAAAGGGGAGTGTCTGTGAATACACCATCACTGTTTGTCAGTCAGTGTTTTTTTGTCTTTGTGTAGTAATGTGAGGATCTGTCTATGGGAATCTGTGCAAGTCAGTATCACTGTGTGTGTGTGTGTGTGTGTGTGTTTTTTTTTAGGCGTCAGTCGGTCCATACTCTCTGTGAGTGCTGTGTGTTCATGTGATTGCAAGTCTATGTCTGAAAGTGAGTGCATGCGTCTGTGTGAGAGTGCCTGTCAGCATGAGTGTGTCTGTGAGAGCCTGTGCATGTGATGAGGGTGTATATGTCTTGGTGCCTTCCTGAGTATGTCCACGTGATAGTAACCGTGAATTTGAGTATGTGTGTGGCCCGGTGTACCTATATAAATGTGGGTATGTGAGCGTTTCTGTGTCTATCTCTAAAAGTGTGTGTGTGACCCCGTCGCCTTCCAGCCCAAGCGCCCACTCCCTCCCATGGGAGCTCACCTTCTTGTACACCAGATGCTTGGGTCGGTCCAGGGCGCCCGTCTCCTTCTGCGCTGGCACCTGTGGCTGGATGCCTGGTGCTGCAAGTTGTGGCTGGATGTCTGGTGCTGCCACCTGAGGCTGGATGTCTGGTGGCACCATCTGTGGCTGGCTCCCTGGTGCCACCATCAGTGCCCGGCTCTCTGCTGCACCCATCTGTACCTGAATTTCTGGTACATCCGTCTTATGCTGTGCCCCTGATTTCCCGATCTGTGGCTGGATTTGGGGGGCACCCATCTGTTGCTTTATCTCTGAGGCACCCATGCGCGGCTGCCCCCCTGGCATCACAATCTGCTCCTCAGTGGCTGGCATCACCACCTGCGTCGGGGTCACTTGTGCTAGCACCTTAGTCTCGTTCTCTGGGGTCCCCACCTTTGTCTCCGGGGTCCCCATCTTTGTCTGAGGCTCTCATGCCCCCACCTGTCCTGGGGTTCCTAGTGACGCCATCTGTCCCCGTAAAGCAGCCGCCACATACAACAAGCATTGGCATAGCCAATAGGTCTCGCCTTTGGGACCTTATAAGTGTTTAGTTATGCAGCACAATATCCTTGGTGCAACAACATCAACTGTTGCATGGCTAAACACTTATAAGGTCCCAAAGGCGAGACCTATTGGCTATGCCAATGCTTGTTTGTTACTTTTTAACCGTTTGGGCTTGAAACTATTTTTTGTTTTGCTAAAATATTCAGATTGCCTATCGCAAATCTGCGTCAGCAAAAGGTGCATTTACTGAATAAATGCTAAATTCCACTTCTAATGTCTTCTAATTAACATGGCCAATTCAGTTAAATATTCAACGGTGTCTCTGAAAGGTGGGTAGGGTTAGTGCAGTGTCCACCACCAATCTGAACGTTCCACTGAAAGGCAGGTAGTGATGACAATCTATCATATACAAGGGGTCTGGGGCAATAATGGTGTTAAGCCAGTGTCTCTGAAAGGTGATAGAGGCTAAAGCAGTGGCTTTAAAAGTCAGAATGTGCTTGGGCAGTGTCAGTCAAATGCCATGTTGGTGTCATTAATGGCAGTCCGTCCCATGTGACACCTTTGCCTCTGTAAGGCAGGTAGGGCTATTATACAGTAAATCAGATGTCTGGTTCTGCCTCTGAAAGATAGGCGTGCTCAGGGCAGAGTCCATCTCAGATAACAGGGGTATGGTTGGGCCATGGTCCGTTAAATGTAATAACTCTAATAGGTGGATCGCACTGGAGGCTGGTCAGTGGCATGTCAGGCCGGTCGCTCAGAAAAGTGGGTAGAAGTGGAAGCAGAGCCAAGCATGTCAGGCCTGCGACTCTAAAATATGGATACGCCATGGCAGGCTTGCCATCTGTATTGGGATCATCTCAACACAAGTGCTCAACCACCTTACGTCTCACTGCAATGGCTGTACTTCGGGCCGAGTCGCTCCATAAATGTGTTCTCGTCGGAAATCTATGCATGCCCTGCAGGTGGATGGTTTGATTTCTACGAGAACAATGCAGCTTTCATCATTACGAGGTCGAACATACGTGGATCGATCATGTTGTCAATAGCATTATCTGCTACAACAGAGTATCTCTGTGTGCAAATCAGGGAATCTCTTGTTTGTGGTCTGTGCTGCACCCTCTGCCTTGAAAGAAAGCACACAAAGAAACAATATGGAGCCACATATAAAACAAGACCACGTACAGCGAGAGGGAGGGAGTGAAGGTAGGAGCAACCAACAGCGGGAGGAGGAGGACGGAAGGGAGCAAGCAAATTGTTGCATGGAGGCACAAAAGGACATGAAGGGGTGGTGGAGGGAGGTTGGGGACAACCAAATAAAAAAGAGGCGCAGATTTTTAAAAATAAGAATAATAAACACAGCTAACAAAAACTAAAAGCAAAGCAGAAAAAAAAGAAATGGGGGTTCTCACCTCCAGCCACCTCTGTGCCAACTTTCAGTTTCCGCGGGGCCTCTGTAGGGGCAGTGAGACGAAGGGGAGGGGTGTTTAACAGCGAGGGCTCTGTGGATTGATTGGGGCTTTGGGCAGACTGTGCTACCATGCATGGTTAATGAGGGCCTTAGGCACAGGATCTCCCCCACTGAAAACAGCTCGGGCTGGGGAAGTCGAGTAACACAGGAAGGAGGGTGGGAAAGCCATTGGAGAGCGGTAGGACGTGTTTTGGTGAAACAATACATGCAGTAGCTACACAACCTTGATTACAAAGAAAACAAGCATTTACAATGCAATAGGTCTCGCAATGACATTGTTTTGAGCTATTGGCATTGTAAATGTTGTTTTTTTTTTTCCCTTCGTGAAGCATTTATTAAATGGTGTAATGCAAAATGGCAATAGCTCACTTTGTTGTAATTGCGAAATCTATTGCATTGCATTTGTACTAGTGTGTTTTGTATTGTAAATGGTACTGGCTTTTATTAATGTACAATATACACATACACGTGTGCGCGCGAGTTTATATACATATATATATATACACATACATACACGTCAGTGTTTGTATACATAAATGTGTGTGCGTGTTTATATACATTCATATCTGCGCGGATGTATCTGATGAGCCTTCATATGTAGGGAAATGCTGCATTTGTGCTTAGAGGGTGGGGGAATGGCTCATCATGATGATAACCATGAGTAGTCAATTTTTAGGGGCGAGGTGTGGGAAGTTTTGGTTCTCCTGGCGTGGGATGTGGCCTAACTTAACTGGTTAGTTTCGGTGCGGTTTGGTTTTATTTTGTAATCATAATTTCACCTTAATTTTAATGGAACATCTATCTGTTATATAGTCAGGGTCACTGGAATTGTGATTCAACGGTCGCAGCCTTTTCTGCATGAATATTGCAGTCATGGACGTGCCACATTTGCCACATAAAATCTGCAGTTCACACATCAGGTGAGTTTAACAAGAAATGTTTCTAGCTCAAACTGATCTAAAGATACCAGAATCTCAGCAACGTGTTGCCATGCACTGTAGTGTAAAGCCGTATGCAAAGGTTGACTGGTAATTTTTCTGTTGCTTATTACTGTATTTGAAGGTTAACCTGGTACTAATGAGGTGAAACCTTTGCTAGGTGATGATCATGTGAAAACGACAATTATCAAGTAACACTATCATAAAATGTTCTGCATTGAATTGCATAACTTGCCTTCCTTGCCGCATAATTTGGTCCTCCACTACTGCATAATTTCAGCGGCCACGTGTATAGCTGTTAAAAGCAGGCGTTAAAACTTTTGGGTAGCTTGTTTCTTAGCGTTTCACACTACTCGTTCGTTGATAAGCGCTGCGAATAAGATGTTAACACTTACGCGGAAGAGTTTGTCATATGCATTACGTTGCTTGTATGGGCAAGGAACACTCAACTCACTGAGCCACCCTCTCAGCCTCCGAACTTTGGCACATGGAGACAAAGTAAATATTTAGTAGGAGGAAGCGCCTGAAGAGAGAGTGTATTTGTCAGATAGCATTATCATTCAGACTTCTTTTTATGTAGCATGTCTGACTGCCTCGTACTTTTTATGGCACTGGCGTGAAAGGCGTGCAAGCTGCTTTTGATAGTGTAAGAGAGGCACTTAATTACAGAGCGGGCCTAGTATAAAGTTCACAGGAGGGGTGGGGGCTCGTGAACAGCGTTGTTTGCAGGGAGTTCTGAAGAACTACTCAGTTTATTCCCCGGGACGCCTCCACTCTCGACTGCCCAGGTTACCAAGGGAGCGTTGCATGTTTTCAGCCTCCTCCTGCGCAGGGCGTGTTGGGTCACCGTGTGGCCGGACTACAGACCCATTAGTCATCCGGGAACATCTGGTGATGTCCCAGGAACGTGCTGTGTGGGGGAGGCGGGCAGGGGCAACTTATCATGCTGACCAGACACTGGTATCCCCGCCTGCGTGACTCATGCCGACTCCATGCCTCTGTGGCCCAGTTAGTGCATGGGAGAGTACCAGCCCCTCCCCCGTGTGCTTAGAGGGTGGGGGGATGGCTCATCATGATGATAACCATGAGTAGTTAATTTTTAGGGGCCAGGGGTGGGAAGTTTTGGTTCTCCTGGCGTGGGATGTCGCCTAACTTAACTGGTTAGTTTCGGTGCGGTTTGGTTTTATTTCTTAAACCTAATTTCACCTTAACTTCTAATGGAACATCCATCTGTTATATAGTCAGGGCCACTGGAATTGTGATTGAACGTTCGCAGCCTTTTCCGCAAGATTATTGCAATCATGGACGTGCACCTCCGAATATCTTTACTTAAGAACACATACCATAGAGGGGCGGCAATGGCCGCCCATCTATCTGCGCCTCACTCCAAACCAGCGCTAGTAACGCAGAGATGCACTGAAAACAAGCAAATATTTGGAAAGCTTGCAAAGCCTTTGGCAGCTATCTAGTGATCTTTCTTTTTGTAACAAATGTCTCAAATGAAGCCAGTCAAGAGAGCCGAAGAACAGGTGATCTGCCCAAGATCACATCATTTGGTGAAGTAGAAAAGCCGGGATTAATACTGAAGTATACCAGACCCAGGGGCATGAACTTTACAACTATCCCACATCATTCCACTCTGCTGTCTATTTATGGAAACGGGGTTATTTTAGCTCGGATGTAGGTGCACGAGAAATAAGTGTTATGCGAACTCATTCTACCAACGATAATAACAAAAACACCTCTACTACGACCAATAAGTATGCAATAACATTAAAACCACCCCCTTGCTAGTACTCCTACCAATTAGACAGATACTAACAACATAGTTATTAACTGGAGCAACATATGATTCACATATCCAGCTCCCTGACACAGCTCCCTCGTGTGAAGCGCTGTGAACACCACGTTTTGTAACCGGATGCATACACTGCAAGGATTGTCTGTACAACTGATCAGCCGTCCACAGAGACATCAATCCGGTGGGACTGGCGCGACCTTTCATCCTTCCGAGGTCGATAAAACACTAGGTCCATTCAGCGGGCTTCTGATGGCACCTATTGTGCTTCTGGGAGGCAGCAAGACCTGGCAGGAAGTGTCACTTAGGACCCTGATTTTAACATTACCCCTTAGTCCATTTATTCGCTACTAGCACCCCACTGTGAAGCCCCCTTCCCCCCGCACAGATATACAGCCTACACACGTCACAACAAGAGCAGTGACAACAAAACGGGCACGTGCCCGTGCACGAAAGTAAACCCTGCAGCCTGCACTCTCTCGGCGCTTTAAATAGCGTACCATTCCATAAGCTGAAGTCACAACCTATGCAGGGGACAAAAAACCCTCCCCCCGCACATCACTTCTTCCCACCCACAAAGACCGCACACGTCGAGAAAAAGGTGGTCCACAGACCACATCACTGCTTGTGAATCAGAGAAAACCTGAGTTTAAAGCTGGGTTTAAAAAAAAAAAAAAGACCACTGTGATCCTGGGTAATTCACTTAATTTTCGGCGCCGCTGTTCGTGTGTGTACCAAAATAATCCTTTAAACACAGCCTGTACACCAGGACTAGGCACTATGCAACACATGCCGAGACCCTTCCCAATTACCTCCAGTCAGCAGACATTTCGTAAAAACGCACTCCATTTTTTCCCCCAAAACTGAAACGTTGCGATGACCGGCATTTCAACAAATATTCGCTCCAAATTTCATCAAAAACAAACCGTTTATATTTAACTACAAGGTGTGTGATGCACATCGCCCATACATTTAGTATCAAATGCGTTCAACGCTGACAACATACTGCAGCTTTAATCTATACACTTTAACACCAGTTACCCATTCCCAAAGTCCAGTACCATAGATGCGAAAAGCCCCTCGGCTGGAGGGTCCCCCAGTCACCACGCACGTGCCCACTACAAATACACATCTTTACATACGGGACTCGACACCAACATCGATTCTGACCATTTAAAGAGAATATGAAGTTTAGACCCGAAATTAAATAGGAAGTGAACGTGATCACAGCGGTGAAAAGTTGAAATATGTGCACTTTGGAGGTATGAACACTTCATTGCAGTACTTGTACCAACAGATTACTTCTCACCTGCAGCCCTCTGCCCACGTGTTTATACACAGGGTATGCTCTGCGGTGTCTGCACCGGCATTGTACATCTTAGGACAGCACTGGAATGCGGTGGAAAGGCGAAGGGTCGGGAACGGCTGACAACTTGTGAGAGAAGATGTCATCCGCGTCTCTCATAACTTGGAGGAAAGTGTTCGGATGCCAATTGACAAAGATAATTGGTCCTCGCGGTATACACGTGTTGCAGGCACCCGAATCGCAGCCTAACAGATTAGCATACCAAATAGGCGCCAAACCAGACAACTTCCAGTGGTGAACATTGCCAATGGAGTCGCTGTAACAGGATCATGGTAGAGCGGAAATGACGTCACATGCCCCTGATAACAATACAGGAACATACATTGCTCAGTTATTGACCTGAACCATGGTCCTAGGGCTTCTAAAACAAGCGCTCGCCATTGCGGGAAGGCAGCCGCTGTTTATTTTTGCATCACACTTTCACTTTAAAGTGAAAGCGCGATGCAAAAATAAACATGCGGCGCCCTGTCTCCTTTTGGGACGGCCCATCCGGACTGGATCTCAATAGGCTTGTTTATATAACACGCCTCCTTGAGATAAGAAACTGCTTCACGACAGCCGTGAAGCAGGCGATCCAGTCCAGATGGGCCGGACCAAAAGGCGAAAGGGAGGCAATGCCAACAGCTCATTTCCAATGGCAGGCCACCGTTTAGCATAAACGGTGACGCCAGCCAATGGAAATGAGGGGCGGGGCTTAAAGCCCTCTTCTGAAAGTACTCCTATGCAATAAATCTCGCCGAGCGAGCTGCGCATGTGCGCAGCAACGCTAGGCGAGACCTAAAAAAGTAGTTCCAGCACTTTGCCCCTGTTTATGGCTCTGATGGAATGAAGGCGGCAAAGCTATCTCCTCGGGGGGAGGGGTAAACAGAGGGCTCTCATTTGTGCCTCAATCTGGGAACCCTGGCCTCTCCTCACTGGCTCTGGTACACCGTGTCTGTTTGTAATGCAACTGGTGCTCATGTAAAGCACTCCGATACCTTCAGGTCGAGTACGTGCTATATAAAACTGCAAAAAAAATTCAACCAGTTGAGCATGACCCTGCCCCACACTTCGCCCCCACAGTTTAATAATCTGACCCTGGAAGTCGTGTGGAGATAAATAAAGACTGAGCTATATCCAAAAGGCCATTGTTTTCATTATTGTAATTCACCGGCAAACCTTACATGTTCCTACATTCAAGGCTCGTGGCAAAGTAGCATTCATCAAATTTGATGCCTTGGTTCATTGGGAAAAAAGAGACCGGCGCTGCTTTGGAACGCATAATGGGAATGCATTATAATTATGCTTTCCAAAGGAGTCCCACCCATCTTATATGCTGAGCTCGAGGGGATAAGATGTGGCGTAAGGGATAGAGTGGCCGGCCTTGAAGCCACGGAACAAGGTTCGAGTCTCGGCGGGAGGCACGACATCGATTGTTTCTGGACAAATCACTTAGTCTCTCCCTGCCTGTGAATGTGTTGGTCTGTAATGCAACTGGTGCTCGTGTAAAGTACTCCGATACCCTTCTGTGAGGTTCGCGCTATGTAGAATAGCATAAAAATGTTTTTAAAAAGAACGAACAGCAGGAGGGTGGTGGTAAACAAAGGGAGTGTGTTAAACAACAGCTGGATGGGTAAGGTGATAAGGAACACAAACGGGACACATGCACTCATATGAAGTGCGGGTAATAGATTTTGTTTTTACCTGGGAAGTGCGTGGCCAGTGGAAGGACACTGACCCCCAGCCACTGACCTTCAACTGGAAAGGGTACTTGGTCCAAGCTCCACATAACAGCCAAAGCTAAGGAAAGAGAGGAAGTGCAACCTGATGACCTGGAAAGCTGCTGCTGACCAGTAAGAAGCAAGAAAACGAGAATGACCGGCGAAGTCTACAAATGGTAAGTGATGGGCGGGCTGTATGGCCCTTTTAAAAAAGAAAAAAAAGAAAAAATTAAAATACAAAAGACTTTGCAAGCTCAGTGCAAGCACTGTACAGGTGAACCTAAAAATAAGCAGCAGATGACATAACCTGACATTTGACCTCTTGTTGAAGCGCCGCAAATATGACCAGACAAATACAGAATTTAAAGACATCTTTATTGCTTGACTTTTGCGACCCACCAAACATCAGCTCTCGATCCATCAGTGGGTCAGGACACACAGTTTGGGAAACAGAAGTGGCACTTTAGACAGTGCAGATTGACACCAACACAACAATGATCCTATGAACGTTGTCACAAATAACTTTTTTTTCCTTTGGAAGCTCCATTGCAAGACTCTTTGAAACACAGATATGCTCCCCTTCATCCGATCGCCATGGACATCGTACCTTAACATTCATCTGCAATCAACCGGGCAAGACATTTTACCCATACACACACACATTATAAAGACTTGGTATTCGGATAAAGCCTTCACAGTCGAGTCAAGCTCACGTCTACAGAAACCCAGCACTATATTGTGAGCAAGAATTTCTCAGGGCCTGCCTCATGAAGAATGCAAATGACAGAAAAAATGAGGTAGGAATCATTCCTACAGATACATACTTTACAATTTACTTAATAGCCCTTACCCATCTAGCCATAGAAGGCATCTTGGAGGCTACTGACTCTTCTGCAACAATTCAAGAACTAGGAACATCCACAGAGGAAAATGGGAAGGATATCAATGCATAAAGAACAATATCATTCCTTCAATCCAAATACAACATTTTCCGTGTCATAAAACAGAATTCGTAATGTGCCCTAGGGTTATTGTAGAAGGATGTGGATCTAATGAAAACCCATACGGAGTAATCTAGGCCAGTCTGGGAATTTGCTAAACTGACTAGTTTTTTTATTTTCTTAAGAGAAGCTGTAGCCTGACCGCCTGACCAATAGAGATTTGTATATGACTGGTCTCTGCGTCAGGTGGCATCATGGGCAAAAATAATGACTGTAACGTGGCCCAAATGATAGCTAGTGGCTAAGATCAATTCCAACATCCCTTCTGTCTCTGTTTGTTGCTAGTTCTGAATGGACCAGGTTATCACACTGCACATCTGAGCTGGACAAGGCCAGAGGGACTGCCTCCAGACAGGTTCCAAATTCTTTTGCCAAACTGAGTACATAGGTTGTTGCATAATGAGTCACATGGGCATACCACCTGATTGAGTATAAACCCTTCTGTCTAATTGAGTACAATATGCTTCTCCCTGGTTTTGTATAAGAGTTGCTGTCTGTGTACAGGATGCTGCCGCTTTATTTATTGCAGGGTGCTGGAACCTAACAGAGTTGTGAGGACTATGGTCTGATTGGGTGTTGAGAGCTGCCCTTTGACTAGATCTACGGAGTGAACATCTGGTAGGATACAATGGTTAGTCTCCTAACTTGGCATATGTAATTGTAATTGCATTTATATAGCGCGTACTACAGCTGACGAGGTGTCGAAGTGCTTTTTTGGCAATTAGCACGCTACTCCGGAACCCAAAAAGGATTAGTGGTGAATTAGTGTAGGGAAATATTAAAATTAATTTGAGTGGTGGACATGTTGTCTGTTATTTGGATTGAAAAGGATAGTGGAGGGATAGAGAAGGGAAGGGTGTGCATTTATATAGCGCTTTCTACCCCTGATGGGGTGCTGAAGCGCTTTTCAGCGGGTAGCACGCTACTCCAGAAACCCAAACAGGGTTAACCAGATAGATGGTTCTGCGGCAGTACACAGCTACAGGGAGCTGTGGCTTCATTGCAATGTCAGGGTGCATCTTAGTTGGGTATTTACGCCTTTTCATACAGCAGACTGATTTTTGGTATTTATCTTTTATCTTAAAGTACAGTTTTCTGTTAATG
This sequence comes from Calotriton arnoldi, assembly GCA_963921515.1. Lineage (NCBI taxonomy): Eukaryota > Metazoa > Chordata > Amphibia > Caudata > Salamandridae > Calotriton > Calotriton arnoldi. The sequence goes on from CAWUFW010001855.1 coordinate 2,189,616, forward strand.
CTCATTGTGCTCAGACATCCTTCTTAGTTCTCTTTTTCCAACATCCCAGTAATTGAAGATTTCTTAACGGGCCTTTTGAAGGTTGACCCTTGTGCCATGACACTGGACCTCCCTTGAGAGTTGAAAAGTGTCCTTTCGATGCCTACCAACTCCCTATTGGACTACATGTGTAAATTAGATCTGCATCACGTTTATCAGAAGGTGTTTAAGGTTGAGCAATAGCCAAGGCCTTTCAATTTTATTTATATATGTGAAGAAACCTATAGTTGCTTTCAACTAGCCTTCTTTATAGATTGGTCTGTTTTATTCACTTTTGTCTTCCTCGCACTACATAGTTCAGCTATCTTCAGCCATAGGGTAACTTCATGTGAGAGACCGCATTATGCCCATTCACGAGGAGCACATCCATATGCAAAGTAATTCCTTCAGTGCCTTAGACAACTATGGCAAAGTGTGCTTTTAGAGACCAAAAGAATATTTTTGCTTTTAGCTGTTTTATTTTTGATTGATGGGGGCCCGATAGGTTGCTACACAACAATAACATTTTGCAAAAAGCAGGACACAAAAAACAAGCCTTGTCCCAGCCAGAGGCTGGCTTCCAGTGCCCGATCTAATGGCTTTGCCAGTGCTTGGTTTGCTTGGTTTTATTGGGTTTAACATGATCCAGAAGAAAGGGTTGGAATCAGGCTTTATGTGCCTGTGAGGTGTACAAAATAGGCGTCCACAGCAGTAGCGACTGGTGCTTTTAAAAAGTGTCGGGCAGAAAGTTAAATATAAAGTTCAAGCGAATTTGAATCAAACATGGGGGTGGGTGGAGGGTGCAAGCTCCTTCTTTTTTCCCCTGCAAAAACGTTTGAGAAAAAAATAATTGGCTATAATGTGTTTTTTGTTCTTTTTTTAAAGTGAACATTTACTCACAAAAACATAGCACTCTCTCTGCAGTCACGGCGACACATCACTATACCATCCACCCTGCATGCACACACAGACCCCAGTCTGCAGCAGCTCTAAATACTCTGCCCCTCCCCACTTACCCGCTCAAGACGGTTGCTGCAGTGTGTTGAGGAGAGGGTGCTGTGAGGATGCCAAGCAACAGACCAAAACAGCTGCAGGAGGGGTTAAGGCCGAAGCTGATGGCGACCCCCTGGGAAGTGCCAGTTGGGGGCAGAGCATAAATGATCTGCCCTCTGTCTTTACAGCCCGTTCGGGGCCCTAGACACCAGGAGTCAGAACAGCGACTGCTGCTACAATCAGTAGATCTTCAAGTGTGGCCTCCCTTAAATATGTCTTGAGCCCAGAACAGGCAGTAAAGACAGGACAGAAAACTGATTACCCAAAGTGAAATTTGGAACTGTGTGGAGTTCCTGCATACACACTTAAAAACAAGCATTTGCAATAAGTCTCGCGTTTGCGGGACTTAGAGCTATTGGGATGGTAAACTTAAAAGCGGGTGCCATGCTGAAACAAAGCTCGGCGCCCGTGTTGCAAACATGAAAGCGGGCGCTGTGCTGAAACAAAGCGCGGTACCCATCTATATAAACGTTATGCGCATGGCAGCCCACATGAAAGTGGGCGCTGTGCTATAACAAAGCGCAGCATCCGTGTACAAAAAAGTTATGCGCGCGGCAGCCCATGAAGGGGGAGCCGTGGTGAATGATTAGCAGGAAATAAAACAAGTTGTCCCTAAAGGAACATATAACCACCCACTGCGTAAGTAAACTGTAGTTGGCCGGTGCTGCTCGGCATAAAACGGAAATGATGTATTGGGAGCACCAACCAATAAGGAGCCAGGAAGAAGAGCAACGCAGGAGGGAACCAATGGCAAGCAGCAGGCGGGACTCCACACCGTACAGTGATTACAGCAGGTCTTCCAAATAGCGCATGTGCGCAGCCTAGGCTCGACCTAAAAACTGGACAATGTCAAAGAGTAACTGTAGGAAGCTGGCTCTGTATATACTATACCAAAGTGAGGTATAGTGTGCACGGAGTCCAGTGGAACCCCAAAGGTAGGCAGAGGTAAAGTTAGATAGCACCTCACTCTCTATTTGTGGTAGTGTGGTCAAGCAGTAAGGCTTTATCAGAGGACCGTATTAAGCATTTGTTGTACACACTCAATCAGCAAATGATTTCATACACTCAAAGACTGAACTTCAGACCAATTGTTTTTGTATAAAAATAATCTTTTAGTTATTTTATTTATTATTGTTTTGACTTACAGTATTGTTTCTGAGAAATGCAATGCTTTGTAAATACAGTACATATACTTTGTATAAGATTTTCAGTAAGATTACAGGTAAGTTACTTCTGAGATTACTTTTTTTACACAGTGTAGTATACCTGGATACTACACTGGGACATTTCCTGTAAACGGGTAAGTAAAATCGTTTTTGTTAGTACAATTTTAAAGAATTTCTTTAGGTTTTCAAACTCCACACTTAGGACTTTTTCCCAAGAAAAACAGTCAGTTATCCTATGGAGGAAAATAGTGTTATCGGTTTTAGGGTAAGTATTCGGTAGTGGAAGTGTAGGTTCTGGGGATAGACTCGGGGGTCCCCCACGGTCAGGGATGCACTCTCGTTACACCCTCAGCGGCACTAGGGCGGCCGGGTGCTAAATGCTGAGGCCCAATGTTATCCAATGGGTGATAGGGGGCCTCCGGTTGGTGGCTGCTGACGAGCAGGCCACTTGGTTGTGGGAGCAAAGCTCCTGGACTTTAGCTCAGGGCAAATGGGGAAACAAAGTAGCACCAAAGGTGCACCCTCAGCGGCCGGGTGCAGGGTGCCGTTTTGACGTCGGGCGCCCTGTTTGCAATGGGGAACCTCCGGTTTGCAAAGGCACTGCAGGCTTGGGGACGAAGGTCTTCAGGGTGCGACCACCACTTCGAGAGGTAAGTTGGGATGTTGGAGGTTGGTTAGGCACCGTCGGTTGGGCAACCCAAAGCCGTGGGGCGTCTGGCGCAGGGGTGCCTTTTAGGGTCGGATCTTCTTACCAGCTCCTGGTCGCGGTTGGGGGGACCTTCCGGATTCAGGCTGCAGGCGTTGGCTGGAGGTTTGAGGCAGGTCAGGGGTCGCCGGATCTCAGGTCAGGATCGCCAGGGAGACCTCCTCGTGGTGTTTGCCCACTCAAGCTCGGGCCGTGGACTGCGGGTGCAGAGTGGTGCGGATTCGCATGTCCAGCCAGAGGTTGGAGATGAACAAATCCGGTGTTCACAGGAGACAGTCTTTGTGGTTGAAGTCAGGCAGGTCCTCCAGGGTTTTCGAGGTTGCTGGCTGCAGGACACACCAGGATTATTTCGCAGGAGCAGGTTCGAGGTGGAGACAGGCCGGTAGTGCTGGGGCCAAGTCAGTGGGCGTCTTCCTCTTGTTAGCTTCGGCACAGCTGTTCGGTCCTTCTCTTCTTGTAGTTTCTTCTGGTCTGAGGATGCACGGTTTAGGGGTGCCCCTAAATACTAGATTTAGGGGCGTTACAGGTAGGTAAAAAGGTTGGGACCAATGGGTCCCTTCCCGGGGTGGGTACACCCCCTATTATGCCTCCCTCCAGTGGGAGGGGGCATGAGCCTTTCTCTGGTTGGCTGAGTCCCCCCATCTGCAAGATGGCGGGGACAGAGAGTTGTGCTTCACCTCGGTCCCCCCACCTGAGGGGTGGAGTTGGCAGACGGGGGCACACCTCTCTTCCTCACTTGTTTTTCCCGCCGGTTCTCCCGCCCAAAGTGGGGGTCAGAACCAGTGGGGACCAGTTGCTGAAAGCAGAAAGTGGCCTGGGGAAGCTCACAAAGACGGCAAGCCTTTGAAGCTTCCCCTTCGTAGACCCTGCCCATCCTGAGGGAGGAGGCTTGGCACCTCGTCCCAGGATGTGCATTGTTTCAGGCCCCTGAGAGCAGCAGGCTCTCGACCCAGGGGTCCAGAAACATGTCTGGTGGTGGCAGCTGAAAGCAGCCACTCAGCCTGGACACTAGTGGTAGGTCGTTTTTCAGGGGGCATCTCTAAGATGCCCTCTGTGTGCATTTTTCATTAAATCCCACACTGGCATCAGTGTGGGTTTAATGTGCTGAGAAGTTTGATACCAAACTTCTCAGTTTTCAGTGCAGCCATTATGGTGCTGTGGAGTTCGTAATGACAAACTCCCTGCACCATATACTCTTAATGGCAGCCCTGCACTTACAATGTCTAAGAATGGACTTAGATACTGTAGGGGTACAAGCTTATGCACCTGTACCCTCACCACTGGTACAGGCCACCCAGCTCGAGTGGTGACTGATCTATGCCAGGGCAGTGGGTTGAAGGCATGGCACACAGGGATGGGTGCCATGTCGACTCTTCACTTCGTTCTGCACCAAGACACGCAGCCTGCAAAGGCAGTGTGTGAGTGTAATGGTACAGGGCCTCTAAGGGTGGCACAATAGGTGCTGCAGCCCTTAGAGGTCTTCCCTGGTCACAGTGCCCTGGGTACCTGTCGTACCATTTTCCAGGGGCTGACCTGTGGCCAGAGATGCCAATTGGGTACAGTTTGGGGGAAAGAACACAGGCCCTGGGAACCTGATTGGCAGGGACCCAGGGCACATCAAGTCAAAGTGCATCAGTAGTCTGGCAAAAAGTGGGGGGTTACTGCAACAGAAACCCAGCTTCTCACAGTAACTTGCCCACAAAGCCAATATTAATAGGAGATGATACTGTAAGGCAGCAAGACTTGATGGCTGGGGTTACAAATAAATCAAAGACTGGAGGTATGGAAAATGAAAAAGGAGTACAAAACATATGTAAGAGATCATACTGGAAGTATGCAATATAAAAACAAGATCGGAAATACGAAAACATGTTTTGGAGATTTAAAGGCAACCAAACATAAGAGGCACAAAGGAACAACAAGAGTAACATCAATGGAGAGATCAGAAGGCAAAAAGGAAGAGTTAGGGCAAGGGTTACTAAGCAGAAAGAAAACATGAAAATGACAGTTATGTAGATGTTCAGGTATGACGATACCTGCATCATAGGAATCCATGCCAAGTATCGTAAAAATGACAACCATATTGCCAATGTGATTTAGTGCACCACACAGGTCAACAGGGACTATGAATCACTGGTACTGCTATTTCCCATGTTATCTCTGAAAACTTTGTAGCATTGTCCCCAAGCTGGCAAGTCTAAGCAAGTGCATCAAACAGTCAAAATGCCATGACTATTATCCCTGAAGATGGAGTAACTTAGTCAAGCGGTTTTAGTTTTAGAGGGGTTTTGGCAGGTACATACAACATCAAAGTCGTAGGTATCAATATCCTATACCCTGTTGTGATGCCTTATTTACATTTTGTTAATTGTAGTCCAATTTTTTAATAAACTAAGCTTTTTGCCATGAGAAATCTGTCTTGCTTCGCCTTTCAGATAATACAGAATCTCCCACACGGTGGCTCAAACACACGGCGAAGCAGGAGACATAAAACACAACTACACCTTTTGAAAAGGGTTTTATTTTACAAAATGCAAAGTCTCTCTTTTTAGAATAAGGCTTGGGGTTTATTTATACAATGCTCTCTAACAAAGGCTTTCCCAGATGCCAAAATGAATCATATTCAAATACATATATATATATATATATATATATATATATATATATATATATATATATATATATATATATACATGCAATAATAACACACTTGGTAAATGCAACAGTTAAATGCATGAATAATATTAATGAATAAACAAGCAGCAGATATGAGATAAGACTCAAGACAATATGCTGGACGTCCTGCAAGAGATCTGAAAGATGTATACACTGAATCACAAAGAAAACACCTCAAATGATCAAAGCCACTGGCCACACATCACAATGGCAATAATCAAAACTCAACACTTCACCTGGTGCAAACACGGCATCTTAGCCCACTCCTGACCGGGGGATTAAACATCCGGGGATAAGAGCCTCAGCAACCAGGGTTCCGCTGTACCGAAGTAGACGCGTCCGTCCCCATTTGGATTCCAAAATCCCGGTTTCTAAGTCAACAACCCTCAGCTTTATAATCTCAAAACACTAGAAGATTCAAGAGTCTTCCTCCCCGCACAAGGAAACTTACTAGGACTGGGCAGCTTCCAAGCATGCATTCAATGCAGGAAGGAGTTCCCATGTCCCCTCTACATTCTCGCATGTTCTAACCTTTATCTTGACGAAGCTCATGAAAGCCTTCCAGGGTACATTAAACAATCTCTCACAAAAACAATCCTTGAACGTGATTAACCCAAACAACTTGCAAACGTGGATGTGCACGCAGATAAAGCTCAAGCGAGTCAGAATTCAGGATGACATGAGGCCATGTCAAAGCCAATAGTAAGAACATAATACTACCAATGTACAACACAATGCACATTTGTGCACCACTGCTTATAGCATCACATACTTCATCTCTTAATGTACAACACAGTGCACATTTGTGCACCACTGCTCATAACACCGCAATTCAAAACCAAAAAGTACATTCCACACCTCTCTCTCTCATGCTTTCAAATGCACATCCCACACGTTCTGTTCTTGGCAAGGCTGTCCTACTCCGTGACAGCTCCCACTGAAAGACTGCAAGATTACAAGAAAGAAACCTTTAAGAGAAACAAGGCATATGCAGGACGTCGTACATTCAGGCTAGGATAAAATAACACACCAAAGTCAATTAAAAAAATGGTAGTCAAAGGTCATCACAGGGTGTCAGACCTCAAGAGTGCCTCTAGCACTACAAAATCCCACGTACTGTATGCAGTTAGGCAAAATGTGTGGGCAAGTTCCAAATGCAGAAAAAAGTAATATACTTATAAAATGCAATGGACAGCATATCTTCATAACACGAAATGCAAACAATGTACTGTTAAACTTCAAGTAATCCAATTTTATTTTATAAATCAAGAATACCTTTTCTTTACAGTAAGATATAACCATGAGATTGATGTTACATGCGCCTGCCAAACCCGGTCTATACTGCGAAGTTTCAATTGTGATTATTGGCATTTTTTTAGCATTGTGAAAAGCAAAATTTGTTTTGTGGCCATCACAAAATAGCAGAGCACGCCAAGTGGATAATAATCAGAAATTCTAATTATTAACCCTGCTGAGGGTGGAACCATTTCTACCCTAGCCTGTTACGAGACGTAAACACATTGAAAATCATACTCCGTCAAACCATTAACTGATGCCTTTGAAAGACAATCCTTGAGATAATCCTTAAAGTAATAAAACCCATTTAACTAGGCCAAATATCTCCTAACTCTCTACTAACCCTGTAAGAAAAGGCAACATGCTAGCAGAAACTACAATTAGTCAATAAACTGAGAACCTCCAGACAACATTTTACATGCAGAGTCGTAATCTGCATCTATTAAGGAAAAAAACATGCAATGCTGCTGGCATTCTAAATCTCCAAAACTAACAGAATATAATGCTGAAGTTCTTTCTTGACTAAGTGAACTAGGAAAGCAGCGCATATTGTTATATTTAGTGGTGTTAAAGATTTCAGCTCACGAGATGTTGAAAAAGGCTCAGGATGAGCTTCTCACATTGATGGCACTAGCAGAAAGGTGGACACCATTCTCTTAACCGCCTTTCAGTTAAGTGACACTTGGCTGTGACGTCTTACTACTTGCAGGGCACTCTGCGTGAGACGATCGACTGTAACATGGATGACAGATGTGGGTCAGAAAGAATACTCAGCCTTTGAGGGGCAAGGGAAAAAAATGAAAACACAAATTATGAAAAGAGGCCTATCACAAAGCAAAAAATAATCACCAAGTGTGTAATCTGTTTGACCAGTATGTTAAGCATGTTTGAAAATAAACGGATGCAAGACTGCAGACCACACACAGCCTATTGAGAAGGAGAGAAGGTTGGGTGAAGGTGAACAAGGAAAGAAATAGGTGAGGGTGATATTTAATAGAACCGTCTAGACTGGCATCTGCTTGCATTCGTAAAGAGTAGTGAGACGTAAGCTTCATTGGGTGCGGGAGGAGGGGGGCCCCTCACGTCCTCGGATCAATCTGATCACCTCAGCCAGCAAGCTAACAAACGAAGGGGGGCATAACTGGCTGTATGAGCCAGCACAACCTTCAAAGTCCAGTTAACATTCGGATTTCCCTCTTCAAGAGGACCGTAGCAATGACATCAACCAACTCTTGCGCGCTGCAAGCCCAAGGCGAACACCAATGGCAGTTTAAAGAGATAAAACACTCCCTGCCTTTCTGCTCCACATATGGGCTGGGCCATTTTGTAGACATGTGCATGCTTTAAATGCGATTGTGCGTATATAATATAACACTGCCCAGCGGAAGCATCATCGTTCTTTTTAAAAAAAAAAAAATTTTTTTAATGATTCAATATGGGATATGTAGGCCTGATTTCAGAATGGAAACATCCGGAGTACAAATTCCATCAAGAAAACCATGCACACTTCAGTCTTAGCAATTGAATAGAAGTCTGACCATTACCCAAAGATCAGATATGATAGTTCGCCGAGCTCAGAGGACTTCACGCATCACAGTCAGTGACGAAAGGGAAGATCTATAAGTAGACGTGGGCAACGGACTGACACAACAATAAGGAAGAAGCGGCGGCATTTAAAAACAAGTGTTTTATTAAATCAGGAGGATGGGGCAGCGGAAGCAACTCAGAGCAGAAGTAACGGGGAGGGGGGTGCATGCGTCCTAGGACACACAAGCTCCATGGGAGGTGGCAGGGGGACACTGAAGAAACACACAGGGTGGGGGTACTTGGAAGCAACATAAGGGGGGTGGAAGAGGGCGGAAGCAACAGGGGGGGTGGGGTAAATCAACACAGAGGGCGCAAGTGGGGAAGCAACAACAGGCATTGAAGAGGAAAGTAACGGGCAGGGAAAAGCACATGAGGTACAGAGAGCAACACTATGCAGGGGGAGAAAAGTGCAGGAAAAATAGGGACAAATATTAAGAGTTGGAAGCAGTGAATGGGAAGCAGGAGCAGCCTGCACTCACCTCTCCTAGGCTGCTGTACATGTTCAGCCCCCCGCCCGCACTGCTTTCTCCCTCCACGAACAAATCTGCTTGCTGGCATGGGCTAGCGGTGGCGTACCAATGGCCCGGACTACTCTTTCATCTTCCGTTGCATTGCTGTTTTTCTTCAGTCACTTCCATGTATCAGCATTTTGGTGCAGCCATACTGGTGGTGGTTCGGTGTCAGCTATACTTTTCAGAGGGTGTAATGTAAGCTGCAGAGCTGCTGACTTCATGAGCAGGGAACCGGTTCAAGTATCAGCTCTACCCCGTGCCTACAAAAAATATGTCCTCAAATTAAACAATGGAAACAAAATTACAAATGCCGATCATACTGGGAACTTTTTCCTAGTATGATCGGCATTTGTAGTTTTGTTTCCATTGTTTATTTTGTTCTGATGGCATATTTCCTATCCAAACTCTAGGCGTTCGCTCTCGCACATGTATAAGAAACCCACAGCTGTGTTTGTGCTCAGAGGGTGGGGGCGAGGGCTCCTATTGCGAGGAGGGAGAGGGAAAGCCAGAAATAGAGGCAGCGACGGAAAGGAAAGATAAGGCGGACGTAATATAAAGGTGTCCAAAACATGAACCACGGTGTCCGTGAAGCAGACGCCGTGCTAATATACAAGCGGAGGGAAAACAAAAAAAGAAGAGTGCAGCAGGAATGAAAATATTTTTTTTTAAAAGAGTAACGCCACAGTAACTGGGACAGTCGCCTGGAAGGGACCAAATCACCAAAAGGCAGGACTAATTAAGGTCATCCACCAAACAAAATCAAGCATTTAAGAAGGGCACTAACACAAGCCAATTGAAAAGATGGGAGGTTCTTGAACTACATACACCAGATACAGCATGCCTCGCCGAGCAGCGCATGCGCGCTGCGCTAGGCTCAACCTCATGACAAAACTAAACAGTAGGAGGGCGTGGCCTGAGGGCGTGGCCTGAGGCGTCAAGATGGCGGTCGCACTCTAAGAGTGCTCCGGACCCCTCCGTCATCCGCCTCGCATCCTCTGGTCAACAGCAGCCATCCAATCTCCCTACCTGCTTGTGGGGGCTCCCTGTGCTGAGGGGACTGCTCCGGTCTCACCGTTTGGCAGATCCGGGCCTCCGGCGCACATTTCTGGCCTTTGCTCTCCCGCTGCCCCGGGGCCGCAAGATGGCAGTCTCCGCTGCGATCCAGCGCTGAGGGTGGCATCTTCCACTTGTGGGGACTCCAGCGCGGCGCCCTTTTGATCGGCGCCTTCTTCCGGTGACTACCTGGCCGGCGGGGCTCCGCTGTTGGGCCCTCGTCCCCACGCTTCAAGCGCTCGCAGCGCCATCGTCCAGGACCGGAGCTGAGGGGCTCTGGGTACCGGCCCGGCGGCCTCTAAGGCCGGCGGCTGGGATGCGCCTTCTGAGCCCGAGACACGCTGGCTCGTGAGATTCCGCCGACCCTCCTGAGGACACCCGACCTGCTCCGGTGAGTGCGACCAGCCTGCAGCTCGGCTACCTCGTCGGGTAGCGGCGTGAGGAGAGCCGACACCGTTGCTCCCAGTCTCCCTTCCTTTCCCCTATTGCCTGCGCTGCCTTCTCCGACCTGCTGCCCCCGCTCCCCCTGCTATTCTCCTTCTGGGTTCGAAGGAGCGGGAGGCCCGCCTCGTCACCACCGCCTGTTACGTCTGTCTGGAGTGCTGGGCCGCGGGGGAGGCCTCTGTCGAGGCCTACCGGCAGGCTGTGCTCCCCTGGTGACATTGCAAAGCCGGGACTGTCTCCTCCAGCTGCCCCCAAGACCGCAACATTTCCCCGCATCTCTGGTGCACAAGGAGCTGGCCTGGGGGGACACGTCTGGCGGCCCTGGGTCCTCAGCGGACTCACCTGGAAAGCTTCTAGGGGCATCATCACAACTGGCATGGGCCCCCATTGGGAGAGGGTCCGAGGCCCCCATCCATACTCTTCCTGGTGATTGGGATTGAGCCTGGGGATCGGCTGCTGTCGAGTAGCCCCCTGCTCCTCTTTGGTTGGCGCGCCACCCCTCTACCTCCGCGATCGGGTGGTGGTGTGGTGCAGTGTTGTGGGTGACCCCTGGACATTGCACCCGGCGGGCACAACTACTGGTTTGCCCGAACTGCCCGCTGGTGGCGCTTTCCCGTTGCGGATTTCCACGCTGCCATTGTGCCACACAGGTGGTGCAAGGGCGTTAGGTCCCGTGTCTGCTCACCTGGACGCCCATGAACATGGGGCTGGGCCCTTCCTTATCCGGGGCCCCTGCTGAAAACTGTTGGTCCGTCTGGCTCTCTGCCCCTTCCCTCAGGGGGCCTCGCCCGTGCTGGCCGTGGACGCTCCCCGGGGTGACCGCTCCTTCCACCGCCTTTGTCATTGCCTCTGTCCCCGGCGGACTACACCGTGAGACGCTCCGGATCACCGGCAAGCTCGACCCTCCGGCTGTTCCCCCCCCCCCCATACGGTCCCTGCACCTCTGCCTGGTGGCCTCCGGCGTTGGACGGAGTTCTGGCCCTCACGTAGGGTTTCCACGGTCCCCGATCCCCCCTGCCTGGTCCTCTGATTCTCCGTAGCGGCGGGGCCTGCCATCCACCATGGGGAGAGACAAGGCTCCTAAGTCCACGCCGGCTCCCACGCAGACGAAGATGGACCGGTTCACCACCTCTGACCAGGACCCCCCCCCCCGGGCAGGCGGCGGGCCCCCCTTCTCCCCCCGAAGACAGGGACTTAAACACCATTCTCCAAGCAATCAGCGCCTCGCAGACGTCCGTCGAGGGGAAGATTGGGGAGATCAAAGTGGACTTGTCCCTCCTCCGACAGGATCTCCGTAACGCCACTGCACGACTTACAGAGGCTGAATCTCGCTTATCTACAGCGGAGGACGACATCTCACAGCTGAAGGAGCAGGTCGCACATCTCCGCTCCCACACCGAGGAGCTCCATTGGCGAGCAGAGGATGCTGAAAACCGAGCACGGCGCAACAACCTCCGCCTGGTGCGGTTTCCCAAAGGGATCGAGACGAACCAGGTAACCACCTTCGTCGAGGCCTGGTTCACATCCTGGATGCCCAAGGTCGCCCTCTCGACCTGGTTCGTGGTAGAGGGGGCTCTCCGGTCCCTCGCACCTAGGCCACCCCCTGGAGCCCCACCCCGCCCTATTATATTGAAAGTCCTCAACTTCAGAGACCGGGTGCCATCCTGCGGGCGGCACGGGCCAATGGACCCCTCAAATTTCAAAACCACACCGTCATGGTGTTCCCAGATTACACTAGGGAGGTGCAGGACCTCCGACGCTCCTACACGGACGTTAAAAAGAAGCTGCGCGCCCTGGGCCTCCAGTACCAACTTCAATTCCCTGCATGCCTACGTGTCATCTTTCAGAGCAAAACTCACTTCTTCGACTCGCCCCAAGCGGCATGGACATGGCTGACGGAGGAACGCCCCCTCCGCCAGCGGCGTGCTCTGTCTCCGGGACCCACTGACTCCCAACCCAGGGGGCCACGGTTGCCGGGGCATCGGCGGCGCATGCAATCTCGTAAAGGGCGCCAGTCCCAGGTAGAGGCATCCAGATCTTTGATCGCGGCAGCCCACAGACCCCGAGACTCCTCCAGCCAATCGGGCTCTCCACCTCGCACCAGGCACCAGTTCGCAGATGATCTACTTGGAGCATCCTTAGCGCTGGCCCGGGGGGGGCTCGCCCAGGACAGACTCTGACCTTTCCCGCACTCCCGCCTTCTGAGGCCCGGCTGAGCGAGGCCAGACACCTACTGGCTATGCAGGCGGGAATCTCCCCCCGTGGGGATTTTGAACAATGGTTGACTCTCATGCTCACCTATTTTGTTTTCTGCTGAACCACTGCATATCCGTCTGTATGGAGGGGTCCTCCACGCACCCAACCCGAGCGTTCTAGTTTGGTCACTGTTACTAGGGGGGGTCGACAGATGCTTCCGTTCTCGAAGTATAGGGAGGGGGTGAGGGGGGGGTTGGGATGGTTTTCTTCCTATGTTGTTGTTGTTTATTGTTTTGTTGTTTCAGCTACCACGGACCACCTCGCGGCCACTCATCAGGGGTCAGACTCTGTCTCACTATCTGCGCTCCTCTTCACAGATGCGGGCCCCGGCGCGCGCTCCCGACTCCCTGTAAGGCTATACGACTTAGATCCACTTACTACCCACCATGACTGATACCGCCATCCCTAGGACATCCCTTCACGTCTTATCGTGGAATGTTAATGGTCTCCTAGACCGGCTTAAGCGCACAGCAGTTCTGCGCTATGCGCAACGCCTTGGCGTAGACGTCCTCCTACTTCAAGAAACGCACCTGATGGGTAATTGCTGCTCCTTCCTGGCACGCTATGGGTATGATAGTGTGGCATTCGGGCTTCTCCTGGGGCTCCCGTGTGGTGGCTATCCTTATGAAATGCACCTTGCCATTTGTGCTTACGCAGGTCACCCACGACCCCCAGGGCATGTCGGTGACCCTCTGCGGCTCACTGGCTGGCTCACCCCTTAATCTTATGTCCATCTATTCCCCCCCCCCTCGATGCTCGCAACCACCCTTAAGTACACTGCGGCCCTGCTGACTGCCCTGCCCCTGGGCCCCACCATCATTGGAGGTGACTTCAATGCGGTTTCCTCCCCAACCCTTGACACGACAGGCCCTCCTTCCACCACTAGACTTACGCAGGCGAAGCAACTGCGGAACTGGTCCGAGTCTCTGGGCCTTTGTGACGCTTGGGGTACCTGGCACCCTCGCACTGCCCAATTCACCCACACCTCGGCAGCGCACCATACACAGGCACGTATAGATGCGATCTTTGTCCCCTCGACCAACTGCTCTGTGATCCTGGACGTCCGTATCCTTCCCAGGGGGATTTCTGACCACTCCCCGGTGCTTCTCCGTACGGGGGCTCCCCCCTCTCCCTTCCCCCCCCCCCCCCGGCCCGCCAAACGTGGGGAATGAATGCCTGGTTCCTTCAAGACACGGAATTCAGAAAGGTGGTGGGGAAGGAGCTTAAGCAGTACTTTATCACTAATGCAGGGTCGGTAGCTTCCCCAGGTACCCTTTGGGAGGCTGGCAAGGCTACCATTCGGGGTGTCGCGAAGGGCCAGCTCAAAAGCCAGAGACGGGCGCAACTGCGGGAAATCACCTCACGGGAGGCACAGGCACTCCGTCTTGAGCAGTCCCCCCCCCCCCCACGCCCGATGACACTTTCCCTGCCCGCCAACTCACTCACCTTCGGGCAGAGATCAATAGCGAGGGTCTATGGCTGGGGAGACAAAAATGGCACGATCCTGCGTAGACTGGCCACATACCCCAGGGCGAACCGCATTATCCCGGAAGTGGTAGACGAGGACGGAGTGGTGCACAACGCCCCACTGGTGATGGCCCGCACCTTCGCCCATTACTATCATCGACTCTATGCAGCACGGGCCCCGGGCCTGTCGCTCTCCGCCCTTCTCGAGCAGGGAAGCGTATGTCTCCCTCGGGTGGATTCGGCCGCCCAGAAAGACCTGGACCGTCCCATTTCTCATGAGGAGATCGATGAAGCAATCTCCCTCACCTCGTCGGGCAAGACCCCAGGCCCAGACGGCCTTCCCCAAGAATACTACGTGCTCTTTCGCAAAACCCTTGTGCCCCGCTTGGCCGACCTATTCGAAGAAGCGCTTGAGAAAGGTTCCTTCCCACTCGAGACGGACATTGCCACCATCGTGGACTTGCCGAAATCCCAGCCACCCTCAAGTCACTGCGCGGACTACCGTCCCATCTCTCTCCTCAATACGGAGATCAAGCTGTATGCAACCGTTCTCGCCCAACGACTCAAGCCCTATCTGTCCCTGCTGGTTCATCCGGACCAGTGCGGCTTCATGCCCATGCGAGGCACCCGCCACTGTCTTAGGCGGCTACAGCTGGCCTTAGCTCACCGGCATTTATTCACCCCGTACCTGGCACTCCTTCTCATAGACTTTGAAAAGGCCTTTGATTCGGTGGATTGGGCGTATCTGATGGACGTGCTGGCTGAGATGGGGCTTGGACCCCACTTTAGGGCGCTGGTTCGCGTCCTCTATGCCCAGCCGCGGGCAGGTGTGCTGGTCAATGGTGTGTTGTCCGAAGCCTTCCCCATTGGGAGGGGAACGAGGCAGGGATCCTCCCTTTCGCCCCTACTCTTCGTTTTAGCGATGGAGCCTCTGGCCTCCCTGGTGCGCGCCGATGGTCGCATTCGCGGGTGGGAATGACCCAACACGGAAGCAAACAAGATCGCCTTATACGCGGACGAGGTCTTGCTCTTCTTGACTGAACCCTCCTTGTTGGGTCCGCACTGCCTCCAGACCCTGCAGTCATTTGGGCAAGCATCCGGTCTCCGGCTGAACCCGGGGAAGTCGGTACTGGTCCCACTGCACCTCTCCAGGGACTGTTACGATTGGCAGTCCACCATTCCACTTCGGCGCCAATCGTTTAAATACTTGGGGATATGGATCACCCTCCTTCCCGAGTTGGGCTGGTCCCTCAACGTCACCCCATTGGTGACGAAGGCTAAAGCGGACCTTCAGAAGTGGAAGACGCTGCCTCTGAATCCCCTGGGGAGGGTCGCCCTCTTTAAAATGATGATCCTTCCCAGGTTTCTGTACGTCCTCCAGAACGCCCCCTTCTGTTTCCCTAGGGCATGGTTTCGGGAGTTGGACAGTCTGGCCACCAAATTTCTCGGGGGGGGGGGGGGAGGGGAGAGAGGGCACGCTTGGCCCTTACCCTATGTCAGATCCCATCCTTTGACGGGGGAATAGGGATGACGCACCTTTACCTCTATTTCTTGGCGGCGCGTCTCCTAGTTCTCCACGATTGGTTTAATGGGGGTTGGTCCGAACCTGCCTATCGACTCGAGCTGAGTGAACTGGGTCTACCCCAAATCCAATCACTGATGTACGGGGGATCCATTCCTTCCCAGCTGCCGGACGCGACGCGTTCCGTGCTGTTGGCCTGGCGGGCCTCTTTGCGTCATACTCGGACGCGCAAGCTGACCCAATGTACACCCCTCTGGCAGGGCATTTGGCTCCGTGAGGTTAGTGGGCTACAGGGGTTTAAATCATGGGACCTCCTTGGAAATGTCTGGGCTAGCGGCCACATGCGTTCATTTCAGGACCTCCAGACCCGCTACTCCCTCCACCCCTCCCAATTCTACAAATACTTACAGCTGCGGCATGCCCTCCACACGCATCTCACAGACGACACGAGGCTCCCTGAGTATAGCCCCCCAGAGGCGCAGATTATGCTGGGTGACTTGGGCATTCACGGTACTTTGGTCAACAACACCCCTGTTACACTGGACAAGTTAAGAGACCAATGGGAGGAATGGGTGGGTCCACTTGACGAGGAATGGCGTGACGCCCTCATGGCGCCCAGGACGGTTACCGCGTCCGCCAAACTCAGACTGATCCAACTATACTATTTGCACGCTGCATATCTTACCCCCTCGCGCCTTCACCAGGCGGGCCTGCGCCCAGACGCCTTATGTGCGAGATGTGGCTACACCCCAGCCGACTTTTTCCATATGGTCTGGTCATGCCCCCGCTTGGCGAGATTCTGGGGCGATATCGAGGAGGAGCTCACAGAGGTCCTGGGCTGGGTGGTCCCCCATGACCCGCGTCACTCCCTACTGGGGATCACAGATTGGCCTGGATGGGTCCAGAAATGAAAAACTATTTTTTAATACTGCCATGATTGTAGCTAAACGTGATATAGCGGCGGCGTGGAAATGCCCGGACCCTCCTGGCCCCGGGAAGTGGCGGAGGGGGGTAGACTGGTGCGCGACCCAGGAAAAGACCCTGTATGCGGCACGAGGATGTCCCAAGAAGTACCGTAGGGTGTGGGGAAAATGGCTGGGTACTGTGGAATGATCACACTTTGCTCAGTTATTATACAAGTGTCTACCTTCAGAAGTCGGGACTCTTGAGTTGTTACACTCCTGTGAATGCTAATGATTTATCATTTCCGTGTTTAATGCTGATTTACTGTTTGCTTTTAAAAACCAATAAAAATGTGATTATCAAAAAAACAAAACTAAACCGTAGGAGAGAGGCAGAGAGCAAAGGAGGATAAGATTAGCTCCTTAGAGAGAAAACCATTGCAACAACAAGACTTGCATAGCTTTTCATCTATAAATGTTGTAATGAGGGCTCTCTGACATGGACCCTGGGGGCCAGTGCCCCTTCCTTTAATCCCGGAAGTGAACAGTGGTACACACAGGTGGCAACGCTAGGGAAGGCTTAGGCCTGGCCAACTGCAACTCCTGGGAACCCGCGTTCACACATAAGGAGGCAGAAGAATTAAGACAAATAACTTCTTGCATCTGAAATGTACATGCACTCTACTATTTGTGCTTAGCCGCACAATGAACAAAGCCAGAATGCGGGCTAGCAGGGCAGCCCAGCGCACTTACCTGCCTGAGGTGAGCGTCTTCTTTTTTTTCTTAGTTTTAATTTGAACTGGACAGCCACAGTAGCCACATCACGTCTGGCTGAGGTAGGGGCAATCATAGTCATATTGCCTATTATGCATTTGTATACCGCATCATTACCAGTGCTAAAAGCATCACTTTGTAATGATGTCCTCTAAGAGGAGGCAGGAAAGAAAATGTGGAGGGCTGCAATGCATCCGTAGTTGGATCACAGTAACCGTTCTAAAACTAACAGCGTAAATCCATTTAATACATTCACAATGCAGCTGACTGTTGTTCTGCACCGTGTACTGATATTTCAGTACTGAGGACAAGGCATAGGGCACACCCTCTGCCCAGTATCTGCTGCTATGGCTGAGGTTTGTACCCTGCCGGCTCTAGTGCTGGGCAAAATGAACACAGTGTACCCTGCCACCCTCCGCTCACCATGCATGGCTGTAGGTTGGCTCTACAGGAGCGGCCTAGTCGGTTGTGTATCAGCGTAGGCCATGCTCTGTGGGCTCCGGGGCAGGGGTAGCGGGCACAGGTGTAACATTTGGCCACGCCTCTTCACCAAGAGCCTGCTGTGCTTAGATAAAGACTGAACACAACAGTGCTCATGACCTCACGTGATGTCATTGATGACATCATGAAATATATCACCAGTTATCACACTGATGATATAATGATGAACCATTAAATTACTAGCAACGCTGGGTTAAACTGCCTTTCCTTAAGGTGCAAATCTAAATGAATAATTGTGAACAACAAGAAACTGGTAGCCAGGCCAAAGGTCCAGGCGTTCTTCAATATGTTGGGGGGAAAAGGTAGAAAATTGTATCATAGGTTGTTGGTGCTCTAGAGGTATGGGCGGCAACCAAAACAACCCCATATTTAACCCTCCAAAACGGGGGAGAGGGGTGGGTCGGTCACTGTAAGCAAAGTTCTGAGCACTCAAAGTTCAAACAGAATCAGAGACGTCCAATCCAAGGGTCGTATATTATTAGTCCACTTTAATCCAATTCATCAATTCAAGCCAAAGGGAACGTTTCTGTACATCCAATTGAAACAGCAGTGATTTCGTATGTGACAGCTGAAGATACATTTTAAAGAACGTGGATACTTCATATTAAGATGCATACTGCTTCCACATTAGATCAGGTTCTAATTATACTTTTTCCTTGAGTTTTTCACTCTCACACGTGGGTACAATTAGCGTGGATGGTCACGCACTGGTAGATGCTTTTCTCTTACCCTTTCCTTCTCTCGCAGTACTTAATCTCTATTAAGGGGTACTATGAGCAACTATGATAATCCTCGCAAATTTTGCCTTTTCTTTGGTCTTATTCTTTTCAACTTATCATTATCCAATATAGATGTTTGTGTTTCAGTTTAGTAGATTTACTTTTATAATCTCAGTTGTGAAGTGTATTGTTCTGGCACCAGTGGTGGATGACTGTGACCATTTGTAATAGAAGTTTGAGACTGTAATTTTATTTATTTAATGCTTTCAGCCATGAAGAAGTCGAATAACATGCTATTCGACAAAACACATGGCTGATAGTCTAAGTTGTATCACTGCTGTTTCAATTGGATGTACAGAAACGTTCCCTTTGGCTTGAATTGATGAATTGGATTAAAGTGGACTAATAATGTACAACCCCTGGACTAGACGACTAACTCTGTTTGAACTTTATGTGCTCAGAACTTTTGCTCTAAATGAATAATTTAGTGAACGAAACATGTGACTGGCACAATCTCTCTCATGCACAGCATCATTCAACCAGATGGGGAGAGGATGTGGCCAGGTTCGAGTCTCTGCGTTGGCTCAACATTCTGTGATTCTGGGCAAATCACTTAATCTCCCTGTGCCTACAAAAATGTCCTTGTGTAATGTAACTGGTGCTAATGTAATGCACTCTCATACCTTCGGGTCGACTTTGCACTCTATAAAAATTAAACAAAAATGTTTTGCAGAAAGGCAATGACGAATGTCTTCATTCTCAAACCTGAGCGCAATATCTTCTCAAGTTAGGGCTCTTACAACAACTTTCAGCAAAGTGTCGAAATAATATCAGAAAACAGCTACTCACCACTGGTCACCAGGGCATAAAAGCACACGCTCTGGGCAGTGGAGACGATGACACGAAAAAGAATCTGCTATTCTGCTCTCTTCACAGCCTCACATGGGGAAATGGATTGCGCCGATCCGTGCAACTCTGCAAGGTACAGAAGCATGACCAGTCACTGCAATGGTTAAAAAATAAAGGCATACAGTGATTGGCCATGTTCTGTACTAATCCCACCCCGCACTTCCTTCTGAGCACTCACTGCTTTAGAAACTACCAATCCTTTCCTTAATCTCATGCTGTTTTTACTAGCAAACAGAATGAGAGCAATGCAAGGATTGGTGTGAGCAGGTGAACCCAGTGCTCCAAAGAAGACTGGGGCAGCTGTGCTGTTTCCCCCCTGGCTCCTTAGCAGCGCGGGTTCAAGAAGCCTAAAGTACGCATGTCTGGTTGGCCACGGTAACAGACTTGTCCAACCCGACATGCGCACCAGGCTTTACCTGCTGACTACCAATCCTCAGGATTGGCCACACCCTGCCCTACCCAGACAGACACATGAAAAACACAACGCCACGCTGCAGTAAATAATCTTTGGCAACTTGGAACTTTCTGTAATTGCCAATGCGTTTAGGGGCAACAGGGGTGGCGGGTCAACGCCCCCACGCCCAAATGAGGAAACTGCCGATGGTCCACAGTAAACGGTTTTAAATTCAGCCAGGGTTCCTTCCAAAAATCATAGCAGATTTTCATGCAGGCCATACCACCACTGGGTTGCTGTCATCTTCCTGAATTGGACTTCTCCTGCAGAAAAGCCTCTTCGTACCCTACAGTTGAGCCTTGATGCATTATCTTTATAAAAACTACAGATAATCGTAAGTCGGAGCAGCTGTTTCTCAACAGTTTCTCCCTACAGTGGTGGAACATTCTGAAAACATTCGTTTCTAGGTGGAGATTATCCTGCATTTTATCAAAAGGACAACAAACAATACCAGCAAAGCCCTACTGCCAATTCCAAAATGGGGAAATAGTCTCCTGCTGCTTTTATGGAAAATGTCCTAATCTCCTGCATTTGGAGGGACGCTGATTGGGCATCAGTCTATTGTTAGGTAAAACATCACTGCATTGACTCCAACTTCAAAACGTTCACCTTAATGCTTGGTCTTCTATCTTAATGTGCTACTGATTTACCCAACTCTGGCAACAACAGATGAATTACCTGTTCAGAATGTTTATGAAAATCAAAAAATATTCCTAATGGAGAAGGAAACTTTAATTGTAAACCTAGTTCAGACCCTATCAAGCAATCAATCTATCATGTCACTTATAAAGCGCACTACATACCCGCGAGGGTCTCAAGGCGCTGGGGGAAGAGGGGGGTGGTGCTGCTACTGATCGAAGAGCCAGGTCTTGAGGAGTCTTCTGAAGGCCAGTAGGTCTTGGGTCTGTCGGAGGTTGGTGGGGAGGGTGTTCCAGGTCTTGGCGGCGAGGTGGGAGAAGGATCTGCCGCCGGCGGTCGTTTTCCGGATGCGGGGGACTGTGGCGAGGGCGAGGCTGGTCGAGCGGAGCTGGCGGGTGGGGGTGTAGAAGCTGAGTCGTCTGAGGTAGGCTGGTCCGGAGTTGTGGAGTGCTTTGTGTGCGTGGGTGAGGAGCTTGAAGGTTATCCTCTTGTTGACAGGGAGCCAGTGCAGGTCTCTCAGGTGGGGTGTGATGTGGCTGCGTCGGGGGATGTCGAGGATAAGACGTGCAGAGGCGTTCTGGATGCGTTGCAGCCGTCTCAGGAGCTTAGCCGTCGTTCCTGCGTAGAGGGCGTTTCCGTAGTCCAGCCTGCTGGTGACGAGGGCCTGGGTGACTGTTTTTCTTGTTTCGGTGGGGATTCACTTGAAGATCCTGCGGAGCATTCGGAGGATGTTGAAGCAGGATGAGGAAACGGCGTTGACCTGCTTAGTCATGGAGAGGGTGGGGTCGAGGATGACCCCTAGGTTGCGTACGTGGTCGGTGGGTGGCGGGGCTGTTCCCAGTGATGTTGGCCACCAGGAGTCGTCCCAGGCTGAAGGGTTGGAACCAAGGATGAGGACCTCCGTCTTGTCCGAGTTCAGCTTCAGGCGGCTGGTCCTCATCCATTCGGCGACGGCCTTCATTCCTTCGTGGAGGTGGGCTTTGGCGGTGTGAGGGTCTTTGGTGAGGGAGAGGATCAGCTGGGTGTCGTCGGCGTAGGAGATGATGTTGAGGTTGTGCTGTCGGGCGACGTGGGCGAGGGGTGCCATGTAGATGTTGAACAGCGTTGGGCTGAGGGAGGAGCCTTGGGGTACGCCGCAGATCTTGGTGGCCTTGGATCGGAAGGGGGCGAGGCGGACGCTTTGTGTTCTGGCCGGAAAGGAAGGATGTGGTCCAGTCCAGGGCCTTCTCTTGGATCCCGGCGTCGTGAAGGCGTGTTCGTAGTGTGTGGTGGCAGACCGTGTCGAAGGCGGCTGATAGGTCCAGGAGGATGAGGGCTGCTGTTTCTCCGTTGTCTAGCAGGGTCCTGATGTCATCGGTGCTGCGATGAGGGCGGTTTCGGTGCTGTGGTTGCTGCGGAAGCCGGACTGGGAAGGGTCCAGGATGTTGTTCTCCTCGAGGTAGCGGGTCAGTTGTTTGTTGACGATTTTCTCGGTGACCTTCGCGGGGAACGGGAGCAGAGAGATGGGTCGGAAGTTCTTGAGGTCCTTGGGGTCTGCCTTGGGTTTCTTGAGTAAGGCGGTGATCTCGGCGTGCTTCCAGCTTTCCGGGAAGGTTGCTGTCTCGAAGGAGATGTTGATTATTTTCCGGAGATGGGGCGCGATGGCTGTACTGGCTTTGTTGAAGATGTGGTGAGGGCACGGGTCTAGCGGTGAACCGGAGTGGATGGTGTTCATGATCTCGCTGGTGTCCTCGTCGTTGATGTTGGTCCAGGAGAGCAGGCGGTTGGTGGTTGTGGGGGCAGTGGTCTCGGTGGTTGCCGGGGCGGTCGTGGTGTTGAAGCTGTCGTGGATGTCGGCGATTTTGCGGTGGAAGAAGGTGGCCAGTGAGTTGCACAGGTCTCGCGACGGCTGGATGTCGGTGTTGGAGCTGGGGTTGGAGAGTTCCTTCACGATGTTGAAGAGCTCTTTGCTGTTGTGTGCGTTGTTGTCTAGGCGGTCTTTGAGTGAGGCCCTTTTGGCGGATCTGATGAGGTGATGGTGACTGCGGGTGGCGCTCTTGTGGGCGGCGTAGCTGTCCGCTGTCCGTTCGTGGAGCCAGATCTTCTCCAGTTTTCGGCATGTTCGTTTGGAGGCCTGGAGGTCTTCGGTGAACCAGGTGGCTTTCTTGCTGGTGTGGCTGTTGGGCGGATTCTTGAGCGGGGCGAGGGTGTTGGCGCAGTCGCCGATCCACTGTCTGAGGTTGCGGGCGGCGGTGTCGGGGTCGGAGGGTTCGGCGGGTGGGCTCAGGGCGAGGGTTGTGGTTAGCTGGTCTTCCGTGACTCTGCTCCAGCAGCGGCGAGGCATTTGTTCGGGGCGGTGGTGCGTGGTGGGCTTCCTGTAGGTGAAGTGGATGCAGTGGTGGTCAGTCCAGTGGGGTTCGGAGGTGTGGTTGAAGGAGACGTGTGGGCTTGCGGAAAAGATGGAGTCTAGCGTGTGGCCGGCGGCGTGGGTGGGTGTAGTCACGAGCTGTCTGAGTCCGAGGGTGGCGAGGTTGTCGATCAGGGTGGTGGAGTTGGTGTCCTTGTTGTTCTCGAGGTGGAAGTTCAGGTCCCCGAGGAGGATGTAGTCCGTGGAGGCGATGGCGTGTGTGCTGACGAAGTCAGCGATGGAATCGCTGAACTGTGGTCGGGGTCCGGGGGTCTGTAGATGAGGGTTCCTCTGAGGGTGGTGTTGGGATCGGTGTGGATCTGGAAGTGCATGTGTTCGGCGGTGCTGAGGGTGTCGTCGGTGTTGGTTGAGACTCTGAGGGTGTTCCTGTGGACGATGGCGATGCCTCCTCCGACTCTGTAGGGTATCTAGTTTAATTAGCAGTTTTTGTTCTTGTTAAACCAGGGGAATAGTCGGTGGTTTGTTTGATCATACATTCCGTCAAAATGCCTAAGTAAGATTGCGCTGTATTCTTGGTCACTGGAGCACTTTGGTACATTAAAGGAGAAAATTCAAAATGTATCTCTGTTAAACATGCACCGTTTCCGCCTTTGTTTATTTTCCTTGAAGGGGGGGGGGGGGGGCGGGGTAGTTAAAAGGTGCTATTCGAGATATGTTTTATAGTGTCTAGTTTTATTTGTAATACATACTATTACAGAAGATGCTGACTTTTGTCTGTGATATTGTCTTTGAGACTGTCTTTGAAAATGAGATTTTTATCTTTTGAAATGCATTCCACGCAGATGGATGTAATCTGGTGTTTAAGAGTAACAAAGATCACGTGATAGAGAGTGGCTTCATATCGCTCCCTCTTATTTTGCAGAGCTAAAGGTGCAACTTCAAAATTCAGTGGACAAAGACCCCAGAGATCAGAGTGATGATGATGATGATGATGATGAAGAGGAGACTGAAAAAGAGATTCCTCAGCAGGGAGTGTTAGAGCGTCAGGAAAGAGGGCAATCTGGGAGTGTTCGGGGCACCAGGACCCCCAGCTCTGGTGTGGGCATGCTGAGTCTGAACACGTCTGAGGATCCCTCACTGTGCAGTTCGTCACTTGTGACACAGTTGAGCCTTCTCCGGGCAGAGAGTAGGAGGTAAAAGTGTGGTAGCTGTAAATTCACACTCCATGAACACTGACAAAAGCATTCACACACTGACTACACTGGGCAACAGCACCAGGATTGACCCTTGCAACTCGAGTAAAACATCCACCCACCTTGCCCATGCACTAAGGCAGTGTGTATACACACACACACACACCTACTTTCTCTGCACCCCCAGTCACACTGTCAGTTTGTGGATTACACCCTTGTATACATTTGGTGAAATTAACACTCCAATCTGAGAGAAGGGTACACTCTTGATTTAATTACCCCCGCAGACCACCATTGTGTGACTAAACACTCATTTTAGTGTTCTGTGTTTCAGGTTAATGGCAGAACTGGTTAAGAAGGAGAAGCACCACCAGGATCTTCTCCAGCAAGCCCTTCACTCTGCAGAGAACAAGCTTCAGACCCTCAGGAGAAAGTCTGGGCCTATAGGTAAGCACACATAGTTCTTACCCACAAACATGGCAGCCGGGTCTCTGAGAGGCCATGCCTGATCTCAGGCTGTCTTTGCACACATTTACAGACTAGTCTTTCAGTGTCTTGCTTAGATATACTAAAAATCTAAACTAAGGCTGCAATGTGCCAGGATTTGCTCTGTGAGCATTTCACCCACTGCTGCTACAACTCTGCCTGGGATGTTGAAGACTTCATTGAGGTTTGACGTTTGTACCAGTCTTCATCCAGAACATCTAGATTGTCCAAGATCTGCAGGCCATTTAATCAAAGGGTGCAAGGTAGTGCCTTAGTTCTCGGTGATGCCTCTGAGGTGATATATTAATACTCATTGACACTCCCTCCCTCTCTTTTGTCCAACGTGAGTCCCAAGCTGTTCGTGACAGATATTACAGTTGTTTTTTGACCGATTTCCTCTGCCTTCATCAATGCCTTTCTGAGAGTCTTTTTTAATGTTTTATTTTTTAAATATTGATTGTATTGCAATTTATTTGTTTAGGGGAGGTGATGGGGTGCAGTTTTGTAACTGAATATAAATACAATGAAAATGCTTTACCTTTCCCGTGGGAGAAGAGCACACAGCGAGATCTGAAACTTACAAAGCAGTATGTGTATGTCCCATCCATATAGTGTATGCTAAACACACACTCTAGCTCTTTCTTCTTTCTCAAAGTCCCAGTTCATGTCATCTATGGAAATGATCGAGGAATGGGGTCTCCTTTGCACAGCAAAAGAGATACCAGAGATTCTAGGGAGGGCGCTCTTCGTTAGTGTTGTATTTCTCAGTTAACTATCGTCAGATTTTTACCTCCATATGTAGCTTCGTTTTTATAGGCAGACAGCATGGCGGGTGCACAGGTGGAAGGCAGTTATCTTATAAAACATGGAGATTCCTGGTGTGTGTAATTCACCAGTAGGACTATACATGCTGCATTTTTGCACTGAATACCTCCTTCACCACCTAACAATGCACATCCCAGTGTCTCTGAGCTAGTTTGAGCCCCCCCACCCCAAACCAAGCCATACACACAGCAGCCTAAAGTTGGTCTGCTTATCAAAACAAACCAACCCAGGCTATGGGCGTTGGTTCTTGAATGATGGCCAGGCTACAGAAATAGGAGTCCATTGTTATAAGGTTCTGCATCCATATCAGTGCATCCCTCAAAAGGCAGTGGTGACAGACCAAATACTGTCTTCCTCCCAGCCCATCTACTGTTGCAGATATGCAACAGAGAGCATTCACAGTTATCTCTTTGGAAATGTTCAACCGCCCTTCCACTCCTTCTCTTCCATTGTTCATGTTCTTATCAATCTGTGTAGGAAAGTGACCCTTTTTGCATGGTTGCCCCACACTTTTTGCCTAATGTTGATGCACTTTGGCTGAGCGTGCCCTGGGTTCCTGCCAGCCAGGTACCCAGGGCCTATGTTCTTTCCCTAAACTGTACTGTTGCAAAACCCAATGGGCAACTCTCTGACCACATGTAAGTCCCTTGTAAAAGGTACCATAGGTACCAAGGGCACTGTGACCAAGGAAGGCCTCTAAGGGCTGCAGCACTTATTGTGCCACCCTTAGAGGCCCTGTACCTTTACACACACACACCACCATTGCAGGCTGCGTGTTTTGGTGCAGAGCAAAGTGAAGAGTCGATATGGTACACATCCCTGTGTGCCATGTCTACAATCCACTGCCCTGGCATAGGTAAGCTACCCCTCTAGCTGGGTGCACTATACCAGTGGTGAGGGTACAGGTGCATGAGCCCTGTACCCTTTCAGTGTCCAAGTCCATTCTGAGACACTGTAAGTGCAGTAAAGCCATAAAGAGTATATGGTATGAGAGGTTGTCATTACGAACTCCACAGCACCATAATGGCTTTACTGAAAACTGGAATTTGGTATCAAACTTCTCAGCACATTAAACCCACACTGATGCCGGTGTGGGATTTAATGAAAAATGCATTCAGAGGGCATCTTAGAGATGCCCCCTGAAAAACGACCTAACTTTAGTGTCCTGGCTGAGTGGCTGCTCACCAGCTGCCACCACCAGACATGTTTCTGGACCCCTCGGTCGAAAGCCTGCTGTTCTCTTGGTCCTGAAACAAAGCACATCGTGGGACGAGGTGCCAAGCCTCCTCCCCCAGGATGGGCAGGGTCCACAAAGGGGAAGCTTTAAAGGCTTGCCGCCTTGGTAAGCTGCCCTAGCCATTTGCTGCTCCCAGCAACTGGCCTCCACCGGTTCTGACCCCCGCCTTGGGCGAGAAAATTGGTGGCAAAACCAAGTTAGGAGGAGAGGTGTGCCCACCTTTGCCAACTCCACCCCTCCGGTGGGGAGGTGAGGTGAAGCACAACTCTGTCCCCTCCATCTTGAAGATGGGGGAGACCCAGATAACCAGAGTGAGGCTTATGTCCCCCTCCCACTGGAGGGTGGCATAGTAGGGGGTGTACTCACCCCAAGGAAGGGACCCTTTGGTCCGAGCCTGTACCTACCTGTAACGCCCCTAAATTTTGTAATTGGGTGCAACCCTGAACCTTGCCTCCTCAGACAAGAAGAAACCAGAAGAAGGACCGAAGAGCTGTGCTGAAGAAGAGGACACCAACTGACTTGGGCCCAGCCCTACCAGACTGTCCTGACCGTGACCTGCTCCAGCGAAATCCCGGTGTGTCCTGCAGCCAGCAGCCCCCCAGAACCCGGAGGACCTGCCCTGCCTTCCCAAACAAGTCTTTGTCTCCCGTGAGTACGGGATTTGCTCACCGACAGACTCTGGCTCCGGCCAAATCCGAGAGTCTGCACCAGACGCCCACGACCCAAGTTTGAGTGGCCCAACCCCACGAGAAGGTCTCCCCAACGATCATAACCTGGGATCTGGTGATCCCTGACCTGCTTCGAGTCTCCCGACGACGCAGGCAGCCCCTTTCTGGAGAATCCCCCAGACCGCGATGGAGCCGGTAAGAAAATCCTGACGACAAAAGACACCCCTGCACCCGACGCCCCCACGGCCTTGGGTGGCCCAACCGGCGGTGTCCCAGCATCCCACTACATCCCAACTCACCTCTCCAACCGGTGATCGCCTCCAGAAGATTTTCGTGCCTGAGCCGGCAGTGTTTGTTCAAACCGGAGAATCCTCATTGAAAGTAACAGGGCACCTGATGCCAAAACAGCCCCCTGCACACGGCCACCCTAGTACCTCTATGGGTGCACCTTGGGTGCTAACTCGAACTCCCTTTGCCCTGTGCTTAAGTCCAGGAGCTTTGCTCCCACAACCTTGCGGCCTGCTCGAGAGCAGCCACCAACCGGAGGCCCCCTCTCCCTTATTGGATAACATAGGGCCTCAGCACTCTGCACCCGGCCGCCCTTGTGCCGCTGAGGGTGCTTTGAGAGTGCATCCTTGACCCTGGGGGAACCGTTGTTCTAACCCCAGAAAACCAACTCTCAAACCTAAGTATTTACCATTTGTAGGAAGCTGGCTCTGTATATACTATACCAAAGTGAGGTATAGTGTGCACAGAGTCCAGTGGATCCCCAAAGGTAGAAAGAGGTAAAGTTAGATAGCACCTCATTCTCTATTTATGGTAGTGTGGTCGAGCAGTAAGGCAGTATCAGAGGACAGTGTTAAGCATTTGTTGTACACACAGTCAGCAAATGTATTCACACACTCAAAGACTGAACTTCAGACCAATTGTTTTTGTATAAAAATATTCTTTTAGTTATTTTATTTTCTAGAACCAAGCAAGCCTGGCACAGGTAAGTTGATAAATACTTTGCAGTAAATATACAGTTTGAAATGCAATTGTAAATGTACATTGAAATGCTTACAGTTTGAATTACTGGTAATGCAATACTGTGAAATGCTGTACATGTACTTTGTATCGACTTTGCAATGAAAATTACAGGTAAGTTACTTTCACGTTACTTTTGAGATTACTTTTTAGATTACTTTTTCTACTCTGTGTGATATGCCTAGATATCACACTGGGACATTTCCTAGAGAAAAGGTAAGTAAAATCAGTTTTGCACAATTGTTATTTTTCAGGTTTCCATACAAATCAACTCCACACACAGAACATTTTTCAGAGAAAAACAGTCAATGGATTCCTATGGAGAGAAATGAAGTTAGCGGTTACCAGGTAAGTAATCGGTCTTTGGAGTTGAGCTTCTGGGGTTTGAACAAGGGTTCCCCCAGGGTCAAGGATGCACTCTCGTTACACCCTCAGCAGCACTAGGGCGGCCGGGTGCAGGGTGCTGTTTCGGCGTCGGGCGCCCTGTTGGTTTCAATGGGGAACCTCCGGTTTGCAAAGGCACTGCAGGCTCGGGGACGAAGGTCTTCTGGGTGCGGCCACTACTTCGAGAGGTAAGTTGGGAAGTTAGGGGTTGGCTAGGCACCGTCGGTTTGGGCACACAAGGCCGTGGGGCATCTGGTGCAGGGGTGCCTTTTGGGGTCGGATCTTCTTACCAGCTCTTGGTCGCGGTTAGGGGGGCCTTCTGGATTAAGGCTGCAGGCGTCGGCTGGAGGCTTGAGGCAGGTCGGGGGTCTCCGGATCTCGGGTCAGGATCGCCGGGGTGACCTCCTCGTGGTGTTTGCCCACTCGAGCTCGGGCCGTGGACGGCGGGTGCAGAGTGGGGTGGATCTGCGGTGTCCGGCCGGAGCCAGAGGTTGCAGATGAACATATCCGGTGTTCACGGGAGACAGAGGCTTTGTAGTTGAAGGCAAGCAGGTCCTCCGGGGTTTTCGAGGTTGCTGGTTGCAGGACTCACCGGGATTTCGCAGGATCAGGTTCGAGGGGGAGGCAGGCCGGTAGGGCTGGGGCCAAGTCAGTGGGCGTCTTCCTCTTGTTAGCTGCTGCACGGCTGTTCGGTCCTTCTTCTTCTTCTTGTAGCAGGTTCTTGTCTGAGGAAGCAAGGTTCAGGGGTGCCCCTAAATACTAGATTTAGGGGCGTTACAGGTAGGTAAAAGGCAGGGACCAATGGGTCCCTTCCCTGGGGTGGGTACACCCCCTATTATGCCACCCTCCAGTGAGGGGTGACTGATCTATGCCAGGGCAGTGGGTTGTTGGCATGGCACACAGGGATGTGTGCCATGTCGACTCTTCATTTTATTCTGCACCAAGACACGCAGCCTGCAAAGGCAGTGTGTGAATGTCGGGGTACAGGACCTCTAAGGGTGGTTCAATAAGTGCTGCAGCCCTTAGAGGCCTTCTCAGGTCACAGTGCCCTGGGTACCTGTGGTACCATTAACCAGGGGCTGACCTGTGGCCAGAGATGTCAATTGGGTTTAGGCTTCAATGCAGTTTTAGGGAAAGAACTTTGGCCCTGAGTACCTGATTGTCAGGAGCCCAGGGCACACTCAGTCAAAGCACATCAGCAATTCAGCAAAAAGTGGGGGCAACCATACAGAAAGAGGGCACTTTCTCACACCATTAAACTGATATCTTCATTTTCTCCCATAGGAGTACATTGACTGCTTTTCTGTGGAAATTCTTCTAAGAGTGGAGTTGGATTGTATGAAACCTTAAAGTGTACATTTACAAAAACGAACTTACCTTTTATCTAGGAAATGTCCCAGTGTGATATTTAGGCATATCACACTGAGTAGAAAAAGTAACTTAAAAAGTAACTTACCAAGTAATCTGAAAAGTAATTCCAACTGTTTTTTGAACAAGTGACTTACCTGTAACCAATCCAATTGCATTCAACTGCATTCAAACTGTATTTAGCTGCATTATTCTTGCAATGTGTTTACACTTACCTGTACCAGGTCTGGCTTGGTTCTAGGAATAAAATGCAACTAAATAATATTTTTATACAAAACAAATTGGTCTGAGTTCAGTCTTTGAGTGTGTGACATCATTCCTTGCCTGAGTGTGTACAATAAATGCTTAATACTACCCTCTGATAAGTCCTTACTGCTTGCCCACATTTCCACATATGGAGAGTAAGGTAGTATCTACTTTACCCTCTGCCTACCTTTTGGGGATCCACTGGACTCTATACCATAATTTGGTATAGTATATACCGAGCCAGCTTCCTACATTGGTGGATCAGCAGTGGGATATACAACTTTGCATTTGTTGAACTGACTTGGTCAACACCTGATCACACAACAGAACTCCTAAATTGTCTTTAGAATTCTGAATTTTTTGAATTGACAATTTTTTTCAAATTACTAAAAGTCTTGTTAGAGCCTTGGTTAAGTCCCTTTATAATTTTTTTTAGAAAAATAAAAACTCACTATAGTTAGGAGTAATAGGGTTAGAATTTTTGTTAGAATGTCTCTTAGCAAGAACCCAGCTATTAATGAAAATATAACCAATGACATAGAGCACATGGTTGAGGAGCTCGACCTCGCCCCTTATCTCCACTTAAATTTTAGGGAGTTAAAGTCTCTATGTAAGCTTAAAAACATTGCTGTGCGGTCCCATCCCTCCAAACAAAGGCTCCAGGAGCTGTTGACAGGGTGTGCTAAGGACCACCCCTCTGAGCAAGGTGAAGACCTCTCAGATGGTGAAGAAGATGGAGGGGATGAGGATAATTTCCAACCCTCCCCCCCACTTCTTAGGGAAAACAGGGTCCCTGTGCCCCTGACTCCATGAATACAACTCACAGCGCCTATATCCCACACAGGTGGGTCAGGTGCTTCTGAGTCCATTGAGGACAGCCTCAATGAAGAGACCAACCTCTTAGTGAGATTGACCAAAAGATTAGACCTAAAGACCAGACTCCTGGCTCTAGAAAAAGAAAGAGCAGAGATGGGCTTAGCTCCAATTAGTCGTGGCAGCAACTTAATAAATATGGACAGAGAGCAATCTTATAATCCCAAAATCCCCAAAGGGATTGTCCCCAAATTTGAGGAAGGTGATCACATCATCAAATGTTCACAGCTTTTGAGAGAGCTTTTGAAATGAGAAGTCGGGAAGTCACACTGGGGGGGTGGGGGCGGGGGCACTCCTTTGGGAACTGTTCACTGGTAACTGCAGGGACAGACTCCTGACCCTTACAGGGGTAGATGCTGGGTCTTATGACCTCATGAAAAACACTCTGATTGAGGGCTTTGGGCTCACAACTGAGGAATATAGGATTAGATTCAGGGGGGCTCACAAACCCCCCAAACTAGTCCTGGATTGATTTCGTAGACTACTCATTTAAGACACTAGATGGATGTTTGACTGGAAATAATGTGCATGATTTCAATGGACTTTACAATCTTTTCATGAAAGAATTTTTTTTGAGTAATTGCATTAATGAGAAGTTGCATCAACATCTGGTAGACCTAGGTCTAATTTCTCCTCAAGAATTGGGAAAGAAGGCAGACCACTGGGTCAAGACTAGGGTAACAAAAACAGCCACTATGGGTGACCAAAAGAAAGTTGTTACCAAACCTCCCCAGGGGAAAAAGGGGTGAGAACCCCCAAAGACGAAAAGCCAGAGACTTCTAAAGGTCCCCAAAAACCTGCTCAGCGGGGTGAGTCACAAAACTCTTCCCGGTCCAATAGTAGGTACAAAGGGAAGAACTTTAATCCCCAGAAGGCCTGCAGTTTCAACTGTAAGAAGCTGGGACACTTAACTGGAGATGCTACTTGTCCTAACAAGAAGCCCCCTAGTCCTCAGTTAGTACTGGTGTAGCCAATCTCCAGATGGGATCAACAGTGTGCCCAGAGCAAATCAGAGTTCACACTGAAGCAGTTCTAGTCACTGAGGGTGAAGGTGAGTTTACCACTTTAGCTGTGTGGCCTCCCAACTTAAAGAAGTATTTACAATACCCCTGGATAAATGGGACTAGGATAGAAGCCCTGAGGGATGCAGGTGCCAGTGTCACCATGGTGAGACACACACTGGTTTCCCCAGAGCAATACCTGCTTGGAAACTCTTATCCAGTCACCAATGCTGACAGTGCTTCTACTATCCATGCCATGGCTATGTTAACATTAGACTTGGGAGGGGAGGGGGGGGGGGGCTACTTACCTGAAACAGGTAGTGGTCTCTTAAAAACTTCCAGCTGCCTGTCTGCTTGGAAACGACCTGGAGACCTCAGCCTGAGGTAGAATTGAAAACCCATGCAGCCATGCTGGACATCCCTGAGATTGTGTGTGTCAAGACTAGAGCACAGAGCCGAAAACACGGTGAAAAAGAGGTGTTGGAGCCTGAAAGAATGGCCCAACCTTCCAAAAGTAAAGGTAAGAAGGCTGGAAAACCAGCTTCTGAACAGCAAATGACTCGGGACCCCTCTCCTCAGTGAGAGTACTTGTCAACCCCAGAGGGAACTGAGCCCATGGAACTTGACCCTTACCAGGTTGAGCTCTTAGGCCCAGGGGGGCCCTCTAGGGAACAACTGTGCCTTGGACAACAGACCTGTCCAACTCTTGAAAGCCAGAGGCAACAAGCTGCTGCACAGGAAAAGGGAAATGTTAATGGTACCCACAGAGTGTATAGGGAAGAGGGACTCCTGTATACTGACGCCAGAGACCCCAGCCCTGAAGCCACTAGGAGAGTGGTAGTGCCTCAGATGTACAGAGAGTTCTTACTCACTTTGGCTCATGACATCTCCCTAGCTGGGCATCTTGGCCAGACCAAGACTTGGGACAGGCTAGTTAGCTACTTTTACTGGTCCCAGAAAGTAACGGAGTTTGTCAGCTCCTGTGTCACCTGTCAAGCCAGTGGCAAAACAGATAGACACCCAAAGGCCCCCTTAATTCCACTACCAGTGGTTGGGGTTCCCTTTGAAAGGGTAGGTGTGGACATAGTGGGTCCACTTGAAACTCCCACAGCCTCAGGAAACAAATGTTCGAGACATATGAGCTGTAGATCATATGCTGTGCATAGATCTCCATCTAATGTTGGGTCCGGATGTTTGCACTTTGTTTTTCTTCGAAGTCTTTCCAGTCATGAGGTAGGTGACTCCTCCTTTCGGTGATAGTGCGCATGGGCATCGACTCCATTGTTAGATTGTTTTTTTCCGCCGTCTGGTTCGGATGTGAATTGTTGCGCTCCGGTTCGGCACCGTTCTTCGGTCCCCCTTCGACGTGCAATCCACTACCCTCGACGGTATTGTTTATCGATCGTGTTTTCCCATTCTCCGTGTATCGTTTATACTCGAAAACCTTCGACCGTTGGGCCTAACCTCGCCGGGATCGGTAGCAGTCGATGGAACGGACTCCAT
This sequence comes from Calotriton arnoldi, assembly GCA_963921515.1. Taxonomy (NCBI): domain Eukaryota; kingdom Metazoa; phylum Chordata; class Amphibia; order Caudata; family Salamandridae; genus Calotriton; species Calotriton arnoldi. The sequence continues at coordinate 2,223,427 of CAWUFW010001855.1, forward strand.
TCAAGTTCTGTCCAGGGTGTCGCGCTAAGTTTCCTCTCACCGACTTGCACGAGGTATGCAACCTTTGCTTATCCCCGGAACACGACGAGAAGGACTGCGACGCGTGTCGGTCGTTTCGATCGAAGAAGACGCTTCGTGACCATTGGGCTCGACGTCACGAAATGCACCAACAAAGCGGCTCTGCACCGGATCTCCTCGGAGACAAGTCCGCACAAGAAGAATCACAAGCGCAGGAAGCCGAAATGGAGGAGCAACACATCTCTATGTCTGAAGCCGACTCCGATACCGAAGACCTCACACCGGGACAACGGATCGAGAGTAAAGAGACTTCCTTCCCCTACCATTTCCTCCATAAAAAGGCTCCGGTCCCTCCTCTGCCTTCAGGCCAGGGTGGGCACCGAGAAAAGGTTTTGAGCGCCCCACCTTCAAGTTCGGTGCCGAAACATAAACAGCCTTCCGGCTCGGGCTCGACCCGTCCCCACGCCGTTACTGACCCGAAACCTTTGGCGTCGAAATCCAAGCACCTCCTGGTTTCAGTGCCACCGGTGCATAAGGCTAAATCTTCGGAGCCAAAAAATTCAGGATCGAAAACTTCAGAGCCGAAACTTTCGACACCAAAACAGGGGTCGAAAGAAACTACTTCAACTAAAGAGCCTCGGACCGATAGTCCACCATCGGATCTGAAACAGAACGAGATTGTGATTCATCCAGAAACTGAAAAGAGGAAAATGGGCTTACAAGAAGACTACCACATTCCTTTAAAAAGGAAAAATGTGGGTACTAACCCTTCTCCACCATACATTCCACAACCTTCACCCATTGATCCAAATTTACTCATCACACCTACACATTCCCCTCCACCAACATCACCTGACCCACAGGATACAGAGGATGGGGATATAGATGACTGCACACCACAGGATACTGACCCATGGGATAATTATAATACTGATCCTCAGCCAGATAATGACCCCGATCTATATCCATCCAGACCTTCTCCTCCAGATGATAACATTGGATATATTGAGCTCCTTAACAGAGCTGCACAATATCATGGAGTAGAGCTTCATAAAGAGACTTTAGAGGAGGATTTTTGTTTGAGACACTAAGTTTATCTCAAGGGGCTACACAAACATTACCAATGTTGAAAGGTATGCTGAAACATACTGAGGACATCTTTAAAGACCCTGTAAGAGCTAGATTCATCACTCCCAGGGTAGAGAAAAAGTACAATTCTGCACCTACTGACTTATATATATATATATATATATATATATATATATATATATATATATATATATATATATATATATATATATATATATATCCAGTTAACCTTGGATTCTTTGGTAGTTTCCAACGCTCGTAAAAGAGCTAATTCGCAAACAGGTGAGGCCCCTCCTCCTGATAGAGTCCAAATTAATTGATGCTTCGGGCAAAAGGGTAGCATCGCAAGGGGCTAATCATTGGTGCATTGCCAATGCCCAAGCACTATTGGCAAGGTATGACAGAGCTCATTATGATGAGCTCGAAAAGCTCATTGAATTTCTTCCTGATGAGCATAAATCTAGAGCTAGTGACCTTATTCAAGAGGGTAAATTAATAACTAATACCTCTATCAGGTGTGTTCTAGATCAGGCAGACACAGCAGCTTGGGCAGTAAACACTAGCGTACTGCTCCGTAGACATGCTTGGTTAAGAATTTCAGGATTAAAGCCTGAGGTGCAAGCCTCTATTCTTAATCAACCCTTTGACAAAGAACACCTCTTTGGTCCAGCTATCGATACATCTCTAGAAAAGATAAAAAAAGATACGGAAGTTGCTAAGTCCATGGGGGCCTTACAATCACCTTCCAACAGAGGTTCCTTTCGTCGCTCGTTTTACAGGGGCGTCTCCAAAATGTGTCTACAGACAATCCCTCCTCCTCTTACAAGGGCAACAATTAGTCGCCCTCTTCAAGAGGTTATTTTAGAGGTGGATATAGAAGAAACAACTGCAAGGGAAGAGGCAGAGGTAACTCAACGCGCACTTCCCCCGCAAACGCCAAACAGTTACTTCTTTTCCATACCCCCCGACCATTCCACTCCTGTCGGGGGACGTCTTTCCCAATTTCTACCCATTTGGAATACAATTACATCAGACAAATGGGTTCTACCAATTATCCAATCTGGTTATTGCCTGGAGCTTACAAGAACTCCACCAAACATTCCGCCAAGGTCACACCTCATGTCACAAGAACATCTCGCCCTTCTAAAGCAAGAGGTTCTCTCTTTGTTGCAGAAAGGTGCAATAGAACCAGTCCCTTTACCATTCCAATGAGTAGGAGTGTACTCCCTCTACTTTCTAATTCCCAAAAAGGACGGCTCTCTCAGGCCTATATTAGACCTCAGAGAACTAAATCTATACATTCAGTCGGACCACTTTCATATGGTAACACTCCAACAGGTGCTTCCCCTCCTTCAGCAAGGCGACTTTCTCTCCACTCTGGATTTAAAGGACGCTTACTTTCACATTCCAATTCACCCTGCGCACCGCAAATACCTCAGGTTTGTGGTAGCAGGCCAGCACTATCAATTCAAAGTCCTACCATTCAGAGTAACAACCGCACCCAGGGTTTTCACAAAATGCTTGGCAGTAGTCGCAGCCCATCTAAGAAGACAATGTATTCACGTCTTCCCATACTTAGACGACTGGCTCATAAAGGCCAGTTCGCACAACAGCTGTCTACGCCACACACAAAAAACTGTGCAATTGTTTCACGAGCTAGGATTCACAGTAAATCTGTCCAAAGCCCATCTCCAACCATCCACGTCTCAAGCATATCTAGGAGCTACTATAGACGCACAAAAAGCTCTAGCATACCCAACTCCAGTCAGAGTTCGGAATATACAAACCCTGATGTCTCCATTCCAACCTCAACACTCCTTACCTGCTCGAGTGTTCATGCAGTTACTGGGAATGATGGCATCTTGCATTTTTATAGTCCCCTACGCAAGACTTCAAATGCATCCCCTACAGGAATGCTTAGCACGTCAGTGGAACCAAGCTCACGGTCAGTAACGGATCTAGTGTTGGTAGACGGCCGCACCAATCGCTCTCTGCAGTGGTGGAACACACAAAACCTTTTAAAAGGGCGGCCCTTCAGCAACCCGGTTCCACAGATAATACTGACAGCAGACGCATCACTGACAGGTTGGGGAGCGCATCTCCAAACCCACACAATCCAGGGCGTTTGGAGCTTGCAACAGAAACAGCTTCATATAAATCACCTGGAGCTGCTAGAGATTTTTCTAGCGCTGAAAGCATTTCAAGTTCAGCTAGTACGCAAGACTGTCTTAATTCGTACAACATGACAGCTATGTACTACATATAAAAACAGGGGGGGAACACTCTCTCCAGCTGTCTCAGCTAGCACAGACCATCTGGAAATGGGCCAGACATCACAAAATATATCTCCTAGCAGAACGCCTTCCAGGAGTAGACAATCAGATGGCAGATCTGCTCAGTCGTCAGACACAGCAAAATCACGAATGGAAACTCCACCCTCAAGTTCTCCTCCCTTCTTTCAAATGTGGAGCTTCCCAGAGATAGATCTGTTTGCCACACATCTAAACGCAAAATGCCCAAACTTCGCATCCAGGTATCCACACCCATTGTCCAAAGGCAATGCACTATGGATGAATTCGTCAGGGATATTTGCTTACGCTTTTCCGCCTCTCCCACTCATTCCATTAGTGGTTTGGAAACTCAAACAAGAGTCCCTGACACTAATCCTAGTTGCTCCCACATGGGCACGTCAACCTTGGTTCACAACCCTATTGGAACTCTCAGTAGTTTCTCACCAAAAACTACGTCTTACCTCCAATCTCCTCACACAGAGCCAAGGAGACATAAGACATCCAGACCCCCGTCAACTCAATCTGGCGACCTGGCACCTAAAGTCTTAGAGTTTGGCTACCTTAATCTACTGCCAGACTGCATGAACATTATCAAAGAGGCTAGACGTCCTACCACAAGAGCCTGCTATGCGGCAAAGTGGAAGCGGTTTGTAATATACTGTAATAACAACCATATCAACCCGCTTGATGCTTCTGTCCAAAACATTATATATTACTTGTTACATCTACAATGTTCCAATTTAGCGTACACCTCCATACGCTTACATCTGGCTGCAATAGCTGCATACCTCCAAAATAGGCAACATCTGTCTCTTTTTAGAGTACCTGTTATCAAAGCCTTTATGGAGGGACTCCAGAGAGTCATTCCCCCGAGACGTCCACCTGCTCCAGTGTGGAATCTCAACATTGTTCTTACCAGACTAATGGGTCCACCCTTTGAGCCATTGCACAAATGAGAACTACAATTTCTCACATGGAAAGTTGTTTTCCTCGTATCTATCACATCACTCAAGAGTGGGTGAGCTTCAGGCATTAACTATAGAAGAACCCTTTTTACAGATGCACCAAAATAAAGTGGTTCTTCAGATTAATCCTAAATTCCTTCCTAAAGCCATTTCTGCTTTTCATATCAATCTGTTGAGTTGCCTGTATTCTTCCCTCAAACCAGATTCAGTAGCAGAACGTGCCCTACATACAGATGTAAAGAGAGCATTGCTTTATTACATAGAAAGGACAATACCTTTTCGTAACACAAATAAACTATTTGTCGCTTTTGCTCCACCACACAAAGGCAATGCCATATCAAAATCAGGTATTGCAAGGTGGATAGTCAAGTGTATTCAAATATGCTATGCAAAAGCAAAACTAACATTACCAGTTCCCCCTAGACCACACTCTACACGCAAACTGGGGGCTTCTATGGCATTCTTAGGAAATATACCCATAGATGACATATGCAAAGCTGCAACATGGTCTACACCTCACACATTCACAAAACACTATTGTGTAGATGTGTTAGCAAGACTACAAGCTAGAGTGGGCCAGGCAGTTTTACGTACACTATTTCAAAGAACTGCAACAGCTACAGGTTAGCCACCGCTTTGGGAGATAACTGCTCTGTAGTATATGCACAGTATATGATCTACAGCTCATGCCTCGAACGGAAAATGCTACTTACCCAGTATGCATCTGTTCTCGGCATATAGAGCTGTAGAGTCATATGCACCCACCCGCCTCCCCGGGTACCTATACCTGTTGCAGTAACATCTTACTAAGATACATGCATTCATGGACATCTCCTTTTACTACTCCTACTAATTCCATTATCACCCTCTGCGGGGAAACAATCTAACAATGGAGTCGATGCCCATGCGCACTATCACCGAAAGGAGGAGTCCCCTACCTCGTGACTGGAAAGACTTCTTCGAAGAAAAACTAAGTGCAAACATCCGGACCCAACACAAGATGGCCATCTATGCACAGCATATGACTCTACAGCTCTATATGCCAAGAACAGATGCATACTGGGTAAGTAGCATTTTCCTTCTACTGATGGTAGTGGATCATGCCACCAGGTGTCCAGAAGCAATTCCCCTTAGGACAACTACAGTTCCTGCAGTAGCCAAGGCCCTCATTGGTGTCTTCACCAGGGTAGGGTTTCCATAGTCAGACTTCATGTCTGCATATCTCCAACATATGTGGAATGAGTGTGGAGTGCAGTACAAGTTTACTACACCCTATCATCCACAAACCAATGGTCTTGTTGAAAGGTTTAACAAGGCATTGAAGGGCATGATCATGGGGCTCCCTGAAAAACTCAAAAGGAGATGGGATATCCTCTTACCAAGCTTGCTTTTCACCTACAGGGAGGTGCCTCAGAAGGGAATCGTGTGTTCGAGGCATGTGTGCTGTAGGTACACATGCTTTGCATACTCCTGCCCTCTAGTGTTGGGTCTGGGTGTTTGCAAGTTGTTTTTCTTCAAAGAAGTCTTTCCTAGTCACGAGGTAAGGTGACTCCGCCTTTCAGTGATGGTGCGCATGGTCATCGACTCCATCATTAGATAGTTTTTTTCCCACCATCAGGTTCGGACGTGTATTGCTGCGCTCCGGTTCGAAACCGTTCTTCGGGTTCCCATCGACGCGCAATCCTCTCTACCCTCTACGGTATTGTTTCATTCGCGTTTCCCACTTCTCCGCGTATCGTTTTGGTCAACGGAATCTACTTTTCGATCTGAAATCTTCGTGGACAGCCTTTGGGCCTAACCGCGTTGGTTCAGCTCTCCTTCGATGGAACGGACACCGTTCAAATTCTGACCCCAGTGCCACGTGAAGTATCCGCGCACTGACTCACACAAGGTGTGTAACTTGTGCTTGTCTCCGGACCAGAAGGAAGAAGACTGCGACGCTTGCAGATCGTTTCGATGGAAGAAAACTCTTCGTGATCGTCGGGCTCGATGTCGAGAGATGCCGCGTCAGAGCATCGAAGACACACCGGACATCTTCGGTGAAGATTCCGGTCAAGAAGATGTTGAGGTATTAGCGACAGATGAGGAAGAAAGCCTTCTCCGTGCAGGACTCTGACTCCGAGCTTGAGATAGACCTCAACGCCGAAGAACTGCCACCGGGACAAGGTGACTTGAGTACTGAAGACCCCTTGCCCCTCCAAATAACTCACAAAAAGCACAAGGCTTCGCCACCACCTCTGCCTTCTGGCCAAGGTCGGCACCGAGACGATGTTTCCGATGCCCCGCCTCCAGGCCAGGCGCCGAAACAGCCAGTCAAGCCTTCCGGCTCCGTACCGAGTCAGCAAAAAGCCTCGTCAGAACCGAAGCCCTCCGGTTCCAAACACAAATCCGGCAAGGTTCCGAAATCCTCCATGCCGAAAGTCAAGCAGCCGTCGGAGCCAAAATCTTCCGTACCGAAAGGCCAGCCACGCCGGCACCAAAACTGCAAAATGTCCCTTAAGATTCGAATTTAGACATTGTTCCACCGAAAAAGGATCCCAAACAAAGTGCTGTATATTAACCCTGAAACTGGTCATATTCATACCACTCTACCTCAGAAATACAAGCTTCCTGATGAGGACACTCATTACAAGATCCCTTTAAAGAAATGTCTGTTGCTACCAGTCCTTTTCATCCACCCCCATCATCCCCTCCACCTCCTTCTCCACCCTCAAATTCTTTGCAAATCACACCTCAGGATTCTCCACAATCTCACCATGATGATGATGATGTTGATGATGGGGGTACACATTTACCAGTAGATCCATGGACGGATTACACAATTGATCTCCAGCAGATAATGACCCAGACCTTTACCCAGCCAAGCCATCTCCTCTAGATGACAATGTATCCTATCAGGAACTCATTGCCAGGGCTGGACAATATCATGGGGTGGCACTGCACAAAGAATCATTAGAGGAGGATTTTTTGTTCGTGACTTTAGGATCCACACATAGGTCGTCACAAACACTTCCTATGCTTAAAAGCATGATGAGACACGCTGATTAAATTTTAAAAGACCCTGTGTGGGCACACATCTTGAATCCTAGAGTTGACAAGAAGTATAAGGCCTCCCCAAAGACCCAGTATTTATCAAAGGCCAGTTGCCACTAGATTCACTTGTAGTGTCCAATGCTCGTAAGCGGGCTAATTCCCGAACATCAGGGGACGCTCCTCCACCAGATAAAGAGTAAGTTAATAGACGCTTCTGGCAAGTGCATAGCTGCTCAAGCTGCAAATCACCGGCGCATTGCAAATACACAGGGCCTTTTAGCCAGGTTTGACAGGGCACACTGGGATGAAATGGAGCAATTGCTTCAATGTCTCCCAGATGAGCATAAAACAAAAGCGCAGGACTTGGTAAATGAGGGAAAACTAATTTAAAATTCCTCCATAAGGTGTGCTCTAAATGCTGCCGATACTGCGGCTAGAGAGGTCAACACTAGCATTTTGCTTAGGAGTCATGCTTGGTTAAGGATCTCCGGGTTTAAGCCCGAGGTCCAACAATCCATTCTAAACACACCATATGATAAGAAACATCTTTTTGGTCCTGAGGTAGATCAGGCTTTATAAAAAGTGAAAAAGGACACTGAAGCGGCCAAGTCCATGGGAGCGTTCCAGTCTTCTTCAAACAGAGGCCCCTTTTGTCGTTCCTTTTACCAGGGGGGTCCAAAACCACATCCTCAGACCAGAATACCCCCCCCCCCCCTACAAAGGTAATAACCAGTCCTCTCCCTCGAGGCTTTTTTCGGGGATGTTATAGAGGGAACAACTCTAAAGGTAGGAGTAAGGGCAACCCACCCCGTAACTCCCCTTCCCCTAATAAGCAGTGACTTACCCGCGCTTCCCCCCGCCCATACCACACCTGTTGTTGGAAGACTTCAACAATTTCTCCCAATTTGGCAATCTATAACAACCGACAAATGGGTGATTGGAATTATCCAACATGGTTATTGCCTGGAGCTTACCAGCAATCCTCCAAACATTCCACCTGGATCTCACAAATTGGCTCCAGAACACCTTCAATTGCTCGAACAGGAAGTGTAATCTCTCTTACTGAAAGGAGCTATAGAGCCGCTTCCAGCACAATACCAAGGCTCAGGGGTTTACTCTCTGTATTTTCTCATTCGCAAAAAGGACCGTTCCCTAAGACCTATTCTGGATGTCAGAGAGTTAAACCAATATATACGGTCAGAACACTTTCACATGGTGACTCTTCAACAGGTACTTCCACTTTTACAGAAGGCAGATTTTATGTCTACTCTAGACTTAAGACGCATATTTTCATGTTCGAATTCACCCTGCTCATCGCAAATACCTCAGATTTATGATAGCAGGCAAGCATTACCAATTCAAAGTACTTCCCTTCGGAGTAACTACAGCGCCCATAGTATTTACCAAATGTCTGGCAGGGGAAACGTCCATTACAACGCAGGCATTGCATCGCAATGCCTTTACAACGCAACTTGTACAACGCAAGTGCCTTTGCAACGCATGCCATTACAACGCATGCCATTACAACGCTTTATAAGGTTAGTAATTGAAAATTTTAAGTTTTAGGGTGGGTATGGGTTTTGGGGTAGTTGGAAATAGTAATTTTTACCCCTCCGCTATCCAACACTTTCCCTATTGTTGCACTCACTGGAGTGGGAATAGTAATTTTTACCCCTACGCTATTCAACACTTTTCCTACTGTTGCACTCACTGGAGTGGGAATAGTAATATTTACCCCTACGCTATAAAACACTTTTCCTACTGTTGCACTCACTGGAGGGGGAATAGTAATTTTTACCCCTACGCTATCCAACACTTACCCTACTGTTGCACTAAAAGTATTATGCATTGTAATGGTATGCGTTGTAATGGTAGTTTTAAAAAGAGTTGGAATGCGTTGTAATGGTATGCGTTGTAAAATCAGACGATGTAATGGTAGTTGCGTTGTAAAAACTGCGATGTAAAAGCATGCGTTGTAATTGTTTGCGTTGTAACGTCATATATTCCTCATCTCAGGAGACCGCATATTCACGATTTCCCCTATCTAGACAACTGGCTCATCAAAGCGAGCACTTACCAACATTGTCTACGACGCACACGTCACAGTAGACCTACTTCATCAACTTGTCTTTACGGTCAATGCACAAAAATCTCACCTGCATCCTTCGCAGATGCAGTCTTACCTAGGAGCCACTCTAGACACAGTCAAAGCTCTAGCCTCCCCCAATGTAGCCAGAATTCACAATATTCAGGCTATGGTACTACAGTTTCAGTCCAACCAAGCCTTACCAGCCAGTGTGTTCATGCAACTGCTGGGAATGATGGCGTCTTGTATCGCAATTGTACCCCATGCAAGACTTCACATGCGTCCACTACAAGAGTGCTTGGCACGTCAGTGGGATCAGTAGCAGGGTCAATTAACCGATCTAGTGTTGGTAGACGGCCATACCTATCGCTCTCTGCAGTGGTGGAACCCACAAAAGGTATCAAGAGGATGGCCTTTCATCGACCCTATTCCACAGATTGTGCTCACAGCAGATGCATCTCTGACAGGTTGGTGTGCCCAGCTCCAAGATTACACAATACAAGGCCAGTGGAGCAACAAGCACAAAAACCTCCACATCAACTATCTAGAGCTCCTGGCAGTTTTTCTAGCGCTCAAAGCTTTTCACTCTCACCTCATAGGTAAAACAGTCCTAGTCCGAACAGACAACATAACCGCAATATATTATGTGCAAAAGCAAGGGGTGACCCACTCTCTGCAAATGTCACTACTCGCTCAAGCCACTTGGAATTGTGCAATCCATCACAAGATTTATCTTCTGGCAGAACACCTCCAAGGAGTAAACTATCAGATTGCCAGCCTTATCAGCAGAAGGAGACAGCAAATTCACGAGTGGGAACTTTATCCCCAAGTTCTCCTTCCATACTTTCAACAATGGAGATTCCCACAAATAGACTTGTTCGCCACATCAGAAAACGCAAAATGCCCAAGCTTCGGCTCCAGGTTCCCACACCCGCTCTCAAAAGGCTATGCCCTATGGACGAACTGGTCAGGGATATTTGCCTACACTTTTCCACCTCTCCCGCTCATTCTGTCTGGTTCGGAAGCTCAGGCAAACATCCCTCACTCTAATTCTAGTAGCTCCCACATGGGCCCGTCAACCCTGTTGAAGCGGTCACTAGTTCCGCATCAAAAGCTGCACCTCACCTCCAGGCTTCTCACACAGAACCATGGAGAAATAAGACATCCAAATACCAAAGAACTGAATTTAGCAATCCTAGAGTTTGGTTATTTAAACCTACCACCAGACTGTATAAATATTCTAAAAGAAGCAAGTAAGCCTACCACCAGAGCTTGTTACTCAGCAAAGTGGAAATGATTTGTTGTCTACTGCAATAACAACAAAATCAATCCATTAGATGCTTCTATACAAAACATTATCTGTTACCTGTTACACTTACAGCAACCTAAACTAGCTTATACATCTATTCGTTTGCAACTCGCAGCGGTAGCTGCGTATTTACAGAACAGGCAACATCTGTCACTATTCAGAGTTCCAGTAATCAAAGCTTTCATGGAGGGCTTGAAAAGAGTAATGCCACCAATGATTTCTCCTGCCCCAATATGGAATCTCAACATTGTCCTCATAAGGCTCATGGGTCCACCTTTTGAACCATTGCACAAGTGCCCTTTGCAATTCCTCTCATGGAAAGTTGCTTTCCTCATCGCGATCACATCATTGAGGAGAGTTGGTGAGCTACAGTAATTAACCTTGGAAGAACCTTTCGTTCAACTACACAAAGACAGGGTAGTTCTCCGCACCAACCCTAAATTCCTCCCCAAAGTGGTTTCTGCTTTTTATATAAACCAATCGGTTGAGTTTCCAGTGTTTTTTCCTCAACCTGATTCTGTAGCAGAAAGCTCTCTTCACACGCTTGTCGTTAAAAGAGCTTTAATGTACCACATAGATAGGACAAAAGACTTTCGCTAAACAAAACAGCTGTTTGTTGCATTTGCTCCACCTCACAAAGGCAATCCCATCTCTAAATCTGGTATTGCAAGATGGATTATTAAATGCATTCAAACCTGCTACACTAAAGCTAAAAACTTTATCCATACCCCCTAGAGCGCATTCCACTAGCAAAATAGGGGCTTCTGTGACATTTATAGGTAACATTCCTCTAGATGACATATGTAAGGCAGCTACATGGTCTACACTACACACATTTACCAAACACTATTGTGTAGATGTGTTAGCACGTCAACAAGCTAATGGTAGGCCAAGCAGTACTTAAAACACTATTTCAAACAACTACAACATCTACAGGTTAGCCACCGCTTTGGGAGTATACTGCTTTGTAGTCTATGCAAAGCATGTGTGTCTATAGCACACATGCCTCGAACGGATAATGTTACCTACCCAGTAAGCATCTGTTCTTGGCATGTAGATCTGTGGATTCACATGCGCCCACCTGCCTCCCCGGGTACCTGTAGGTGTTGCAGTAATTCATTATACGTTCATACGCATGGACATCTCTATACTACACTTACTTGCTCCATTCTCACCCTATTGCGGGAAAACAATTTAATTATGGAGTCGATGACCATGAGCACGATCACCGAAAGGAGTCGTCACCTTACCTCGTGACTAGGAAAGACTTCTTTGAAGAAAAGCAACTTGCAAACATCCGGACCCAACACTAGATGGCAGGAGTATGCAAAGCATGTGAATCTACAGCTCTACATGCCAAGAACAGATGCTTACTGAGTAAGTAACATTATCCTTTCCTCCTTTGAACTTCTGTTTGGCCATCCTGTTAGGGGACCACTCTTTCTGGTTAAAGAGGGTTGGGAGAAGCCTCTCCAAGTGCCCAAACAAGATATTGTGGACTATGTACTAGGCCTAAGGTCCAGAATGGCAGAGTACATGGAAAAAGCTTCCAAAAATCTTGAGGCCAGCCAGGAGCTCCAGAAGCACTGGTATAACCAAAGTGCTGCACTGGTGGAATTCCAACCAGGGCAGAAGGTGTGTGTTTTGGAGCCTGTGGCACCAAGGGCCCTCCAGGACAAATGGAGTGGCCCTTACCCCATCTTAGAAAAGAAAAGTGAGGTCACCTACTTGGTGGACCTGGGCTCAAGCAGGACCCTCAAAAGGGTGATCCATGTGAACCGCCTAAAGCTTTTCCACGACCGGGCTGACATAACCATGCTGATGGTTACTGACGAGGGTCAGGAGACGGAGTGAACCTCTCCCTGACCTCCTCTCTTACAGCCCTAAAGATGGGTCAGTGGATGGGGTTGTCTATTCAGACACCCTTACTGCCCAACACCAGGCTGACTGTAACCAAGTCTTGCAGCAGTATGCTAAGCTCTTCTCCTTGACCACTGGTCAGGCCCACTGGTGTACCCATGATGTGGATACTGGGGACAGTGTACCTGTCAAAAATAAAATCTATTGACAGTCTAATCAAGTTAAGGAGAGCATCAAAGCTGAAGCACGATGCTAGAGTTAGGGGTTATTGAACCCTCTGAAAGTCCCTGGGCCAGCCCAGTGGTCTTAGTCCCCAAACCTCAGCCACAGGGTGGAAAGAGAGAAATGAGGTTCTGTGTGGACTACAAAGGTCTTAATTCTGCCACCAAGGCAGATGCTCACCCTATACCCAGAGCTGATGAGTTGATAAACTGGGTGCAGCCAAATTTCTTAGTACCTTTGACTTAACTGCAGGGTACTGGCAGATTGGCATGGCCCTAGGAGCCAAAGAAAAAACAGCATTCTCCACACCTGATGGGCATAATCAGTTTACTGTTATGCCATTTGGTCTAAAGAATGCCCCTGCCACCTTCCAAAGGTTAGTGAATAAAGTCCTTGCTAGATTGAAGGCCTTTGGTGCAGCATACCTTGAAGATGTTTCTGTCTTTAGCTGCTCCACCTGGCAGGATCACCTGATCTACCTGGGGAAGGTTTTAAAAGCCTGAAACTGCAGGCCTAACTATCAAGGCGTCCAAATGTCAGATAGGGCAGGGAACAGTTGTATACTTGGGCCACCTTGTTGGTGGAGGACAAGTGCAACCTTTACAACCCAAGATCCAGGCCATCCTGGACTGGGAGGCTCCAACCACCCAGACCTACGTCAGGGCATTCCTTGGCTTGACTGGGTACTACAAGAGGTTTGTGAAAGGGTATGGGTCCATTGTGACACCCCTCACAAAACTCACCTCCAAGAAGATGCCCAAAAAGATAAACTGGACAGTTAGCTGTCAAAAGGCCTTTGACACCCTCAAAGAGGCAATGTGCTCAGCACCAATTCTCAAAGTTTCAGACTACACCAAGCAGTTCATTGTGCAGACTGATGCCTCTGAGCTAGGGATAGGAGCGGTCCTATCCCAGACCAATTATGATGGCCAAAGCCAGCCTGTTTCTTTTATCAGCAGGAGGTTACTCCCTAGGGAGCAGTGTTGGAGTGCCTTTGAGAGGGAGGCCTTTGCTGTGGTTTGGTCAATGAAGAACTTGAGACCATACTTGTTTGGTACTCACTTCACAGTTCACACTAACCACAGACCTCTCAAATGACTAATGCAAATGAAAGCGAAAAATCCTAAACTTTTGAGGTGGTCCATCTCCCTACAGGGAATGGACTTCAAAGTGCCAATGCAGGTGGATTTTCCAGGTTCTTCCACTTAGACAATGAAGACTCTCTAGGGAAAGGTTAGTCTCATCCTTTCATTTGTTTGTGTAGGAAAGTACCCCTTTTTGCATGGTTGCCCCCCACTTGCCTAATGTTGATTCACTTTGCCTGAGTGTGCCCTGGGTTCCTGCTTACCAGGTACCCAGGGCCTATGTTCTTTCCCTAAACTGGACTGTTGCAAAACCCAATTGGCAACTCTCTGGCCACATGTAAGCGCCTTGTAAAAGGTACCATAGGTACCAAGGGCACTGTGACCAGGGAAGGCCTCTTAGGGCTGCAGCACTTATTGTGCCACCGTTAGAGGTCCTGTACCTTTACACACGCACACACAGTCATTGCAGGCTGCGTGTTTTGGTGCAGAGCAAAGTGAAGAGTCGACATGGCACCCATCTCTGTGTGCCATGCCTACAATCCACTGCCCTGGCATAGGTAAGCCACCCCTCTAGCTGGGTGCACTATACCAGTGGTGAGGGTACATGTGCATGAGCCATGTACCCCCACAGTGTCGAAGTCCATTCTTAGACATTGTAAGTGCAGTAAAGCCATAAAGAGTATATGGTATGGGAGGTTGTCATTACGAACTCCACAGCACCATAATGGCTTTACTGAAAACTGGGAAGTTTAGTATCAAACTTCTCAGCACATTAAACCCACAGCGATGCCAGTGTGGGATTTAATGAAAAATGCACTCAGAGGGCATCTTCGAGATGCCCCCTGAAAGACGACCTAACTCTAGTGTCCTGGCTGAGTGGCTGCTCGCCAGCTGCCACCACCATACATGTTTCTGGACCCCTGGGTCGGGAGCCTGCCACTCTCTGGGTCCTGAAACAAAGCACATCCTTGGACGAGATGCCAAGTCTCCTCCCCCAGGATGGGCAGGGTCCACGAAGGGGAAGCTTCAAAGGCTTGCCGCCTTTGTAAGCTGCCCCAGCCATTTGCTGCTCCCAGCAACTGGCCCCCACCGGTTCTGACCCCCACCTTGGGCGGGAAAACCAAGTTAGGAAGAGAGGTGTGCCCACCTTTGCCAACCCCACCCCTCAGTTTGGGGAGGTGAGGTGAAGCACAACTCTGTCCCCGCCATCTTGAAGATGGGGGGGACCCAGCATACCAGAGTGAGGCTTATGCCCCCCTCCCACTGGAGGGTATTAAATTAGGGGTTGTACCCACTCCAAGGAAGGTACCCATGGGTCCCAACCTGTACCTACCTGTAACGCCCCTAAATTTAGTATTTAGGGTCAACCCTGAACCTTGCCGCCTCAAACAAGAAGAAACCAGAAGAAGTACCGAAGAGCCGTGCTGAAGAAGAAGCGGAGGACACCAACTGATTTGGCCCCGACCTCGACCTGCTCCAGCAAAATCCTGGTGTGTCCTGTAGCCAGCAGCCCCCAGAACCCGGAGGACCTGTCCTGCCTTCCCAAACAAGACTTTGTCTCCCGTGAGCACCGGAATTGCTCGCCAACAGACTCTGGCGCCGGCAGAACCCGCGAGTCTGCACCACTCTACACCCGACGCCCACGGCCTGAGTTCAAGTGGCCCAACCCGATGAGGTCTACCCGGCGATCCTGACCTGGGATCTAGTGATCCCTGACCTGCCTCGAGTCCCACGACGATGCCTGCAGCCCCTTTCTGGAGGATCCCCTGACCGCGAGCGGAGCCAGTAAGAAAATCCAGACGCCAAAAGACTTCCCTGCACCGGACGCCCCACGGCCTTGGATGGCTCAACCGACTGTGTCCCGGCATCCCACAACATCCCAACTTACCTCTCCAACTGGTGGCCGCCTCCAGAAGATCTACATGCCCGAGCCTGCAGTCTTTGTTCAAACCGAAAAATCCCCTTTGAAAGTAACGGGGCAGCCAACGCCAAAACAGCCCCCTGCACCCGGCAGCCCTAGTGCCGCTGTGGGTGCACCTTGGGTGCTAACTTGAACCCCCTTTTGCCCTGTACTTAAGTCCAGGAGCTTTGCTCCCACAACCTTGTGGCCTGCTCAGGAGCAGCCCCCAACCTGAGGCTCCCTATCCCTCATTGGGCCTCAGCATTCTACAATCGGCCGCCCTAGTGCTGCTGAGGGTGCTTTGAGAGTGCTTCCTTGACCCTGGGGGAACTCTTGTTCTAAACCCAGAAAAGCAACTCCCAAACCTAAGTACTTACAGTTAAACCGATATCTTCATTTCCTCCCATAGGATTGCATTGACTGCTTGTCTGTGAAATTTTGGAGTTGGATTATATGAAACCTTAAAGTGTCCATTTACAAAAACTAACTTACCTTTTATCTAGGAAATGTCCCAGTGTGATATCTAGGCATATCACACTGAGTAGAAAAAGTAACTTAAAAAGTAACCTGTAATGTAACTTGCAAAGTAATCTGAAAAGTAATTCCAACTGTTTTTTGAACAAGTGATTTACCTGTAACTAATTCAATTGCATTCAACTGCATTGAAACTGTATTTAACTGCATTTTTCTTGCAAAGTGCTATTACACTTACCTGTACCATGCCTGGCTTGATTATAGGATTAAAATGCAACTGAATAATATGTTCAAGGCATGTGAGCTGTAGATCACATGCTTTGCATACTCCTGCCATCTAATGTGGTGTCTGGATGTTTGCAGTTTGTTTTTCTTCGAAGAAGTCTTTTCCAGTCACAAGGTAGGTGACTCCTCCTTTCTGTGATAGTGCACATGGGCGTCGACTCCATTGTTAGATTATTTTTCCGCTATCGGGTTCGGACGTGAATTGCTGCGATCCGGTTCAACACCGTTTCTTCGTTTTCCCTCGGTGCGCAATACACTCGCCCTCAACGGTATTGTTTTCGATCGCGTATCCTTTTCTCCACGTATCGTATTTACTTCTAAAAAATCCTATTTCGATCGAGAAGCTTGTGGAAGGCCCTTGGGCCTACCCGCGTCGGTCCGCCTCGCAGCCGATGGAACGGACTCCATTCAAATTCTGCTCTCTGTGCCACGCAAAGTTTCCGCGCACCGACTCACACCAAGTGTGCAACCTGTGCTTGTCTCCGGAGCACAGAGAACAGGACTGCGTTTAAGGCTTTCCGCTCCAAGAAGACGCTTTGCGACCGTCCGGCTCGACGTCACGACATGCCGAGCCAACATGCAAGCTCCATTCCGGACCTCTTCGGAGAAGATTCGGAACAAGAGGCCGGAGACGCCATGGGAGCCGAGGAAGAACAAGATCACATCTCCATCTCTGACTACGGCTCTGAGGGGGATGACGAGATCCCGCAAGGGCAGCGTACCGTGAGTACAGATACTCCCATGCCCCAAAGTCCACCTCCGCCCAAGAAGAAGGCTCTGGTCCAACCCCTGCATCCGGGCCGCGGTCGGCACCGAGAACACGTTTCTGACGCCCCGCCCTCCTGCTCGGCACCGAAACACGTCCTAAAGCCTTCCGGCTCTGACCCGAGCTGACAGAAAACGGGCCCGAGCCGAAACGTTCCGGATCGAAATCGAAGACCGGCTCCGGCCAACCCCCTTTGACGTCGAAAACGCTTTCGGATCCGAAATCCTCAGGATCCAAGACCCCGGCTCCGAAACACTTGGCACCAAAAATTTCGGCACCGAAACAACTAGATGTGCCCGTTCCATCTCGGGAACCACTTTTCGATGCTCTGCCTAGCAAGCCGCATCCGAAACAACGAGAGTTGTATATCCATCCAACTACTGGACATATCTCTACAAAAGTGACACTAAAAAGAAAACCTGAATCAGAGGAGGCCTACCATATTCCTTTGAAAAGGAAGAATGTCGGGACTAATCCTTCTCCTCCTTTTCCATCTCCTTAACCTCAACACTTAATGATTTCACCTGAGCACTCACCACCACACACACCTGAAGATCAAGATGATGATGGGGCTGGGGATGGAGATGGGGACAATGCACCATTAATTCCAGACCCGTGGACAGATTACAAAACCAACTCTCCTACGGGAAACGATCCTGGCCTATATCCTACAAAACCCTCTCCACCGGACGACAGCGTAGGCTACATAGAGCTGTTAGGTAGAGCTGCCAACTATCATGGTGTGCAGCTGCACAAAGAATCCCTTGAGGAGGATTTCCTGTTTGAAACACTTAGCTGCACACAAAAGTCATCATACACTCTCCCCATGTTAAAGGGTATGATCAGGCACGTTGATGACATATTTAATGACCCCGTCAGAGCCCGAATTCTTACCCCAAGGGTAGATAAGAAATACAAGCCATCATTATCTGACCCAGCCCACATTAAGGGACAATTACCATTGGACTCCCTAGTGGTGTCCAACGCACGTAAAAGGGCCAACTCCCAAACTACAGGAGATGCTCCGCCCCCAGATAAGGAATCCAAGCTTCTTGATGCATCGGGGAAAAGGGTAGCCTCTCAGGCAGCAAACTTCTGGTGCATCTCTAACACGCAAGCGCTGCTTGCAAGATACGACAAGGTGCGTTGAGACGAGATGGAGCAGTTGCTCCAATATCTGCCCGATGAACACAAAGCTAAAGCGCAAGATTTAGTGCAGGAGGGACAGCTTATTTTAAATAATGCGATCAGGTGCTCCCTAGATGCTGCAGACACTCCTGCTAGAGCTGTAAACAACAGCGTCCTTTTAAGAAAACACGCTTGGCTACGCATATCAGGTTTTAAACCTGAGGTTCAAACTACCATCCTGAACACACCCTTTGACAAAGAACACCTCTTTGGCCCGGTCGTAGATTCCTCACTGGAAAAAATGAAAATAGATACTGAAGTGGCCAAATCCATGGGAGCCCTTCAATTGACACAAGCACGTGGTTCCTTTCGGCGCTCATTCTACCGTGGCGGGTCCAAAAATACCTCCTCAGACTTACCACCACCACGTACAAGGGTAACAACCAACCCTCTCCCTCTAAGGGTTACTTCAGAGGGGGGTATAGAGGCAACAACGGCAGAGGTAGAGGCTCAAACACACGCGCCTCCCCCTCCAACACAAAAAAGTGACTTCACTACACTTCCCCCCCAGCCATTTAACACCTGTCGGAGGACGTCTTTCGGATTTCCTACCCATCTGGCATTCTAGAACAGACAAGTGGGTACTGGAAATGATCCGTTCTGGTTACACCCTGGAGTTCACCAACAATCCTCCAAACATTCCCCCAAGGTCACACAAACTCTCACCGGATCACTTACATCTACTAAAACAAGAGGTTCAGTCTCTCCTTCTAAAAGGGGCTATAGAGCCCCAACCATCACTACACCACGGGTCGGGTGTGTACTCCTTCCACTTCCTAATACCAAAAAAGGACGTTTCTCTTAGACCAATATTGGACCTCAGAGAACTAAACCGTTACATACAGTCAGACCATTTTCACATGGTAACACTTCAACAAGTACTACCACTTCTGCAACAGGGGGACTCTCTCTACAATCGACTTAAAGGACGCCTACTTCCATTTTCCAATCCATCCCGCTCATTGCAAATTTCTCAGATTTGTGGTAGTGGGTCAACATTATCAGCTCAAGGTACTCCTGTTCGGAGTCAACACTGCCCCCAGAGTCTTCACAAAGTGTCTGGCGGTAGTCGCTGCTCACCTGAGACAACACATCCATGTCTTCCCCTACTTGGACGACTGGCTCATCAAAGCCAGCACATATCCAAAATGTCTTCAGCACACCCACAGAACAATTCAGTTACTACATCGACTGGGGTTCACAGTCAATGTACTAAAACCACATCTCCAACCTGCAAATACTCAAAACTATCTAGGAGCCACCTCAAATACGCAAAAGGCTCTGGCTTTTCCCAACGCAGCCAGAATTCGCAACATTCAGGATCTAGTTCTCCAGTTTCAATCCAATCACTCGCTTCCAGCTCGGGTGTATATGTAATTACTAGGAATGATGGCATCTTGCATCATGATAGTTCCCCATGCCAGGCTGCACATGCGTCCCCTTCAAGAATGTCTAGCAAGTCAGTGGAACCAATCACAGGGTCTGTTAACCGATCTAGTGTTGGTAAGCGGCCGTACTCACCGCTCTCTGCAGTGGTGGAATACACAAAATGTATCAAAAGGACGGCCCTTTATAGACCCGGTTCCACAGATAGTACTAACAGCGGACGTGTCCCTCACTGGCTGGGGAGCTCATCTTCAACACCACACAGTGCAAGGCATATGGAGCCAACAGCAAAAGTTGCTCCACATCAACCATTTAGAGCTGCTTGCAGTCTTCCTAGCTCTCAAAGCATTTCAAACACACCTTTTTGGCAAAGCTCTCTTAGTCCGTACCGACAACATGACAGCCATGTACTACATACAAAAACAGGGGGGGCACACTCTCTCCAACTGTCACACTTAGCCCAGGACATTTGGAAGTGGGCCATTCACCACAAAATCTATCTCCTAGCAGAACACCTCCCAGGAGTGAACAACCAGATTGCAGACCTCCTCAGCAGACAGAGGCAGCAAATACACGAGTGGGAACTTCACCCTCAGGTTCTCCTCCCATACTTTCAAAGTTGGGGACTCCCTCAGATAGATCTGTTCACCACACACCAAAACGCAAAATGCCAAAGCTTCGCCTCCAGGTACCCACACCAGCTATCCAAGGGCAATGCACTATGGATGAACTGGTCAGGGATATTTGCCTACGCTTTTCTGCCTCTCCCACTCATTCCAGCAGTGGTTCGGAAGCTCAGGTAAACATCCCTCACATTGATCCTAGTAGCTCCCACATGGGCCTGTCAACCATGGTTCACAACCCTGTTGGAGCGGTCTCTGGTCCCGCATCAAAAGCTGCATCTAACACCCAGTCTCCCTGCACAGAGCCATGGAGAAATCGGACACCCAGATCCCAAACAACTGAACCACGCGATCCGGCTCCTGAAGTGATAGTTTGGTTATCTAAACCTTCCACCAGACTGTATGAACATCATCAGGGAGGCCAGAAGGTCTACCACAAGAGCCTGTTATGCAGCAAAATTGAAGCGTTTTGTTATTTATTGCAATAACAATCACATCAACCCTCTTGATGTTTCGATACAAAACATTATCTGCTATCTGTTACACTTGCAGCAGTCTAGATTGGCTTACACCTCCATCCGGCTACATCTTGCTGCAATAGCTGCGTACCTACAAAATAGGCAACATCTATCGCTTTTCAGAGTGCCCGTAATTACAGCTTTCATGGAAGGACTTAAGAGTTATACCTCCAAGACTCCCACATGCCCCAGTGTGGAATCTTAACATAGTCCTCACACGATTAATGGGACCACCCTTTGAACCCATGCATAGGTGTGAGCCACAGTTTCTCTCTTGGAAAACCGCTTTCCTCATTGCAATCACTTCACTAAGGAGAGTGGGTGAACTACAGGCGCTAACCATAGAAGAACCATTTTTCCAACTGCATACAGAGAAAGTGGTTCTTCGTACAGATCCTAAATTTCTACCTAAGTTAGTCTCTGCATTTCACATAAATCAGTCGGTAGAATTACCCGTATTCTTCCGTCAACCTGATTCTGTTGCAGAGTGCGCTCTACACACCTTAGATGTCAGAAGAGCACTGTTATACTACATCGAAAGAACACAATCATTTCGAAAGACCAAACAACATTTTGTTGCTTTTGCACCACCACACCAATGGCAATCCTATCTCCAAATCAGGTATTGCAAGGTGGATTGTTAAATGTATTCAAACCTGTTACGCGAAAAGAACTTTAACTGTACCCCCTAGAGCGCATTCCACTCTCAAAATAGGGGCTACTATGACCTTCTTAGGAAACATTCACATAGTGGACATTTGCAAAGCTGCAACATGGTCTACACCGCACACATTCACAAAACACTATTGTGTAGATGTGTTAGCGAGACAACAAGCTAATGTGGGCCAAGCAGTACTTAAGACACTATTTCAGACAACTCCAACAGCTACATGTTAGCCACCGCTTGGGAGAATACTGCTATATAGTCTATGCAAAGCATGTGATCTACAGCTCACATGCCTTGAACGGATAACATTACTTACCCAGTAAACGTCTGTTCTTGGCATGTACAGCTGTAGATTCACATGCACCCACCTGCCTCCCCGGGTACCTGTAGCTGCTGCAGTTCTCTTTAGTATACATACATACGCATGGACATCTCTATTCTACTCTTTCTAACTCCATTCTCACCCTGTGTGGGAAAACAATCTAACAATGGAGTCGATGCCCATGCGTACTATCACAGAAAGGAGGTGTCACCTACCTCGTGACTGGAAAAGACTTCTTCGAAGAAAAACAAACTGCAAACATCCGGACTCAACACTAGATGGCAGGAGTATGCAAAGCATGTGAATCTACAGCTGTACATGCCAAGAACAGACGTTTACTGGGTAAGTAACGTTATCCTTTTATACAAAACAAATTGGTCTGAGTTCAGTCTTTGAGTGTGTGACATCATTTCTTGTCTGAGTGTGTACAATAAATGCTTAACACTACCCTCTGATAAAGCCTTACTGCTCGCCCACACTTCCACAAATAGAGAGTAAGGTAGTATCTACTGTAGCCTCTGCCTACCTTTGGGGATCCACTGGACTCTGTGCAACTATACCTTACTTTAGTTTAGTATATACAGAGCCATCTTCCTACAATCTGCATCTTCAAGAGCAAAGATTTTAAAAAATGCAGTCCTTGATTCTGTTATGGTGTCTGATTCTGAAAGGATGACGCGTAAAGCATGGTCTGCCTAGCCCACCGTAAAATAGAACGATGCCTGTTAGTATTTTTTCACTTTACAGGTTATTTAGATTGGAAACAAATAAAATGGGTAGCAGCTCAGAACATTTTGGCTTAAATGGATAACAGGCGGTTTATTTATTTAATTCAAAAGGTCTTTACGTCACCATGTGTAAGAATAGTGTCCACTTTACAATGAATGTTCTTGAAAAACCAGTGAAATAAATTGCCTTCTGGTTTGATAAACTTCTTGCCACTGTTTTCTTCTGATTTCTAGAAATGTTGGGGGCCAGTCCCATGAAGAACCATCGAGCAGATGCCGAAGATCTAGCTCTCATCTCGTGGTTGCAGAACCTCAACGTGGATGATCGATCTTTGGAAATAGTGAGTTTGGTTGTTGGGTTAATACAGTTTCTTGTCTTTTGGACTTTCTCCTCTCTTGGATGCCAAAGCTGATCTTAGCTACTGTACTAATTCTTCCCCTCTGCCTATATGTGTGCCTATGAGTAGCGGCTGGTGGTCTTTGAAACTGATGGGGCGTAATTCATGCACTGAATGCCAGCTAGCAAAGCGAGCTATCCCACAGTATTCTTATTCTTACTCACACTCGCTCATTCTCACTTATGCTTATTCTCATTCATTCCCCATCACTCACTGCATTCATTCTCAATCAGGCAGTTATTCTTACTCACTCCCCATTCCTCTCTCTCACTCAATCACTGTCTCACATAAGCACCCACTCTCCTCACCTGTGAACATAGCATTTTCTTTTTGCTTGCAGCTGTCACTATTGTTAACTGCTGTGCATTGCTTCTTTACACTTCCACATAAGATGGTAATTAAAATTGGCATGTATTTAAGCATTGCTCTGTGTTCTCAGCAGAGAGGCCATACTAGGGACTGGATGAGAATATAGTCTGCACACCCTTATCACCCACAAAATTGCACTGTGAGAATCTGGAATACCGTTCAGCCTCAACTCAGGAGCTCTCAATGGTGTCCTGTTATGAACACCTACCCACAACCTATACTCTCCTATACTCTCCTAGACACACATAGACAACTCGGTTCACAGTAAGCAACATACAAGAGTCGTATGTTGCACCAAAAAACCTACAGAAGCACAACACAACATCTAGAAAAAGCAAATGCCCTCAGTGAATGCTAGAAGAAGTAAAACGTGAAATGGAAATAGAGACTGCATCGTGCACATGGAATACCTTTTACAGTTATTGTTGTGAAATCGGGAGGCTGTTTCAAAGTCACTGTCATTACATACTGTTGGAATGGGTGAATACGATGTCAATGAATTCCATATGTGCAGGCCCGACAACGGTAATCCCAATAAATTGAATGCCAACTTATGCCATAACCTGTGCCCGCATAACCTTTTCAAACCTTTTCAAAACCTGTCTATGCAATGTCAATGTATGCCATAACCTGTGCCCACACATCAGTGTCGACAGCAGCAGTAAAAATGTCAATGTATACCATAATCCATTCGCAAATGACAATGTTGTTACCAGTAAGAGCAACGTCGACGTACCTTATGACCTAAGCAAGCAAAACCATGTAAATACCAGTTAGGACAATATCGATGTACACTATGACTACTGTATGCACAATGTTAAGAAGGTTAATAAAAATTATACCAAACTGCCATATTATTTTCAGGAGTTTTAATAAACTCACATCATTGCTGTCGGATTCACCCAAGGTGACCTCCCCATCAACTCAGGGTCAGAGATATGTGGTTCGGCAGGTCCTACAACCCACACCCATGCCTGTCGAATACCAGGTCACAGGTGGGGTCTCCCTTAACCCAAAGACCGGGAAAACCCTGATCGATCCCACAGATAGTCACAAACAGGTCTGATGCAAATGGACCCAATAAAAGACGTTTGGACAAAGGCTCTCATTCCCCAAAAATATCACAAAGCTAGATACCACATGTAAATAGAAACTCTCAGCCAATCCTAACAGGACATGCACACCACATGGCGTGATCGTGTGCTCCCCCTCCATCCCCCTCGCGGACATCTGGACACACACACTGGCCCACACTAGCTCTCCACAAGAGAGCCATCTGTGTACTTATCGGATGTCCACTCTTAATTTATGACTGAGATGCTTTTTGGAATGTAGAAATTTTTACTGTACCTCATGAACTGTATATGACAGCCAAAACTTTGTACACAGAGAAACTTTGATCAGACGTACTCTGTCGAGGCTCTCCCGACGGCAGCGTTTAATGAAACCAACGTGATCCTGTTTTGCCAAATGCCTCTTGCCTTTTCATTTATTTGAGGCAAATTCATAACTGAGCAACGTTCTGGTGAGCCAACCAGAACAGATTGATTCATTGAGCCCGACTGCTGTCGACGGAAGGACCCTGACCCGAATGTATTCACATCTGACGAAAACAATCGGTGGGCAGATGCCATAATTGATTAGAAGTTCTGCTGAATCCATTGGGCGAAGGTCCGTCCAGAGACAGCTGTCATAGGGTAAGAGACTACATCTGATCCTTAGTCCCAGTATGTAGCGTATGGCAAACTAGGACAAGCAAGTAGATCACTTTTGTTTTTCCCCTAGTCAGCACGGTAGAAGAAGGTGAAGGTAGCTACGATTTTTGGGGTATTTGACCCTGGGCGTAGAGCACAGGGTACGGCTCATTCCTGAGTGTCAGTAAGGGAGCGCTTGGCCCACTGGGCATGGAACGGAGGGTACGCCTCGTCCCTGGGTGTCAGTAAGGGATCGCTTGGACCGCTGGGCATGGTGGCAGGTTGGTATGCATATCCTCTAGGTGTGACACAGAGCTAACGTCTCAACCTTATGTTTTTTTAGTTACAAAAGTTTTCTTAGTGCTATTGATCTCAATACTGGTACTCCGCTTAGACTGCTGGGCATGAGACAGTCAGTACGCACAACCACTGCGTGTGATATAGGGTGTCATTCGGAAGTTAGGGAAAATTCAGACCTTGGTGAATCAGGTGTAGCTTGGGTTTGGCCGCTTAGGGCCAATAGTTAACAGGTTACTCCTTTTTTCTCCAATCAAATCATTGCTATTTTTTGTCCACGACAGACTATCAGGCTCACTTAGCTGCGCACACTATGCAGAGCATCCCCTATCCTCTGGCTATAGGCACTAGGAGGGGGCCAAGTTTCTTGGGGAGAAAAAAAAAAAAAATTCTGTCAAACCTTTTCTCTTTTAGTTTTTTCTAGATTTTTCCCATTTCTACATATATTGATAGTGTGGTGCTGCTGAAATTTTACAAATCGTGCTGAATGCTTAAATGTTAGGTCATGTTAGTGAGTCTATGCTTTATGAAATATCAAACGATTGCTAGTTTATTGCTACAAATCAACTCGTACTGCTCTGAACTAACAACTGCGTTCTGTTTCAGGTTGTTACTATTTAATTGCATTCTTCTTTTGTTTAATGTTAAATGTCCATTTTTTTAATGCAGTGATCTTTTTTTTTTTTTTTTTTTTTAAGAGCGCGTGACCAGTAAATTTTTTCAGTACCACCTCGGATACACTGTTCCCAACAATTCGAATAGAATTTGTAATTATTTAAAGAATCTCCAGACAATCCAAATTTTCAAAATCCTTAAAAAAAGTTCCCCAATCAATTATGGAGAGTCTGTTATGTTTCATAGGGTACCCCAATATAGGCTTGAGTAGTCCCCTAACCCTTCACTTACATTTACCGTACCATTATACTACACAATGGGTTTTGGTATTGACCTTTTACCTAGTTAAGCGCTGCATAAAATGTCGTGTGGTTTTCCCCAAAAACTAGCCTCATTAATTATGCATGTAGATTCTCAGAATCACAGCAGGATTACCATCTTCTGCATAATAACTATGTATAAGGGTCATCCCTTCCGTCATCCTCGACCGACATGACACAGCAAGGTAGAATCCCCGGAGGGTACCTTTTGGGTATATATACACCATATCTTTGCCAGGGCAGGCAGAGGAGAAAGACTTCCATGCTGACACACTGACACGAGACTTCCTGCACGCAGACACTCCAGCTCGCAGTAGTCTGATATCCCTCAATGTAGTGTGCATCTCAAGACCAAGGGCCCGATTCCGATGCGGTTCGAAAGGCCTCCTAACGGCATTTGCTCCATCCGAATCAGATCGGGAACGTGTCCTTCTGACTGAATTTGATGCGAGTTAGGCGTTGTGAATATCCCAATCCGAACCCGACGGCATTCGGAATGACTGAGCCGTACGGAGCAGACTTGTAGGTCTCTATGTGCTGCGTTTCCGAAAGACCGATTACGATGCTGGATTCGTACAACCTTTCCGCATCGTGCCGTCTGACTTGAATCAGACTTTGGGGACCCGTAGCGGACTCCCCTGCACCCGGAGCCTTCCCAATAGGGCCCGTGGGGGTACCCATGGGTCCCCCCTTACCAGCCATGCAGAGTGTGGCAGGCACCAAGGGGTGCCCGATTTTCCCCAGCCGTCCCTTTCTTCAATGGGAGCCAATGCATTTGGTCGGAACATAGGCTCCCGTTGAAATCAATGGGAGTCCAACCGAATCTGATCTGGAAGCATCCGGATGCATCCTACTCGGTCGGTTGGACTCTCCCGATCTGAGTCGGTCGGAAACAATTCCCAAACAGATTCGGTCAGAATGATTTCCTAACCGCATCGGAATCGTGCCCCAAGACGGGGGTCCCACAGTCTCTCACTTCAAGAGTGGCTTCAACCTAGGGGGATTCTTGGTTCTACACCTACATACATGCTAGGTACACTTAAGTAGATCTAGTTAGGGTTGCACCGTAGGAGTACACATTGTTACTGTCATGTATTATATACCTGCCTGTATTCATCGTTTTAGCACTATGGTAGGAATCTACCATCCATTTACTCTGTTGGTGCTTATAATCATTTATATCTGTTTCTGTCTCATGGTTGTTTCAGCACACCTATTTTACACTAGAATGACGCTGGTTCAATAAATGCTTATTGAAAAACGTCCCCACCATTTATTCTGTGCATCTCTCTGAGACAAGTGAGCACGAGTGACTGAGCCAAAAGTACTGTACTGTATCCACGATCCCTGATGGGACAGAGTTGTCATGTTCGATAGTTGCCAAGAACTTTTCTCTCCTTGGTAAGAGGAGTTTACAGTGGCACTGTGAGCTAGCTGGTATACAGGCAAACATACCCAGTGGGGGTGTCTGGAATCAGTCTGGACACCAATCCCACAGTCTATATTGTCTAAGCGCGCAGATCCTATATAGGTTTATAGGAACTACACAACAAGTCCACTAAGCCACATGAAAGTGAGGGTCCCCACCTTGGCTAGGAAACTAGAGAAACACTGCTGCAAGTGGCACATCCATACCAAAACTCACACATTTCCATGGCCTGAGGGGGGCACGTTTGACACCAACACCATAGAACATACGAAGACTCATCTTCCAGGTGGCCCCAGCCTATAAGACTATGCCGAGTCTCTAAGTAAGGCATCTGCATCTCCCCCACCATACACCGTTACAGATGTGATCTCACTCATTTCTGCCTTGCTGGGTTGCATCAATCCACCAGTCAAGGAGGCTACTGAACCTCCCCCGGGGAAGCAACCCGCCGAACGGGGATGAGGGTCACAGGTCCCACCAGCCCGGGTGCAGTCAGCCCCGGCTCAGTCCAGTGCCAGGCCTCCTCAGGGCTCGACCCCCATTCCCCCATCCATCGGTTGTGACCCATCAGGTCCGAACCGAACAGGGAGCACTTACTCCTGAATGCCCCACCGGGTGCCATAAGGTCAGAGGGAGATTTGTGGCCCTACTAGAAGGTGATTTGACCAGTGGCAGGGAAAAAAGGTGCATCAGTCCCACAAAGTTCGACTCCGAAGGGGGAGCCATGGGCTACACTCCACCCAGACAGGCCTACGATATGCAGGAAGCATCAGGAAGTTAGGTTGAGGCCAAGACACTGCCTAGAAGAACAGAACAAAAGCATTGAGAGAAGGAGGCAACCCAGGTGGGAGTTGGAGGAAAGGCGGGAGTTAAGGATGGAGAGAGAGAGCTCTCGCCTGGGAAGCCCAGCAAGGCGGAGGAACAACTCTCCCTTCCACGGAGGGAACAGGAGCTCGACCTCGGGCCCTGCTTAGAGATGAGCCCAGGGATGAGTCGGGTGGGGGGGTCAACCAAGTCACACACATCACCGGGGCGTCCGCATAGGAGAGTGTTGGACCAGGAAATAAGTAGTCAGGAAAGCCTGACGGACACAATTGAGATGCAAAAGGATCAACATGGCACCTTTATGCGTACACTACGAGAGCGACGACTAGGACGTCCGGTGCTCCCCCCCACACATTGGTTAGACAGCCCCAACCCCTACAGAGATAGTATCCAGGGAAGAGGGTGAGGGCTTTGCATGGCCTTTTTGCCATCTACTGGTCTGCTGGACCGAAAGGATGGGGCCACCAGTATGATAGTCCTTGGCCAGAGGAGGGATCTTTTGAACCCAAGGACATGGCCATTGCGGAGGACTGCATTTGGCATGGAGGGGGAGATCCAAAATGGAACTACCCCTTCATGCTGGAGTGCCTGAGACGATGGGAGTGCTACTTCGGGGAGAAACTAAAACAGCTGCCCCGAGCCAGAATTTGTCCGCTACTCCAGATACCTGCAGCAGGAACCATCTTTGTACCTTGGGCACAGATGGACAAAGAAGGGCTCAGGAATAAACCTCCCCCATTGATGGACGGGGCAGAAAATGGATCTTCTGCTTTGAAAAGAACACCGCAGTATAAGCTTAGCTGTAGGTGACATCAAAAGTCTGCTCATCAGCCTCATTGGTGAGCAGACGGACACGGTGTTCTCCCAAGCCCGCAGTCACGCTCATCAACACTGAGCATGGCGGGCCGCATTCAACTCATACAGACACCAGATCTGGAGGGAGTTGTTCCCTGACCCCCCAGACGTGGGAGGATTGATGGCAGAGAGCATTAAGCCTGGGGAGACTGTGACTGAATTCCTTGACAGAATGAGAGAACGATGGGGGCAGGAGACAGGGCAGCCCTGGACCGACCCAGGTCCCCAGGTTGCATTCTTCTACAACATCATCAAGAGGGGACTAACCACTGAGATCCAGACCGGATTAGATAGTGTAGTAGGGCTAGACACCAAACCTTTATGGGTAATATAGAAACCACATACTGCACTATTACTGGAAGAGACAGGAGAAGGGCAGGGAAAAACAGGAGCAGGCCCAGAGAGACACTGCCAAACTGGTCCTACATAAGTTAAAAAATACCGCCCTTGAAGGGGACGAGTTAGCCGCGAACGTCCAAATGGCACCCGTCTCAAAGAGAGCTCCACTTACAGACAGGTCAAGGAGGCTCGGCCCAAACTGGCCTTGTAGGGAGCCACTACTGTCGCAGAATGGGCCACCAGGCTACCAAGTGCCACCTAAAAATATACCACTATCAGAATGGAATAGTACAGGTCACCCAAGTCCAACTTTGTGCGTGCTGTATAAGTCTCAACTAACACAGATTCCAAACTGACTTTTGCAACCTCTTTTTTAGAGACATTTTTCTGCACCTCACCAAGACATCTCTGGGCGCCCAGACAACAGACGACATCCCCAGACGACAGACATCTCCCCTGAAGACGGTCCTACAGCCTATATATGCTTTCTAAGTTGTGTTTTTGTATTTTTGTACAAGCTCTCCTTAGCCGGGTTGCTCTTGAGCCCCTCCAGGGCCAAAAGTATGCCTAATCTTGTGAGCTCTACTTCTACATTCTTGCAACACATGCGCAGAGACTCTTTCACCTCACATACACCTACACTGAATCAAACACTAGTATTATCCAGTATTGGGGTAGTTTTCATAGATTCACATGCTTGAATCATTACCCGTCGTGGAGATGGGAGTCCCACGGTAACATAATCAAGCAGTATTTGATTAATGCCATAGGCTACAATGGCCCTGAGCCATGTTTTAAACACTTTATCTATGTCCTTTTAAAAAAAGGGCCAAATGCTGAAAAGCCACTAACCAACTGCTAGCACCCTCTAGAACTCTCCCAGCAGAACCAGTTTTCCTCACATTTTCACCGCACGTCATGTGTGAAGGGAGTCTCCCTGAGTTTTACTCAGTTTCTTCTTCAAACTTCTGGAATTTATTCCTGGATATTTACCTACAGCATGTCTGATAAAGGCCTTTTCCGCCCATATAAGACTTGTGGCAGGAAAAGAGATCATGTGGACGATCCACACAAGGACTGCATTTATTGCCGCCATCCCACCCATGAGTTAAGACAGTGCAAAATCTGTCACACTTTCTCTTCCAGGACTCTGCGGAATAGAGAGGAGAGGCTGCTTTTGTGACTTCAGTCCACCAAGCAGCAAAAGTCTGATAAGGACAGTGAGGGTTCATCCTGGCCTCACAAGAGTGCCAGATCCCAGGAAGACACCTCTGGAGAGGGCAGGAAACACCTCAAACCCTCCCAGGAGAGCAAGAGATCTAAAAAGGAGAAGCGTCATAAAGTCTCCTCGGAGCCTGTCATCTGTTCCCACCACTCCTGTGAGAAAGGAAAAGGAACATCATAAAGCTGCCTCTTCAGATTCTGTGAGGCACAGAGACAAAATATCATAGTCGAGGTCATCGACGACAACCCCTAGATCATCGATGACTACAAGTACTACAATCACGTCATCCGCTCCGTCGACAGCAGTGGCCATCTCCAGCCCTATCCTGTTGACGAGAATCTCATAGTCGACGTCTCTCCTATCGACGTCTATCCCGTCGACGAAGACTCAGTCAGTGAAGTCAATGAAGGCACCGTCGACGAGCATTCTGTCGACTACGGATCAACCGATGACGACACAGTCAGGGGTAACACCGGTGATGACGGCACCATCGACGGTGGACATTTCTCCTTCAGTGGTGATGGTACCGTTGATGCCACCTTGGAGGATGGTGAATACCTTTCTGCATCCGGAGGTATCTTCATTTACTGAGATTTCCCCATTGCTTCCTTCGCACTGTCTTGCAAGAGTCTGAGGATGACGATGGAGTGGCTCATAGCCCATCTGACTTGCATGTTAAATACCAAGAGGACGAACAACAATACTATCGGCCATATCTAGCTCCAACGCACCATTACCAACCTTATGGCTATCCTCTTAAGCCTTGCCCTAGAGAAATGACACATTTACCACCATCTCTGATCCAAGACCTTCAGTATATGCTGGCTGACTACAGACAGAGGTTTCCACCTCAAGATGTCTAAATTGAGCCACCACCTCCACAGCCCCAAGGAACGCAGACTGTACCTCGACCAGGGACACCTTCAGTGCTGCGCCCTCCAAAACAGAAGACAGATACGGAAGATGAGGAGAGAGCGAGGGAGGAGAGATCCCAGATCCTCACCCACCTGCAGATCCTTGGGACAATTATCATTCCTACTCCCTCTCATCCATCACATCATCCAGTGGACTCGCCCCCAGAAGACATCTGGTGGTTCCACAATCTAATGGAGAGAGCATCTACCAGATTCCATCTTCCCATGACTGTGAAGCATACAGATTGTTTCCTGTATGATTTCTAAGAGGAGGCTAGGAAATCCATTCGGACAATCCCCATAATTTGTTTGGCAGGAGGGAGTGAAAATTATGAAGACTCCAACCACAATATTACCGGTGCTCCCTCGAATAGATTAAAAAAAGAGGCCCCCAGAGGATTCCCCTTCTTGCCTGATGACCCGAGGCCGAATTCCATCATTTCTCAAGCGGCGCAAAGAAGATCGAAAAATCCGGGCACCCCGATCTCAACTCCCCCCGATAAGGAAGAGCGCAGCCTGGACATTTTGGGGAAGCGTTTCTGTACCATGGCTGCAGTTAAGATCATGTCGGCCAACGCTCTGGCTATCATAGGCCGTTACGATCTGCAGATGTGGTCGGACATGGCGTCTATGCTACACCTCATCCCTGAAGATAGGAAACAGGAGGCTAGAAAGATCCTTTTAGAGGGATAACGAGCAGCCTCTGAGACGACTGTGCTATGGATATAGCTAACACAGGTTTCCGAACTGGCAAGCACAGCAGTGTTGAGGCGCCAAGGATAGTTCAAAGCCACTACCTTCAGACCTGAAGTCCAGACAAAGATTTTAGACATGGCGTTTGATGGGGATTCTTTGTTTGGCAAACACATTGACGAGGCGCTGCTGTCCATAAAAACAGACATAGCAAAATCATTGGGCACCCTCCAATACAAAAAGATGCTGCATACAGAGGCGGTTATCAGAGGGCACAGCAATACCAGGCCTATCAACCGCTATACAGGTAGACCTATCAGCCTCCCACTTAGACAGTCTTCTATGGCTGGTTTCTCTCGTCAAGTGGGCCACAAAAGAACACCATCGCAGGGACGAGACAAGGCGTGGAAGCAATGATCAACGCCGGGTGTCAGCACCCCCCCATTACCCCTACCGTGGGTGCAAAGATTTGTAATTTCTATCTGCAATGGGAAAGCATAACAATGGACCAATGGGTATTGGATGTGATTGCCTTTGGTCATACTCGAGTTCACGAACAAACCCCCAACTACTCCACCCAAGGGAGCGCCCCCCCCCCCCATCGTCTTCACTTAGGAGGCAAAGATCATGCTCTCAAATGGTGCGATTGAGGAAGTTCCAACTCTACAAAGGGGTCAGGGTTTCTACTCACGTTTTTCTCTTAATAATGAAGTCAGGGGAGTGAAGACCGATACTGGATCTCAGAAAGCTCAACCAGTTCCTGAGAGAGAAAATTTTTAGGATGGTAACTTTGGCCGAGATCCTGCATCGCCTCAACAATGGAAGTTTTATGACATCACTCGATCTGGAAGATGCATATTGCCACATCCTCATCCATCAAAAGCATCGAATTCCTCTGGTTTACGGTAGCTGATACCCACTACCAATTCAAGGTTCTCCCTTTCGACCTCAAATCGGTGCCCAGAATATTTACAAAATGCCTCGCGCCAGTGGCCACAGTTCTAAGGTCACCAAGTATTCCCCTACTTGGATGACTGGCTGCTGAAGGCATAAACAGCAAATCAAGCGGCCAGAACCACAAACGCTCGTCTTCAACTGTTCAACAAGCTAGGGCTAACAGTGAACCTCAAAGTCTTCATTTTTTTCCCAGTCAAATAATACCATTTCTGGGAGCCAGGTTGGATACAATCCAATGCAAAGCCTTTCTATCGGACGAGCGCCAGATAAGTCTATGGAAGATGGCATTGGCCATCTCAAGAAGGAAGTCCATTTCAGTAAGGAGGTACAAATCACCCTTAGGAATGCGCTCCTAGGAATGTGCTCATCAGCATTAGACCTAGTGCGTTAGGCAAGCTCAAGATGAGACCTCTCCAGGAGAAACTTTAGCAACTGGCTGCAAACATCAGGATCCTTCAGGTCACCCCTGCCACGAAAGCAACAATGCAATGGTACCACAGACCAAGTCTTTCGAAAGGCCTTAATTTCCTGCATGAGATTCCAGACTACATCCTGACAACGGATGCCTCTATGGAAGGCTGGGAGGACACTTCCAGGACCTTCAGATTCAAGGCAAATGGTCCAATTCTCAAAAGCTAAAGCACATCAACAGTCTGGAGTTGAAGGCTGTATACCTCTCTTTTTACAACCCTTTCTGTCTAGGATAACTGGTGCCTCCGTGCTGGTTCGTACGAACAAGAAGACTAGTATATTCTACATAAACAAACAAGGGGAACCAAGTCTCTCATGCTTTCGCAGGAAGCTCAAGAATCTTGGAACTGGACTACAGAGCATGGAATTTCTCTGAGCCGAGCACGTTCCAAGTTTGCACAACACATTAGCGGATGCTTTCAGCAGAGCAACAGACAATTGCTACGAATGAGAACTCAGCAAATACCAGCTGGACAGAGTATTTGCACGATAGAGAAAACCAGCTCTAGACCTGTTTGCTACAAACATCAATGCCAAATGCCAGTCCTATGCCAGCAGGTGTCCCCTCCTGGGGTCTCGGGCCAATGCCCTTTCGATGCGATGGTCAGGGATATAGTTCTACGCCTTTCCCCCCACCCCTTTGATCCCCAGAGTGTGGGCCAAAATGAAGCGAGAGAGTTGCCACCTGATACTCATAGCAACCAGGTAACTCTGGCAACATTGGTTCCCGGAACTCCTTCATCTCTTGGAAACCAGACCCATATGACTGCAGCTGTCCCCCTCTCTCCTGACCATGGACAACGGGCAGGTGTGCCATCCGAATCTAGAGTCTCTGCACTTGCATGCCTGGCTCCTGAGTTCCTGGAATTTAGGGACATGAACACCTCGCAAGAAAGTAGAAACATCCTTGCGAAATCTAGAGCTGAAAGTACCAACAAGACGTACAAGCTGAAATGGAAAAGATTCTGGTGCCAACAAAATAACTTGCATTCATTTCAAGCATG
Source organism: Calotriton arnoldi (assembly GCA_963921515.1). Taxonomy (NCBI): domain Eukaryota; kingdom Metazoa; phylum Chordata; class Amphibia; order Caudata; family Salamandridae; genus Calotriton; species Calotriton arnoldi. The sequence continues at coordinate 2,258,647 of CAWUFW010001855.1, forward strand.
CCCGCAACAGATTTTGCCATGGCTCCTCTCTTTGGCAAAATCTGGCTAAGCTTTCGCCTCAGTCAAGGTACATCTAGCCACCATCTCTCGTTATAGAAGACTTTCCAAAGCCCCTTCTCTTTGTGCCTCAAGCTTGGTGAAGCAATTTATGAAAGGGCTTTTCTCCACTTTTCCTCCGGTGAGAGTACCTCCCCCAGAATGGAACCTTAACGTGGTCTTGGCACAGTTGATGAAACTACCATTTGAACCAATTCATAAAGCTGAATTAAAGTTCTTAACATGGAAGGTCGCTCTTCTCCTGGCCCTCACCTCAGCTAGAAGAGTGAGCGAAATTCAAGCTTTCACCATCAAGGAACCTTTTCTACTATTTAAGGAAGATGCTGTGATTCGAAGGAGTAATCCCATATTTATCCCTAAAGTACCATCTCAATTCCACCTTAACAAGCCGGTCATACTCCTTTGCTTCTCCCCAAAACCATTGATGCCTGCAGAACAAGCATTACATATGCTTGATGTTGAGCAATGCTTTATATCTACCTTCAGAGAACGAAGGACATTCGAAAAACTGATCAGTTACTGGTGGCTTATGGCCAAGGCAGGGAAGGAACTGCGATAATGAAGGCTACTGTTGCAAGATGGATTTCAGCAGCAATACAGTTTTGTCACGTCAAGGGGCGGGGGGGTTGGTGGGGGGGGGGGTGAGTCCCATGGGAGCGGGTCCAATGCCAGCATAGACACCCCGTGCTGGGAAATCTGGGATACTGAGATCAGGAGGTACACATGATTGGATGGGAAGGGGCAACCCTTAAGTGTACGGAAACTTACACTGTACTCTTTGTTTAAGAGGCAAAGGAACCATACCATTGGCAGTAATGAGAACTGCGGCATGGTAATGCACATACCGGACCTGCAATGAGGCATCTCCACGTTGATGGATTATTTCTGGCAATTCGATGACCTTGCCTACACCCAGCTTGTCCCCGGATGGCGGGGCCTCTGCACCCTTGTGACCATACACACCCCAACCCTGGTCATCCCTGGAGAAGGTCTGCCTGAGTTCACAGGCTCGAAGGAGAAGAACTGCTAAATTATTTTGGCTGAGCTCCGTACTAGGACATTCCAGAAGAATTTAGCCTGTTCACAGAGACTGAAGTAAACTCCAGAGGGTCAATACCTTTCTTCACCATGTAAAGAAAAGCGAACGCCTGCTGGTTACAAATTACCTGGTGGGAAATTATGAAGATGTTAAACAATACTGAGCTCGGCCTAAACGCCATCAAGGAAGAACTGAGTGCCATCTGCCTTATGGTGATGCAACATCGGTACATGTTAGACTTGATGACCACGATGTAGGGTGGGGTGTGTGCTTCCTGTTGTACTTTTATTCTCGGAAATGACATGGACAATGGGACTTTGGCTTGGGCCATCCAAGAACTGCATCATCTGCAAGCCCACATGAATGAGGGACGTGCTCCGTAGCGGGAATGGTTGCATAGTATCTGTATGTGGATCCCTTTATGGGTGTCCAAACTATTTACGTCACTAATTCTGGTTTTCATTATTTTACTTCTGTTAATTGGTTTCCTACAAGTGGGGGTTTCCTGCTGTAAAAAAACAGTCCTCAAATTAGTTCGTATGCACATAGCTAGGGAAAATAACACACTACAAGCACGCACACTTTCAAATAATATAACTGTCATGACATATGAGAAGAATAGAGTAGTTGAAGAATCAACTAGAAGGGGGAATCCTGGAATGGGTGAATACGATGTCGGGCCTGTACATATCATGGTATTCATTGACAACGGCAATATCAATAAATGCAATGTCAACGTATGCAATAACCTGTGCCCGCATAACCATGTTAATACCCATGTATGCAATGTCAATGTATGCCATTACCTGCACCCGCACAGCAGTGTCGACACCGGCAGTAACGATGTCAATGTATGCCATAATCCATGCGCAAATGACAATGTTACCAATAAGAACGTCGATGTACATTATGACCTATGCAAGCATAACCGTGTCCATACCAATAAGGACAATATAAATGTATTCTATGACCACTGTATGCACAATGTTAAGAATGTCAAAAATGATACCAGTAACTGCCATATTATTGTCAGGAGTTCTAATGAACTCACAACATTGCTGTCTGATTCCCCCAAGGTGACCTCCCCATCAACCCCGAGTCAGAAATACGTGGTTAGATAGGTCCTACGACTCACACCTGTGCCTATCGAATACCAGGTCACAGGTGGGGTCTCCCTTAACCCAAAGACAAATGCGTGCCCAGGGAAAACCCTGATCGATCCCACAGGTAGATAGTTGCACCACAAGCAGGTCTGAGGCAAATGACCTCAATAGAACACATTTGGCCAAAGGCTTGCTTTCCCAAAAAATACTACCAAGCTAAATACCGCATGTAGATAGAAACACGCAGCCTATCAGAACATGACATGCACACCACACATAGTGATCACACGCTCCTCATGCCGGACATCTGGACACATGCACACTGGCTCTCCCTGTGGTCGAAGCCATCTGTGTCCTTATCAGATGCCCGCTCTTGTTAATTTATGACTGAAATGGTTTTTTCGAATGTAGAAATTGTACCTCATGAACTGTACATAATTACGGCCAAAACTTTGTACTCGGAGAGACTTTAAGCAGACGCACTCTGTCGAGGCTCTTCTGGACTCACCGTTTTATTAAACCAACTTGCTTCTGTCCTGCCAAACGCCTCTTGCCTTTTCATTTATTTAAGGTAAATTCATATCCGAGCAACACCATACAAGGCCACCTAAACCCTGAGATGTATTAGAGTATGCTTTCTGAGCATACTTTGTGTAGGTTTATATTCAGGGGAAATAAACTACACCATTAGACCATTCCCTGTTCTAAACCTGGCTTTCCTGAGCTCATGGCAGGGAAGGGATACAAAGGTGCTGAGGCGTAGAGGTGGCCAAGATCTTACTGGAGAGGCACACTCTTTAGCTTGAGTAATTTCTGTTAAAACCATGTTTTAACCTTTCAGTCTAAAGACTGTTTGTGTGTATGTATGACCAGCTTTGTTACCCCAATGCTGAAAGTTGTTCAATAAGTATTTTATTCCACATAGGGTTTGTCAGTGGTCTTAGCATGACGGAAAGCAATGAAGCAAGTGGTAAAATAAACTACACCTTCAGATACTGAAAAGCATTAACTACATACAGTTTGACAACTACTTGAAGTTAATGTTGCAGAACATGTGGCTACAGCATCGTTAATTAATCGTCAAATTTCTTTAGGTATATTTACATCAATACTTCCAATTCGGTTAGAAGAGACAATTCCTGGGGTCGATATCAGCAATTTTAGACAATCGATGCAGAACTCAAACCTTCACGGTTTATTTTTGGTTCCTGTTTTTTGGAGAAGCTTCAATCCAAATTATTTTGACCAATTACTGGGTTACCTTAATCATTTTGGTCATAGTAAGAGTCTGCAGAACTGCCATTGTCCTGGCATTGATGTGCTTTTTGAGCTGAGGATAAGCCTCATACTATTCAAAACCATGCACTTCTGCCATTATTTAGGGTAATGTGAATAGAAACTGAAAACCTAACGTAGCAATGTACTTTCAAATGAAAGCTAGCATCCGCGAACACTATTGAGAATGGAGATTGTGTGTAGGAAACACATTCAATTAGTGGAAGGCTTTAAGGAGACTGGAGCCCAGGGGAAAGGTTGTCGGGACTAGAGGGCCAACATACCTGGGTAGCGAGGCCTGACCAGTCTTCAATTCTCCGACAATGGAGAAAGTGAAAGTAAACAGATACACAGCACATGCTTTAGTTGTGGATGCACAGTGTATCTGTTTACTGCATGTGACCCAACGTCACAGAGTCATCAGAGCTTTGAGTCTGATGACACCAGGTCACATGCTGAAGAACTGTCCCGCCCTCCAGCCTCCTACACTGGCAGACTCCTAGACTTCACTTTAGCCCTCCGAGATTAACTGGTAACCCTGGGCAGGACAGAGCTAAAACTCACAGCGCCCGAAGCTACCTTACAAAGTGACTCTTGCAGTGCATCATTATGGGTGTTACCAGGAGGGCCCGAAGATGGGTGGGCCAGGGAAGGAACAACATGAGGCTTAGCCCCAGCATTAGTTTGGCATATTCACACTAGCCGTGAAAAGTGCCTGGCTTCCTGACCCTCGCTTTGCGGAAATCAGAGTGGCAGTCAGTCAGGCAGAGCTTATTTTCTAATTTCTATTGTAATCTTTATAATAGTAATTAGAAAATTAGCATGTTGATGTTAAAGGAAATTGGTGGGCGGGGCCCCTGAGCCCAAAGTAACCAGCTGCCCTGGTGCCTATGAACATACAATTCCCACTGACATACTACTTTGGCATTCTTTAGTAACATCCAGGGTGAAGCCCCCTCCTGAATTATTCACCAAGAAATATTTAAGCCGTCATGCAGGAAAAGCCATTCATCTAACTTGACACCACAGAAATGGGTTCCTTTTGTTTGTATTTTATAATTTGATTATATCCTCTAGTTTTGTTTGGTGTAGACAGTCATAACATCAGTTTCAAAGTTATATGTATATTACATTACCACTGTTTTATATACAGCCCATTGAGAGAGTGTAATTGATATCCTCATTGCTTTCTGAACTGTTTATTGCAACCAGTTAACACTGACTGTTCTTTACATATACCTCCATAAATATAGTTGAAATTAAAAAAAATGAGGTGTGGATTTACTGGATTGATAATCCAGCATCCACAAGTACCAAAGGTTTGAGAGTACCTTTACCAGGTCATTCTAATTTTTTCATTTGGGTATGGAGAGTTAGAACAGGAAGTGTTTGCTCATCAATTCTTGCAGGTTTTCCTCACATTCCAGGCCCTTAAATGCACATTTTGCTGTTTATTTTTCCTGGCAATGTGTGTGAGCGAGGGAAAGCCACTCTAGTGTGATTCAGGGTCGGCTATGCCTATTGGCGAATTTGGTAGTGCCAGAAGGGCTGGTCTGACAGGTCAAGGTGTGGGTTGGTTTTTGGCTGTTTGTGGCTCTCTTGTGGTCTGGTGTGCCAGTTTTTACTTTTGATTTCCCTGATGTTGCCACATATATGATGGCCTTGATTGTGTTGAAATGGAGTACTCCACCCCAAGAGATTCTGAGCTCTGTCCAGAGATGGAAAGGTACCACTGCCCCGAGGTGAATAGGGGAAATTGACCAGAGATGCCATACTCGGTGCAAGTTATCCTAGGTCTTTCCCAAGGCTCTGTGAAAATCCAAGGGCTTCCCATTTGATGGGAATAATTTATTTGCTGAGTCAACTAATGAGCAATTTCCAAAGGACAAATTGGGTACTTTGCATGGTTCTTATCCATTATCGCTTTGAATCCGCCCTGTATCCCTGCTAAGGCCCATCTTCTTTCCTGTAGAAATACTTTATTTGCATGTTTTTCAGCTTTAAAGGGTACATAGGCTGACAAGGTAACCCTACCAGTTATCTGAGAAATAAATAGCAGGAAGTCTGCAGTGAGCTAACAAGGAGGTCTGGCTCCCCTATCCTCCCCTTTGAGGAGCATGAAATATCCTATGCCTGTTGAGGTGTCAGTTGTCCTCCAATTGCAGGCCTTGGAAGCCTTTATGAAAGATGCAAGGATCATTTAAGTGATGAGCCACTGGTTCCAGCTTCCAGAGCTCCCATTCCGTCCCTCTTCTCAGCTGTCTCTTAAGATTTTCTAGCAGAAGTGCAGAAAGTTCTGATTCTAGGTGCCAATTACAGTCGTAGAGGACAAAAACCTACATCTGCTCCGGTGATTCAAGATTGCGACTCCAGGACAGCCTCTCAGCAGCGCAGACTGGCTGTGTGGGATCAATTTGAACCATGTTGACACCATTTCATGGTATTGACTTCATGAAGTGCTAGCAGTAAAGCGCTCTGAAAAAATCAGAAATTAGATGTTACAACCGATGCACAGTGTGGACTGGTAACATGGTGAGAGGAGTTGAGACGTAACCAAGCAAATATTTATTGAGGTGGATGTTATTTTGCCAGCAATTTTTAAATGCACACTAGAGTGTAGACACCCTTTACAATTCTGCAGTTCTGATCAACTGTAGTTAAGGTGGTCTCGTGCAATTGTCTCTCCAATGTGTTCCTTAGTGATAGTTGGTATTGGATAGTGGGACGAATGGGGCTGTCAAATCCTATCAGTTACCTTTCTAGCACATTATTTGTTTAGATGCATTCCTGTCAAGTACCACGCATCAAAGGTTAGACTAACGGAATTTAATGTTGGTGTCCGCAACAGCACATTAAAATGCTTAGTCAACCCTATTAAGCAAGCTCCTAGCAGGGCGCTGAGGCAATGAATGCAGCTGACATGGAGGGGGGGGCATAACAAGGAAGCAGCCAGCGCTCTTTCTGCGCGCTTCTAACTGGGCAACTATGGTTTGGGTCTCAGTCGAGGAGTGGTGTTAGGTGACACCCTGGGCCCCATGTAAGTTTAATACTTGTACCTTTTGTTTTCTCTCAAACAATTAAGCTGTGGGGCCTCCAGGTAGCACTCAATGCCAAACGGATTCAGCTTCACACGTGAAAAGAAACCTAAACTAACAGGCTTCGGCAGGGCTTTAAGCGGGCCGGGTCCCCTTCTTAAAAGCTATTGCTGAGACCGGTCCCTATCGGGCTCTCCATTTTTGCCCTCCTCCTCAGGGTGAAATTTCTTTTTTTTTTAACTGAAGCAGTGCCACCCTTCACTGCCTTTGAGATAACTTCGAAGAGACTCGTTGTAGGTCTTTCATAGTCTCATAATTTTAGAACTGAAGTATTTTCAGTATTATATACAACAAAGCCATGGTTGATTATTTATCTTATGCAGCTAACAACCATTGGCAAAGCCAGTAGTCCTTGCTAGTTGTAGGTATAATGTTACTTGCTGTATTATATATCTGGATGCAAAGACAGAAAGAAGCAGCAAAATACCACTTGGGAGACACACTATGCTAAGCACAGGTGTTAGCTTGGGTATTTTAGGCCACGCCCCTTCGAGACTGTTTTTTCATCCCACTTAAAGCCCTGGGCTTCGGACGCAGCTGCAGAGTCCAGCGTCTTTTGTCAGAGTTGTTCCAGCCTAATTGCTTGTGGTGTAGCACTTAAAAAGGGGCACTGGGCCAGAGGAGTATTATGGGAAACAGTGCCCGCAGTGTCAGAGGCGCAACGAGAGTCAAATTTTGGGTGGGGGGGGGGGTAATTCTTCCAGCAGTAGTCAGAGTGGAGATGCAGGGGCTCTAAGAAGGGGTGAAAGAACAAAGCCTCGTTAATGTGTATTTGTGTTCTGTTGCATAGGGGCAAGCCTTGACATAGCTGGCAAGCAATCCTGTGCCTTGGGTAACTGAAACCTTCAGTTAGTCCTTGCTTTCTGTACAAGATCACTTTACTTTCTTGCATGTTTTAAGGCAATTTCTGAACTTTTTTTGCACAAAAGGGGTTTTCTGATGTGTGTGTGTTATTTCATAGTTATAACTGCTTTATTCCATTCACAAATTGTCACTCAGTGTCACTCGTATGGCCTTATGTCACACATAAGCAAAGCTAATAACTGGACATGTCGCACATATGCAAACTGAAAACTTGGCAGCTGTGTAGGTGTGCTATTAGTTTCTTTCTGCTGTGGTCCACAGTTGTCCAATGGTCGATATGAGAAAGTTCTTTTAAGCACCATGATTACCTTACTTTATCTCCAGAGTTTGACAGTGAGAGGAGAAAAGTTAAGGGACAAGACTATGCAGACACTTGAAGGCGAGAGAGGTAGTGGAATCTGTGGAAAGAGCACGTGGAAGCCAATGGAGAAGAGTAAAAGGAGTGGCATTGCTCGATGGTAGGAATAATAGGATTGAAGACCGATTGGAGATGATACAGCTAATAGTTTGGAAAATGAGGTGAGAGGAACAATACTCGAAGACGTGCAAATGAGGGTCTTGGTTACTTGGAAAGTGGAGAGAGGGCAGAGGCAACATCATTTCGTATGGCAGAAAGGGACTAAAACGTGCTTCGACAAGTAGAATACAAAAGTATACCAAGAGCAGCAGCAGAGAAAATGGGCAAAATGGGCACCACGAGAGAGCAGGACATTTTTTTTATTTGATTTTGTTAGGATGGAGAGAGTGAACAGAAGAGGCTAAAATGAGATTCATTTGACAGGAGCTTGAAGATGCAGAGGCTCGGAGGAAATGTAATTGGAGAGCAGGTGTTTTCCAGTTGTAGAGTGTGGGGAAATACCATGAGGTGGTGGTTAAGGAGCAGATTGTCTGGGCTTGGTAAGTGAAATGTGAAGGAAGTGGAGCAAAGGATGGAGTGATCATCTGAATTGTACATTGCCAGTGTTTCGAGGAGGCTAAATATAGACGATGGCTTTGAATGACAGGAATTGAGCCCTAACCTTGGAATTGTTTGTGGCAGGAGGTGTTATTACTAAAACAGGGGAGGCTCCTTTTTTGGTTGTGTGTGAAAGCAGCAGTGGGTGCCGCTTGGTCAGTAGGGATGGTGCCAGTAATCCTACCTGGAATGGTGGTTTGTGAAATTTCCCTCCTCAGATGACTCCTTACAAATGGTTGTGTCAGCTGTTATTGCGCAGCAGGTCTGTAAAGGTGATAAATGTCCTCTGTTAGCCTGTCACAGAAACTCCAATTTATGGGGGCTCGTACATGTTGTCGGTACGGTCTCCACCTGCCACTCCTCTCTATGCCATTGGGTGTTGAAAGATGGTGAGGGACCCGCCAGACGCAAAGTGAGTGCACGTCCCGCCTCCCTTTACGTTCACTCTTACCAGAGCAAGAGACATGCTAACGTATCGCTCTCTCCTTCTTCCAGATGCTCGGCCACTGCTTCACGCTGCAGGATTTGTTGACATGTGTGACTCGGAGTGATCTGCAGTACACAGGCATCAGGTAAAACTCACGTGGTACCCATGCCGTTTCTGACCACGCCTGCTGCCAGCTCAGTAGAACGTATTCAGGGCACAGAGCTGGAAGCGATAGCGTCCAACTCCTTCACACAAGTGCTCCTAAAAAATGTCATTAACTCGGTGTCCATCTGGCTGTTTAAGAAAATCTTGAACGGCTGTGGTCTGCGCTGTTGCCTTTGCTGAACTTCTCTTGTGTGCAAGTGAAGCTTTTGCTGCTTGGAGTGCATGTGTCTCTTATTGTACCTTTGTGTGTGGTTTTCACTGCTGCCGTTGTGCTGTTACTTTTCTGTCCGAGGAACGATTGCCTCATTGCTATTGGTGCTGTTCATAAAGGAAGTTTTTGCTGTGGGAGGAGGGGTTTTCGTGTATCTTGCTCTGCTTATGTTAATACACTCTGCTAGATATTTCTACCTGCAAAGTCCTTACCTTTTGAATACTCCCAGGCGCCAGATTGGAACCAGACATTTTGCCAAAACTCTCCTGAGGTGGTAGGTGGCGTCGGCTCTGTCTTGATGTCTGTTACTGCCCAGACATGACACCACTCAGGCCATATAGCGCCACCCCAGCGCCCATACGTCAATTTCCATTTTTGTGCTTCACTTCACTTGGATCCATAGCTGCTTCTGTGGAATTTTTCACATAAAATCCTATTTTTGTAGTGGTAGGGGCACTACACAAAAAAAGGAAGTGCAAGTCCTGCCACTCCTGTCATGTACCCCCATTAGCCATGAGGTCTGATTGAGGGGGGTCCTAAGCATTACTCCAAGTTGAGAGAACACTGCAGCCTCATGCAATCACACGCCATTAATGAGCAGGAGACAACGTTTATTATGGTATGCCTGATGGGCACCTGGCTTCGTGCTGCTTGCACTCCAGACCTGGGTTGAAGTTATGTTTGTTGCTTTCTTCCAAATCGTCCACAGTCAAGCAGAGGTGCAGGCAGCACGACACCACACTTACATGCTATTCCTGCTCCAGAGGTTGCTCCCTACCACTAGCAGGGTCTCTGCCTGAGCCAGAGTTGGTGAACCCGGCTTAGTGTCTTGCATTTACGTGAGCCATGATGGTGCTGTTTTGCAGTGCAGTGGTTCCCTCTGGTGCACCTGCGGGCCACATGGTTCTGATGGGGCCTCTGACTGGAGTACCACTGGCAGCTGCTTACCTGGTGCCAGACGACCTCAGATGTCTGCCTCAAGGCATGCCCCATCCCTGCCTGGGATCACACCGGTGCCCAAGTCTCAACCAGTAGCACCGCCATCGGCACCAACGCAGACACCAAGCTATGACTCAGTTCTAGCCTTTTTTGATGTGCAGAAGGCATCAAGCGCAAATACTTATAGAAGAGGCCAGGTACAGAGCTAACACCCGACTGAGACCCTTGCACAGTGGTTCATCCTTGCAGAGGTTTGACATCTTTGGGTTGGGCTCCACCATATTGTGAAGCCACATGTTGTTCCACATGACGATGACGGCAGTGAGACAACCAATTAGCACCCTCCTTCTGATACAGATAGAGTAGATTACCTGGTTCTTCAAATGCTAGTGGCCTTTTCCCCTCTCTGGAGATAGTGATAGAATGCCCCCGGTACTGCTGTCTTCGGAAGTGGCTTTGTATACTGCTGTTATCTGAAAGGCCACAGATGTACTTGAATTGCCTCTTCCAATAGAGTAAACCAAGTTATAACTCTTAACAGAAATCCTCCAGCCAGTCTTGTCATCTCTGTAGCCGTTGCTGCCCTTTAATTAGGTGCTTAAGTAGTCCATCAAGGTGGCCTCTGACAAGCCCACTTTAGCACCAATGGTAAACAGGCTGATCACCCGCCGCTACAGCCAGACCCGCAGATCTGTAAATCTTTTCCACACATCTTCCACAAGAAAGCTTGGTAGTACAGGATTTGATGTTTTCTAAACAGAACCCAGGCTTTTCTCCACTAATTTGAACACTGCACCACCACACAGGAAATCCAAGAAGCAATGGGTAAGAAAGTATTTTCCGCAGGAAGTCTGGTGCTTTGCTCAAAGAACATCAACTGTTAGCTGGCTAGATACATCCATCTGTTGTGGGAGATAGATCAGATGGTGGTGCTGAGCCTCCCGGACCACTTAAAAGATAACTTTGAAGAGGTAGTCAGTGATGAGCGGGGTGCTGTGAAGCACATCCTTAGAGCAGGTCTGGACACTGGATTCGTTGGCCACGGCCATTTGGCCTTCTGCGGCATTTACACGACACGCAGTGCTTTATTCAATGGGCTTCTCTGGGATGTCCAAACGTCCTTAATCGACTTGCCCTCTGTTGGGTCTCGTCTCTTTGATGACAAAGCTGACTTGGCCCTTAGCAGTTTAAAGCAGTACAGGCTACTGCTCAGACTTTGGTGCCTCTGGATCAAAACTTCCATAGGCAGTAATTCAAGTTTTACAGTTTTGCCAAAGGGCTATCATTCTGCCAGCACCAACCCTCACAGCTTGTTGAGCAGCCATACCAGTTTTTTGGAAGTACAGAAGAGGTGGCATATCCATCAGCAGCCACCCCCAGGAGCCCTCTCCTCCTAACTGGCACCACCTGGAAATTCCCAATAGTTTTTTTTTTTTGAGGGAACACGTATGTCACGTAGAAGGGGAAAGGGTGTCATTTCAAATACAGGTCTGGTAGGCCATTACAACGGACTGGTGGTTCTAAAATATTGTAGAAAGTGGCTATGCCCTTCCCTTCCAGCAGAAGCCTCACCCCATTCCCCTCGTTATTCTCCCATCCAGAAGAGCACACTCTCATTCTCCAGGGAGGCCATGGTACTTCTGCAGGAAGGTGTGATGGAGTTGCTTCCAGAGTAGAAAATCAGGCAGGTTTCTTACTCCTGGTACTTCCATGTTCCCAAGTAGGATGGTGGTATGTGTGTGATCATGGCCATCAGCGTCTCGTTTTGTTTCCTTTGCAAGACGTGTATTTCCACATATCTGATAGAGACTTCTAAGGCAGATTGCTTACCTTCCAGTTATCCCCTGGCGTCAGACTCGATCCAGAAATTTATTGTGCGCAGTACCCCTGCAGCTAGCTGGGGCTCCTGCAAACAGGACAATTGCCCGCCGCCATCACCCCGCACCAAGGGGCCCCAAATTCCTCACGCAACACCCTATGCCAGAGAGCTTGGTGGTCCATGCCTCCTCTTCCCATGTAAACCCTGGTGCATTCCCTACTCCCCTACCGGATGGGTAATCCAAGAGGCTGGACACCTTAGGCAAGATGTTTTCTTCCACCAGCATGGCACTGCAATCTGTGAACGACGTGTGTCTTTAGGGCTGTTACTCCCATGCACTGTGGGATTCAGTTGGGCAGGTGCTGCCCATAGTCTCAGAGGAGGACCAGGTCATTCTCTCGCAAGCGATAGAAGACAGGAGAGATGCAGCCAAGTTCACGATCAGATGTGGGCTGGAAACAACCAACTCGCTAGGCAAAGTTGTTTCTTCGTCGACGGCTTTAGGACTCCATGCCTGGCTGAGAACGACTGACTTTTTAGGGGATGTCCAAGCCTCACTCATGGACATGCCTTTTGATGGCTCTCGTCTCTTCGGAGACCAGGCAGACTCAGTGCTGCAGAGCTTCAAGGATAGCAGAGCTACGGCCAGGTCCTTGGGCCTTTCCATGGCCCCCTGCCACGCCCAGTCCACCTTCCTCTTCTTTTATGGGTGTGTCTATACCCACCCAGCCCCCAGGGGACGCAAACCCCCACACCCCCCTTCTCTGTGTGTCCGAAGATGCAGTACTCCCAGACACCATGAGTCACACAGCCAGAGGTCATGCCAGTGCACCAACGCAGCGGTAGCCTCCAAACCTCTTAAGTTCGCCCTCCAACCATCAAGGGCAACCAGTGGGAGGCAGGATATGCCATGACCTGCACCACTGGAGGTCGATAACATCAGACCGCTGGGTTCTCCAGATGGTCTGAAGGGGCTACTCCCTCACCTTCGTGACTACCCCTCCACCCATGCCACCCACTTACGACAGGCTGACTGAGGACCATCTCTCCTTAATTCACCAGGAAGTGGCGGCTCTCTTGGCCAAGGAAGCCATAGAGAGGGTGCTGATGCCAGAAGTAGGTTGTGGTGGTTATTCCTGGTACTCTCTGATGCCCAAAAAGGATGGAGGCCTTTATCCCAACCTAGACCTGCACCATCTCAATTTCTTCCTCAAAAAGAAGAAATTCAGGGGGCGTGGCTAGCAGCCGAGCGGAATGGCCGCGTTCTGAAGCGGCTCCGCCATCCTCGCCGTCTTTCTTTCCCATATCCTGCCTAAAATCAACTGTTTTCCCCTTGATGCTTGGGGCATGATCCCGTGGACACCAGCGAAGCCATCACCGGGCGCCTCAAGCCCGACTGGGGGAGATACGCAACGTTGGAGCGGCGCCCCCGACACCCGGCCAGAGACAACATGGCGGCCTGCTCCGGAGCTCCTCTCGGCTGAGGGGTAGGAGTGGCGAACTGGTGTGCGGGACGCCCGGGTGGCCGAGGGGCGGCCCCCGCGATATCGGAGCCTGCCGTGGGCCGTCTGTGACCCACCTGTCCAGCGGGAGATGACGCGCAGGAGGGGTGAGTGGAGCGCGTCCCTCCCCCTCCCCTCCAGCCTGCTTCTAAATCGAGGCCCTGGCTTGAGGCCTAGTCGTGGATGGGGGCTCCGGCAGCTGCTTCCGGACTCCCGGCCGACCTGAAGCGCTGTCGGGCAAGGCCGGGAGTCGTGCCTACTACCCACTGACCCCCTGAGAGCAAGAGCATCGTAGCGAGGTCCCTGAAGCGCAGCTGCGGGAGACGTGGTGGCCCAAAGCAGAGATCATGACCCGGGTGGTGAGTGGCCTCAGCGGTTTTTGCCGGAGACTCTTCTGGGGACCTGGGGTGGCCCCTAACCCCCTGATACCTACTTGAACCCACACACACCGCTGAGGAGGAGGGGGGAGTGCAGATCAGTGGAGGGTGACGCGTGCACCCCCCCTCTGGGCCTGTTGCTGCCTGGGGCCCCGGGCGGGGACCTGGCGGCGCCGGGGTCCCCCCACGGAATCCCGGAACGTCTGCGGCGCTGCGCTGTCGCTCCGGCGGACCACCCTGTCAAGTGGCTAACCCATAACGACACTGCAAACCGGCCAGCTTTGCGACAGCACTGAGGGTGAAACTCGGGGTGATAATTGAGGCCTCCACCGACCCGGCCGGAGTTGGCACGCCCCGAGACGGTGCCTGGCCTGGTGTATGGGCCGCGTCACACCCCCCCTCCTCGTTGGAACTTTGGCCCTAGGGACATCCCGGAGCCCGTACTCAGTGGCATCCATCTGCTGAAACCAGTCAATTAACCGGGAAAACCGACAGGCTGACGGGGAGGGACGCAGTCAGATTTCCCCTCCCTGGGCAGGCGGCAGTGAGTACCGACTCCGGGTCCATACGGGGCAACTCCCACCCCGAAATGGCCAGCGGAAGGGGTCCTAAAGCGGCGGCCCAAAAGTCGCTCGCAAAATTCGCATGGGGGAAAACGGGTGATGAACCTGACCCGGATGCCAAAGGTGGGACAAATGACCCTCACCCCAAGTCTTCTCAACCTGATCCTACCCTCCAAGACATAATGGAGGCTATTGCGGGAGTCGGGTCATCTCTGGAGACCCGAATTGACACTGTCAACATAGAGGTCTCCCTCATCAGAGCAGACCTACGCAAAATGGATGCCAGAGTAAAGGATGTGGAAGATGCCACAGTTATATTAGCGTCTGACTCTGACCTCCTTAAGCAACAAGTAGCCCGGCTCCAGGACCAGCAGGCGAAGATGGAAAGCCAGCTTGATGATTATGAAGGACGAGCGCGTAGAAACAACATACGCATACTGGGAGTCGCGGAGCGAGCGGAGGGACCCGCGACGGACCTCTTTGTGGAAGACCTGGTGACAAAGAGGCTCCAGCCGAAACGCCTGTCAGATTACTTCTCTATTGAACGAGCCCATCGAGTCCCTGGGGGTCGGCCCAAACCCGGAGCCGCCCCCCCCCCCCCGAGGCCTATCATTGCGAGAGTCTTCAATTTCCGGGACCGCGATGTGATCCTTCAAACGGCTTGAGCCAAACCGCCCTTACAAATAGACAACAGCACCGTCACATTCTTTCCGGACTTCACGACCAAAGTGCAGGCACAACGACGCAGCTTCCAGGCGGTGAAGAAGGAGCTACGTGACCAGGGAATCAAGTACTCTATGCTCTTCCCGGCCAAGCTCCGAGTTGAGTCGGAGGGAAAGACCTGATTCTTTTCATCCCCGGAGGACACTTTCGACTGGCTTGAGGGATGGAGAAGAGCGGGACACCGGAACAATGGCAAACACGACAGGAACAAGAACGACCCATTGACCAACGGAGCAGACAATCGTGAGGAGAACACTGTGGCTCCGAAGGGGTGAGGGGGTGGGGGGCGGGGCGCTGCTCCAGGTAACAAACATAGACACTTGGGACCTTTGAACGTACCTGATGGCAGGGGGGGAAGAGGGGTGTGAAACTAGAAACCCTGGTTGACTAACAGATGGGAAGTTGTTGGGGCCAAACTGAGCGCTATCACAGGCAACTTGCGACATGTTTAATGTAATCGCTTGGTGTTCATCGAGGGATCTTTCTGATAGCCGTGTAATATGTATCCATCCTTAAGTTACGGCGAGGGTGGGATGGCTGTACACCAGGCACCCGCACATGGGAGGGGGGGCGACAGGCACTCTGCCTTGTTGGGGGGTGGGTAGTTTGAAATCCACTGGCAGGGGGGCAGGGCGGGGTGAGAGGGGACGGGGGGGAACGAGTTGAGGTTTTTGTTTTTGTTAACTGTCATGATGAAGCGAGAATCATAAAAAGCTTGGTAAATTGGTACCAATTGCAAGAGATGCCATCTGAACGATATGCTGTAGTTCAATTTCCCCATATTGGGTACCCGGCCCCTCTGGAATGGGTGTCGGTCCACGCTGACCTGGTCTCCTCCCCCTGGGGGTGGGTTACTGATTGCGCCTCTTTGACAACAACCCCATTACACAATGTCTACTGTCAATGACATCAAACTGTCCGCCCTGACGTGGAATGTAAATGGACTAGGAGACAAGATAAAGAGGGGAGTAGTGTCACAATATCTAAAGCGACAAGCACCAGATAAAGTCCTGCTGCAAGAAACCCACTTAATAGGAAATAGTTGCAAGGCCCTTAGCAGGTGGGGCTATAAGCTATTAGTACACGCAGGGTTTACCTCTGGATCCAGGGGGACGGGCATCCTAGTTCGAAAGGGCCTAGCTCTTGCACCCACACATACATGGGCGGACCCACAAGGTAGATTTGCGGTCTTGGAGGCCACCTGGGAGGGGAAAGTGTTGAACGTCATCTCAGTGTATCTCCCCCCCGGCGCTGGGGAAAACAGCGCTATCCGACCTAGGTAAAATATTGGTGGACTTGCCAGACGGTTACCTGATAATGGGAGGGGACTTTAACCTGACTATGGACGACACAGTAGATAGATACCCCCAGCGACCGGCCACTAGACCAAACACTCTCATGGCGGAATTCACCCAGGCCATGGGTCTAGCGGACATATGGCGCTCTGCAACCACAGATGACATATTATACCCACTATTCCAATGCGCATAGGAGCATGTCCCGCATAGATTATTTCCTTACACGTCTGACGGACGTCGGCCATTTTCAAAATCCCCATGGGCTTCCACGCGGAATTTCGGACCATTCCCCAGTGTGGGTGGAACTTAGTTTCCGCCGCCCCATGCACCGTAGCTCCATAGTGATCAACCCGTGGCTTCTTAAGATACCTGACATAAGGGACCAACTGACTGAACAGACTGACCACTACTTTACAGAAAACCTTGGGTCGGTGGACTCCGCGCAGACAATTTGGGAGGCATTTAAAGCAGTAATGAAGGGTCACGCGCTAGCATTAAAAATGGGTCATATTCGCCACAACGAACACATACACGCAATAGAGAGTGACCTACAACGACTACAGTCGCTCCATAACTCCTTGCCCAGCGAAGACACAACACATCGCCTTACCATCAAACGCCATGAATACAAAGTCCTTGTGCAAGAAAAGGCGAGAGCCCGCCTATTGTCCACAAAACACAGTGTATGAGATGGGGGAGAGAGCGGGTAAAATACTTGCATGGCTCGAGCGTCGGGAGCAGGCACACAGATGGGTGCCTGAATTATCCAACGATATGGGCGTGACAATATCTGACCCACAAGACATTGCAGAAATGTTTGCCGATCATTTGGAGAAGGTGTTTACACCATCTACCACCTACACGTCGGAAGAATCCCGACAACTGCTGATAGAGAGCAACCTACCCTCACTATCAGAAACGGACAAAGCTGACCTGGAGGCTGATATCACTGATGAAGAGCTATGTACAGCTATATACAGCGTCCACTCAGGAAAAGCGATGGGACCTAACGGTATCCCGATAGTTTCTCAAATATGTGGCGGTAAAGATAGCTCCCCACCTTAATCTAATGTATAAGGAGAGCCTGGAAAAGGGCAAGTTGCCTCCCGATCAAAGGTTGGCAGCTATAGTAGTTATACGAAAACCAGGGAAGGCAGCGGACTGTTGCGGGTCGTATAGACCAATCTCATTAATAAACGCAGAAGCCAAGATCCTGGCGAAATTGCTGGCCATCCGCCTGAATGCTGTTACCCTCCCTGGTCCACGCGGATCAATCTGGGTTCGTCACGGGTAGAAATACGGCGCTGAATATTCGTAGGGAATGTGCTTGCGAGGCAACCCTACCTGGAAGAAGACGCAGTGATTATGTTCTTAGACTCCTCTATGGCCTTCGATTCAATAGAATGGCCGTACCTTTTCGAAGTACTCGCACGCTTTGGATTTGGCCCCCGGTTCATAGCCTGGGTTCGCTTGCTATATACCGACCTATGGGGACAGGTGCGAGTTAACAACCACACCTCAAGGGTATTCGGGCTACACAGAGGAACTAGGCAGGGGTGCCCCCTATCCCCTCTGCTGTTCGCGCTGGTCCTCGAGCCGCTGGCGGCGTGGATAAGGCGCAATGTCACTTTACAAGGGCTAAAATGGGACGAAGATACTGAAGACAGAATATCATTGTATGCTGATGATATTCTGGTTTATTTAGCCTCCCCAGACGCATCGATTCATTATCTACTCAATATCCTTGCTAATTTCGGAAAATATTCCGGCTATGCCATAAACTGGTCAAAATCAATACTCTTATGTTCTCCACGGCCCCACGCCTAGACTACCTAAGGGATGTAAGGTGGTAGTAACGAGAGAAGGTTTTACATACCTGGGGATCTTCATTACCCCTGACCCCAAAATCTTTTATGAACACAATCTCGCTGCCCCCCTGCAGCGACTAAAGGAAGATGTCAGACACTGGAGGTCGCTACCACTGTCGCTGATGGGCCGCGCGGCCCTATTTAAAATGCTAGCGTTACCAAGGTTCCTCTATGCACTTCAAAACTGCCCTTATTCTATCCCGGATACATACTTCGCTGGGGTAGAGGCGGAAGTCCGTACACTGTTAAGGAATGTAAGGACACCACGCATAGCCTTAGGAAAACTGACGAAGAGCTGGTATGACGGAGGCATTGCACTCCCGGATCTACGCCTCTACTACTGGGCATCGCAATTGGTGGTCACCAATCACTGGCTGTATGGTCCACCATCTAGCCCGGCATACCACTTAGAGAGGTATCGGACTGGACGGGAAGGATACCTAGGAGCCTTATACACCAAACCCCGAAAGGGAAGATACCTCGGCCCAATGTCACAAACTATTGCAGTCTGGCAGACAGCTAACAAACGAATGGGATGGCAAGGAAAGTTGACAATAGCTACGCCTCTGTGGTCATCCCAACAACTGGGATTATTATGCTACCAAGTTGGGTTCGACAAATGGGACACAATAGGGATCTCCACGATTGGGGACCTTCTAAAAAAAAAAAGGGAAATTACTTGCCTTCAAAGAACTACAAGCAAAACATGAACTGGCACCCACAGAGATTTTCCGCTACCTACAAATCCGACATGCACTTCACACGGCTCTACCAGACCTGGCTAACGTCCCGGACTCGTCCCCCTTAGAGGACCGACTATTAACCGAGCCCCTTCTTACTAAGGCAATCTCCCTTACTTATCGCAAACTATGTAATAATATGCCAGACCCCCTCCTTACCCTTGGAGACAGATGGCAATCCGACATAGGACAACTCGAGGACGATGACTGGCAGGCGGCCCTAATGTCCCCCAGGGAAGCGGCTATAAATCAACGCTTCAAACTAATTCAATTGAAGATTCTACACAGGACATACCTCACCGGGGTGACATTGGCCAAGATAGGGACCCGACAGGATGCGTTCTGCCTACGGGGTTGTAACTCTATTGCAACATTTTCACATTTTATGGGATTGCCCCTACATACGACGCATTTGGGAGCGAGCAACAGATCAAATGCAAAAGGCACTGGGCAAACCACTAGTACTGAAACCCCCATTGGGAATCCTAAACATTTGGGACGCAAACGATCTTACAGACATAGAGCAGCAGTTCACCACCCTGGGATATACCCTGGTAAAGAGAGCCATAGCCATGAAATGGGGGCTGCGGACAAACCATTATTGAATAACTGGGTGGCGGCAATGGACCAATGTATGATAGCTGAAAAAGAAATCTATAAAATCAGAGGTTGCCCTAAGAAATGGGATAGAAAGTGGGGGCCTGGAATGCTCATCGGGAGTACTATGCATCTCACCGACTGAAGAACTTGTACTGACACGAAAGAATTTTCTGAAATTGTAACATCTGAACGTATTGTAACACAGCATACAGCATCTTTCCGTTAAATGACGAACTGTATACTATGATTTTACGCATGAAAACTGTTTTAATTTTCAATAAAAAATTTTAAACCAAAAAAAAAAAAAAGATTCAAAATGCTCATGCTCGCTCAAGTCCTGTCTGCACTGGGCATGGTAAACTGGATGATAGCGTTGGACTTGCAGGACGTATATTGCCACATTCCCATCCTGCCTGCCCACAGATGTTGCCTGCGTTCTCTGTGGGCCACAAGCACTTTCAGTTCACTGTACTCCTTTTTGGCCTTACCAGCACTCCTTGGGAGTTCACCAAGATGATGCCGGTGGTTGCAGCTCATCCGCGAAGATCAGGGGTACCAGTCTTACCCTATCACAATGACTGGCTGTTAAAGCCGGGCTCGCCCCAGGTGGTCGTCTCCCACCTACAGACTATGCCGACCTTTTGCACTGGCTGGGGCCCTCTATCAACGTGCAGACGTCACACCTGACTCCGTCTCAGAAGTTGCCTTTCATTAGAGCTGTTCCGGCCATGGTGCAGTTTCGGGCTTAGCCTCCAAAACAGCGAGCCCAGGATATTCAGGCTATGATACAGATGTTTCAGCCTCTATCCTAGGTTTTGGTGAGTTTGACTCTGAGGCTGCTGTGCCTCATGGCCTCCTGCATCCTGCTTGTGACACATGCCCGCTGCCATATGCTGGCTCTGCAGTGGGACCTAAAGTTCTAGTATCAGGGGAATCTCTCCGACATGGTCCAGATCTCTGATGGAACTGCTCAAGATCTTCAGTGGTGGTTAACGATTCACAATTGGGTCTGCGGCAGACCCCTCTCCCTTACCCAACCAGATCTGACACTGGTGACAGATGCGTCATTCCTGAGATGGGGCGGCCATCTGGGAGAGTTGGAGATCAGAGGACTCTGACGGAATCCGGACTCCACATCACCCTACTGGAGCTATGGGCGATCCGGCTGACTTTGAAAGCCTTTCTACCCTCCTTCAAGGGAATGCTAGTGCAGGTGTTCGCAGACATCACCTTCATGTGGTGCTGCAGCAAACAGGGCAGGGTGGGGTTGTGGAATGTTTGTGGAGAGGCCTGCACCTCTGGACATGGCAGGAATGTCCGCGCATTTCTCTGGCGGTTCAACACCTGGTTGTCACAGGCTCCCTGAGCAGGGTTGTGGTACATAGACCATGCCGAGGCTCTCCCTGTGTACCCCACTTCAGCTCCTGTTCAGAATAGACCTACTCTTGCAGTCAGAGGGGCAGGTTGTACATTCCTGAGTATGTTTCAACATACGCCAGAGGTGACTGACCTCATCCAAGAAGTTTGGTTACGCCGGAACGATTTTATTGCTTGATGGCCAGAGGAGTGTTGACCCTCTCAAGGAGCAGTTTTCCAATGCTTTGCACTTTTGTTGGCCCAACAAGGTTGTCCAGTGGGCACAGTTAGGAGCTATGTTGGAGCCTTATCAGAGGTCATGTTTGCCAGACCAATCCTCTTTGTTCAAGTCCACCTCCCGAATAGTCCTGAGGTTTTTGAAACGGCTTTCATCCCCCTCAACTCCCCTGTGAGGCTCTGGAGTGGTGCTATAATTGCAAAAGTGACATCATATCCTGGCAGTAACTGAAGTAGAGACCAAGTCTATGCCACCTACTGGTACACGAGTGATATTGCAAAATTTCCAGATCCAGTTCAGCGCCTAGGGATATTCAAAAGATGAGGAATATACATTTAAAGAATGCACCAGAAAGATCGTTACCAAAGGTAAGTATTTTTTTTCCTCCATTTTCAGCCATCTATGCAATAAACAAAGCTGTTAAAAACCTAAGTGACTTGGTTGCTTAAATAACATATACAAATTCAACTTTTGTTAACCACAAAACGAGAATTTGCAAATCACAAATGGATTTGCTCATAAGTAGGAATTTTACAGGTGAGAAAATCTCAGATACGTAGAGTGAGTTCCAGAATAGGGGCAGCTGTAAAAGTTAGTGAACACTCCTAAAGTCGCAATTTGGTTGATATAAGCATAAAGGGATTCTCCTCCTCTTGCATTTTATGCAGAAGATACCAGAGAAAAGATTCCTTAACATTACAGATGAAGAAGCACCCCATTGCCAGAAGAGAGACCCTGCGCATATGTCACCTTCACCATGAGATTAAATCCTTGTTACCTTCTTGTAGGAAAGTGCCACTTTTTGCATGATTGCCCCCCACTTTTTGCCTAATGTTGATGTACTTTGAGTGTGCCCTGGATTCCTGCCAACCAGGTACCCAGGGCCTATGTTATTTCCCCAAACTGTACTGTTGCAAAACCCAATTGGCAACTCTCTGGTCACATGTAAGTCCCTTGTAAAGGGTACCCTAGGTACCAAAGGCACTGTGACCAGGGAAGGCCTCTAAGGGCTGCAGCACTTAATTTGCCACCCTTAAAGGCCCTGTACCTTTACACAAACACACTGCCATTGCAGGCTGCGTGTTCTGGTGCAGAGTAAAGTGAAGAGTCGACATGGCACACATCCCTATGTGCCATGCCTACAATCCACTGCCCTGGCATAGGTCAGCCACCCCTCTTGCTGGGTGCACTATACCAGTGGTGAGGGTACAGGTGCATGAGCCCTGTACCCCTACAGTGTCTAAGCCAATTCTTAGACCTTGTAAGTGCAGTAATGCCATTGAGTATATGGTGCTGGGTGCTTGTCATTACGAACTCCACAGCACCATAATGGCTACACTGAAAACTGAGAAGTTTGGTATCAAACTTCTCAGCACATTAAACCCACACTGATGCCAGTGTGGGATTTAATGAAAAATGCACACAGAGGGCATCTTAGAGATGCCCCCTGAAAAACGAGCAGCCTCTGGTGGGTTCCCTGACTGGTACACACCAGCCTGCCACCACGAGACATGTTCCTGGACCCCTAGGGTTGGAGCCTTCGGTCCCTGAGCCCAGAAACAAAGCCTTTCCTGGGCGGAGGTGTTCACACCTCCCCCAGGCCAGGAAGAGCCATCTGTGGCAGGGGATCTTCAAAGGCCTGGCAGGCCCCCTTCCTGTCTCCCCTCCTTTTCGGCAGGAAGACAGGCGGGAAAAACTAGCCAGCCCAGAAAGTGTGCCCACCTCTGCCAACTCCACCCCTCAGGTGGGGGAGGGCGAGGTGAAGCCCTCTCTTCAGTGCTCGCCATCTTGCAGATGGCAGGCACTCCCCAATCAGGATTAGGGATTGTGCTCACTCCCCCACGTGGGGTGTAGTCACCCTAAGGTCAGTAGCCCATTGGCTACTGACCTCAAGACCCCTAAAACGCCCCCTAAATACAGTATTTAGGGGGCAGCCCTGAACCAAGAAAGCAGATTCCCGCAACCTAAGAAGAAAAAGAATGAAAGAAGATGCCCAGCAGAGGAGACTGCAGAGAACAACTGACTTGGCCCCAGCCCTACCGGCCCGTCTGCAGTTTCCAGAGATCCTGCGCCAAAAATAGTCTTGTCCTGCAGCCAGCGACCTCCAGAACCCCGGGGATGACTGACTGCCTTCAACAAAGAACGGATCTCCTGTGAACAGCAGCTCTGTTCAAAAGAAACACCAAACAAAGACTCCGAGCCTGCTGAGGAAAAAGAAACCCGACACCTGGAACCACCACTGCACCCGTCGCCTACACCCCGAGTTCAAGTGGCCCACCGGTCCCAGCGAGGTCCCCCAGGGCTCCAGAGTCAGTCCACCGTGGGTTGACCCCTCCAGGACTCCCCGACGTCGCCTGCAGCCTCTGCACGGAGACCCCCCCCCCCCCACCGCGAGTGGCCCGGTAAGGTGAAATCTGACCTCAAAAGACACCCCTGCGCCCTGGAGAAAGGAACCCGAGGTGCACCTACATCTCCGAGCCCTCCAACTTACCTGCCCAGCTGTTGGTTCCTGCCGGAAGTCTTCCTGGACCGAGTCTGCAGCTAAAAACCAAAACCGAAAATCCCCATTGAAAACAACAGGGCACCCGACGCCAAAACAGCACCCTGCCGCCCCTGCGCCGCTGCGGGTGCACTTTGTGTGCTAAACCGGATCCCCCTTTGTCCTGAGCCTAACACCAGGAGCTTGGCTCCCACAACCTTGTGGCCTGCTCACCAGCAACCACCAACCGGAGGCCCCCTATCCCTCATTGGATAACATTGGGCCTCAGCATTCTGCACCCGGCCGCCCTAGTTCCGCTGAGGGTGTAACGAGAGTGCATCCTTGACCCTGGGGGAACCCTTGTTCTAACCCCAGAAGCTCAACTCCAAAGACCGATTACTTACCTGGTAACCGTTAACTTCATTTCTCTCCAAAGGAACCTATTACAGTCAAGTGTGGAGTTGATTTGTATGGAAACCTGAAAAATAACAATTGTGCAAAACTGGTTTTACTTAACTTTTCTCTAGGAAATGTCCAAGTGTGATATCTAGGCATATCACACGGAGTAGAAAAAGTAATCTCAAAAGTAACGTAAAAGTAACTTACCTGTAATTTTCATTGCAAAGTCGATGCAAAGTATATGTACAGCATTTCACAGTATTGCATTATCAGTAATTCAAACTAACCATTTCAAAGTACATTTACAATTGCATTTCAAACTGTATATTTACTGCAAAGTATTTATCAACTTACCTGTGCCAGGCTTGCTTGGTTCTAGAAAATAAAATAACTAAAAGAATATTTTTATACAAAAACAATTGGTCTGAAGTTCAGTCTTTGAGTGTGTGAATACATTTGCTGACTGTGTGTACAACAAATGCTTAACACTGTCCTCTGATACCGCCTTACTGCTCGACCACACTACCACAAATAGAGAGTGAGGTGCTATCTAACTTTACCTCTGCCTACCTTTGGGGATCCACTGCACTCTGTGCACACAATACCTCACTTTGGTATATACAGAGCCAGCTTCCTACAATCCGGACTTGAGAGAGGAGTTGGGGGATGCCAGTGGTCTGGATACCTCCCCAGACCTTGGCATGTTGTATCCTCCTACCGTGGCTACGGAGGAGGGAGCTTCTTACGCAGTGGTGTTGCGTAGCACAGCCGAGGCTCTCAACCTCGAGCTACCTACGGTGGCGATCAGGACTAACATCCTGACAGGTGCTTCAACCGGCAGCGAGCTCTAAGGAGCCCCTGCTGCCGTTTAATGAAGCCCTAACTGACATCCTTTTGGGCACCTGGTCCAGGCCCAACACAGGGGCTCCTGTGGATAGGATGATTGCCCGACGCCACCGCCCGGCCCCAGGCGACCCCACTTTCCTCTCCCAACACCCCACCCCTGAGAGCTTGGTCGTCCAAGCCTCGACGTCCAAAGGTGCATTGCCTAACGCTCCACCTGATAGGGAATACAAAAAGCTGGACCATCTTGGGAAGAAGATGTTTTCTTCCTCCAGCTTGGGACTGCGGTCGGTAAACACTGCATGTCTGTTGGGCCGTTACACCCACTCTGTGTGGGATACGGTAGCGGAGGTGCTTCCCCAGTGCCCGGAGGAGGTCCGGGCCGTGCTCTCCCGTGCAGTTGCCGAGGGGAGAGACGCAGCTAAGTTTACCATATGATGTGGACTGGACACCGCCGACTCGCTAGGCAGGACGATTTCAACGTCAGTAGCCCTTCAACGCTACGCCTAACTGAGGTCGACTGTTTTTTCCAGGGATGTCCAAGCTATCCTAATGGACATGCCCTTTGATGGTCATCGCCTGTTCGGCGACAAAGCAGACAACGCGCTAGAGCGCTTCAAGGACTCTCGGGCTACAGCCAAGTCCTTGGGCCTCTCCACCACCTGCCCGGCGCAGTCTGCTTTTTGCCCCTTTCGTTGCTACGGAAGGGGTGCCCCACCACGTTCCACCCAGAGCCACAGGCCGGCGCAAGCTGTTAAGCCCCTGCGCAGCCGGGGACGTAGGACCCACCGCTGTGGGTCTGGGGGCCAGCGAGCGGGCCAGTCCACCATCACCTCTGCAGCAGCCTCCAAACCCTCCTAGTCCAACCTTTCAGGGTCACCAATCGCCAGTGGGCGGCAGGATTCGCCATCACCTCCCCCACTGGCGCACCATCACGTCGGACAGGTGGGTTTTGCAGATAGTCCGAAGGGGCTACTCCCTCCCCTTCGAAACTACCCCCCCTGGCCATGCCACCTCAGTACCATCGAATGTCGGAGGATCATCTGGCCCTTCTCCAACAGGAAGTTACGACTCATGGCCAAGGGAGTCATCGAGCGAGTTCCTACCCCAGAAGTAGGTCGTGGTTGCTATTCCCACTACTTTCTGGTGCCCATGAAGGACAAAGGCCTGCGTCCTATCTTGGATCTCAGGAACGTCAACCGCTTCCTCCGGAAGGGGAAGTTCAAAATGTTGACGCTAGCTCAGGTTCTGTCTGCCCTCGACCCTGGAGACTGGATGGTAGCGTTGGAGTTGCAGGACGCTTACTTTCACATCCCCGTCCTGCCGGCCCACCGGCGTTACCTGCGGTTCACGGTGGGCCACGAGCACTTTCAGTTTACCGTGCTCTCCTTCGGCCTTACCAGCGCTCCTCGGGTATTCACGAAAGTGATGGCGGTGGTCGCAGCTCATCTGCGCAGGTCAGGAATTCGAGTCTTCCCCTATCTCGACGACTGGCTGTTAAAGGCTGGCTCGCCCCAGGCAGTCGTCTCCCACCTCCAGACTACGGTGGACCTCCTGCACTCGCTGGGCTTCACTATGAACGTGCCGAAGTCACACCTGACTCCCTCTCAGAAGCTTCTTTTCATCGGAGCGGTTCTGGACACGACGCAGTTTCGGGTTTATCTTCCCTAGCAGCGAGTCTGGGATATTCGGGCTATGATTCCGATCTTTCAGCCTCTATCCCGGGTTTCGGTCAGAATGACCCTGAGGCTGCTGGGCCTCATGGCCTCCTGCATCCTGCTGGTAGATCATGCCAGGTGGCATATGCGGGCTCTGCAGTGGAACCTGAAGTCCGATTGCGTTAAGATCTCGGAGGGCACTGCACATCAATTGCAGTGGTGGCTAACGAACGAGGATTGGGTCAGCGGCAGATCCCTCTCCCTTCCTCAACCGGAGTACACAGTGGTGACGGATGCATCACTTCTGGGGTGGGGCAGCCACATGGGAGAGGCGGAGATCAGAGGCCTCTAGACTCTGGCATAGTGTGGGCTCCACATCAACCTTCTAGAGCTTCGGGCGATCCGTCTTGCACTGAAAGCATTCCTTCCCTCTGTCCGGGAAAGAGTAGTGCAGGTGTTCACGGACAACACCACCGCCATGTGGTACTGCAACAAACAGGGCGGGGTGGGGTCGTGGACCCTATGTCAAGAGGCTCTCCGTCTCTGGAACATCAGGGCATATCCCTGGTGGTTCAACACCTGGCAGGTTCATTGAACGTCGGGGCGGACAAACTCAGCCGCATATGCATGATGGATCATGAATGGCGTCTTCATTCGTAGGTGGCGCAAGGTCTCTTTCAGGGTAAGCAACCATTACAACGAATCTTTTACCCCGCATACCATCACCCCGCATACCATCACCCCGCATACCATCACCCCGCATACCATCACCCCGCATACCATCACCCCGCATACCATGACAACGCAAATACCATTACTCCGCAATGCCATTACAATGCATGGCATTACATTTTATATGCTTTTACCACGCATGCTTTTACAACGAAATTCGTTGTAAATGCATGAATGGTAAAAGCATATGTTTTTTTATATGCAAGTATAAGGTAAGTATAGGGTTTGGGGTGTAGGGGTATATGTTATGGGGGTTCAGGGGTAATTTTAGGGTTAAGTGTATGTTTAGGTTTTGGGGTGTTGGGGTATTTTTAGGGGTCAGGGTGGGTTAGGGTTTTGGGGTGCAGGGGGTATTTTTAGGGTTCAGGGTTGGTTTAGGTTTTGGGGTGCTGGGGTATTTTTAGGGGTCAGGGTGAGATAGGGTTTTGGGGTGTAGGGGGTAATTTTAGGGTTCAGGGTGGGATTAGGTTTTGGGGTAGTGGAGTATTTTTAGGGGTCAGGGTGGGTTAGGGTGTAGTGTAGTTCCTATTTCCCTAATAGGCTCTGCGCATTGGAATAATATACCCTATAGATTCGACATAGGACTGAGGTCAGTATGTCCCTATTGAGTATATTAAACTTAATTACTTTGTGCCAGCTGACTCAAAGGTCACTAGAAACTCCTTGTAAACAAGAAGGGAGTAGTTTCTGGCAACCGCATAAACATGACAACTTTTGTTTCCCTTTAGAATCGGAACACTCTCAGAATCGTGGAAACAACAGATAAGTTTCACTCAGCTAATCGTGCATGCTTAGTTTCTTCAGAGTTACACAGAAAGAATAGACTGGCGTTTCAATAAAAGGATTTATTGAACAGTCTTGTTTCTCGTGTAAGAGATATGAGCTGTTATGATCACAAGACAGTATGCGAGATATATAATGTACAGCGTAAGCAGTAGAAAGAAATAATACTGCGCTAGCATTATCTTTTAGCTATGACACATATATCCATATACATAAATAACATAAGCTAAAAATGCGAGTACTCATAAGATGCTTCTCTAACTAGTTCTACCCCAGTGTACCTAACCTAAGTGTAGTGCAAGGTAAGAAGTAGGTGATGTATTCTATAGTATAGTATGGTATGCAATAGTATGCCAAGAGTCTGGTATGCCAAGAGTCCCTCTAGGTTCTAGTCAGCTCCATACCTTGAGAATGAGAGAGGTGGGAATCTCTTTCCGGGTCTCGAACTCTAACACCCCGCGAAGGGAGTCAGAACACTGGAAGCTGGATTCTCTGCGAGCAGGGATGACAGCGTCTCTTTGTCCGTGCGTCAGGCCGGGACACAGGCTCCTCTAAAGTCGAGGTCTCCTCCTACTTGCTTGGGCAAGGGAAGGTATATTTATACCCGGTAGGTGCCTTGGAATGTTAGCATTGACGTAAAGTCGGACAGAGGAAGACGTCAGGAATGAACCCTTAAGGAATAGCGGTTCATGCATAATAAATGAGTTCTTGGAGAAATCAATAATCCTGTGCTAGGGGAACTCCCAATAGCTTAAGGGTCTGGTTTCTAAGAATTAGTTGTGACGTTGGGGTGGACGGATGTAGGTGACCATGCCTGTATTTGGATAGCATGGCTAATGCCTAAATAAGGACTGGGATCTTATGCCTATATAAGGACAATGCGAATTGTGCCTATATAAGGGCATGTTTCAGGAAAACTTATATACGGACACCTAAAGCGGAATAAAACACCCACTCCACTTTCGAATGAACGATGGTACTAAATGCTAAACATGAAATGCTAAACATTAAACTGAGTATCACATGTTGCTAAAAACATTTCTAAAAGCATATTAAAAGAATTTTTTTTTTTAAAGAAACTGTTGCTAAACATGTAATGCAATAGGTACTGTACATTTTAAAGCATTTTTTTCATTCTAGGCATATATCATAAATAAAATGCAACATGAATGAATAAACAGAAATATATACATATGACGAAATGGTTGACAAGTATTCAAAAAAATCAAAGCCATTTCATATCATGGTACTAAATGAAATTGTGGTAAATAAGGTGACAATGTGTCCCTGGAAGTATTCAAAGAAGTCTGTTCTATATGAATAGTTCTACTGTAAGCAGATTGAATTGCCATGTATTTTCAAAAACAGAGAGAGGGGGAAAAAAAAATTAAATTTTTAGGAAGAGTTCCAAGTTTTGTTCTGTTTTGAAAATATGGATGCCAAATTCATTGCGTCCCCGGTACACTGTGAGCCGAATCAAAGTCAGTGTATGGGTCTGGTGTAAACATGAAATCATCTATTCCTGTAGACAAAAGATCGTCTACCGATGTCGGTGACAGTTGGAATACCTCATTTAGAAGGTTAACTGCACAGAGATGTGAAGCATCACCTTCAGCATAGGATGCCGCAGCAATCTTCGCGTCCGTTGTTACCTGTGTGCCTGTTGATCCATCTCGTACCTCAGCAGCAGCAGGAAGCGTCTGTGAGATCTCAAGGAATGCCGTCATCATGATTGGTAGCCTCTGGGGACAACACAGAGCATGGGCCGTTATCGGGTCCAGCAGAGTATCGATATCCGTTGGAATGACTGATGGGAGTGTTAGACAGGTGTCTAGCACGCATTCTTCACCGCAAAGCAGGGAGCGTAGAACAGGTAAGATGCAATCTTGCCAGATTGGTCTAAATGACAGAAACCATGTTGTATTAAGTTCCCGTAGACGAGGTATGCCCTAAAGTTGCACTATGCGCTCACGGCACTTCCGTTCTAGGAGAGCTTTCTCCAAATTACTGGGAGTGACGCCGGTGGATAGGCTTGCCATAGCGTAGTAGTAGGAATAAAAACAGGATTCCTGCAACAAGTGCTAGAATTAATAGCACGCCACCAAACACCGAATGTGGAATGATTCCGAGGACTGCCTGAAAAGGTGTTAACAGTCCTGAACAGATGGTCTTAAATACATGTACAATCCCGCTCGTATCGGACATGTTTAAGATAAGTCCCATCATTTCTACGAAATGTATAGGGCAGTTTGTACGAATTAGAGCCTGTATCTCAGCCAAAGTCCTTGCGATTTGTAAATCATAGATTTCTTTGGCCGAGGTCAAAGGCACGGTTTGTTGTAAAAGCATGGCTTTCATTCTGCTTAAAGTATCAAAACGTATAAAAGAAACATTCAATGAAGGCCATAGAGGCGACTCCCTGACTGTGTCTATTTGGGGGAACAATACTTGCATACAACAAGTAACCCTGGAGCCAACCGTTACCAGATATGGGATTCCTGGCAACATGCCACAGCAACTCTGATCATTCAACATGAGGTAACTCCCGTTAGAAAGTTGTCCAAACGTTGGATTAATCACAGCAGCTGGTGTACCCTGCAGGTGGCAGGACAAGTTTGCTACAGAACCATTACAAGCCCGTGTAAAGAAATGTCCTGACATATGAGTGAACCGCTCAGTGCATTTTCAGTGTGTACCGCTTAGAAACACTTCACGATCCCCACTCCAACATCTGTATTCGTAAGGTAAATCCCAGGATGTCTTAATGTATTCTTTACCCAAACTTTCATATTTGCCTGCTTGCATTTGTTTGAGGCAATACTGAAAATGAAAAGTAGTGACAGGCAGAGTTATTTTGCCATGGATAAGCCATTCTGTAGCTGGTTTTTCTACTACCGTAAATGGTAATTTTTCCAGTTTTTCAATGCTCAGCACTGTATACTTTGCTCCCCTTTGTGCCAGTTTGATCTGTTTATCCGTTAGATTGTATTCTGCAAACAGACGACGTGTTGATAAAACGCCAAGGCACATAGCCTGCACGCAAGGATTGCAGCGTCCAGCCTAATAACATAATAGAACGTAACTGAGATTGGCCTTGTTGTAACATGGCTAAATCTTGTTCCAGTATGTCAATAGCAGAGGATACAATGTTGTCCAATGAATAAATTCTGGATGACAAAGTTGTTAACCCATTGTCGACCACAGTGAGAGATTTCTCTAAGTTAATACGATCAAGCTCACGTATTCTTTCTGCGGCCTCTGCCTGTGAAACCTTCCATATCTCATTATAAGCAGCATAAATGCCGGCATATATTTCTTGGTCCTTGCAAGAAATCCCTACGGTCTGCGTCTTCTTTAAGTAAAGATAAGTGTTGTTTCACATCCTCGAGTGTAGATTTTTGTAACCAGTCGAGGCACAATTTTCCTACACTGTATGTTACTACCCCCGGATGTTGTCGTTGAACATAACGTGGGTCTGGCCTATGGATAGTAAAGCCCTGTATTCTATTCAGGAATCTTTCTTGACAGATGTTTGTGTCTGTGGGCCAGAGCAACCATTTTTCCCAATCCGGATCTGATCTGTTTTGTAGTATTGTGTCTACTGTGACCGCTCCCTGCGTAGTGCTATTACTTGCAGGTGTTGGTACAGAAGGTGTGTTCATGTCTTTGATCTTGGCTAAACCAAGGCAAGACGTTTGTTGCACAGTGTCATTCAAAAACATTATTTGCTGTGGGATGATACAGGCTCTAAACAAAGCTTCTATCCCCTGCACTTGCCAATCTTTAGAACCCCAGACAGATTTTGTGTCGATTGTCTTTCCAAAAGTCAAATCCTTGTCTAGACAGTTGGGTAATAAAGGCTGCAGAATAAATCTGTTTTGTATTAGTAAACATAATTTTCTGTCCTGTTTTGTTTACATTCTTATAGTAAAATGATTCTGGATCAGATGTATTGTACCCTGAAAAATATGGAAACTTATTTGCAAACGTTTTTGAACTACCCCTTGGTGGTGTAGGACAATGTTCCCATTGGTTAAACATAAACACATTTCTAGGTGTTGCAGATTTATGCAAACAATGATGACTACAGTGGTTGTAACAATAAAGCTGTTCGTAGTCTGATGAACCCTCTAAGTATTCATTGTTAGAGAACGCAGCAGACCTTTCTAGATCAGACATCACATCATTAACAGTGTCAAAGTCCCAATCATCAGAATAGGTACTGGAGGTAATAAAGTCACTTAATGAAATTTTAAATAAATGTGGAATCTTCAAAAGTTCCGTCGGGCCGAATATGTCAATCAGTTTTGTCCCAAACTATACCATCCTGTATAGGAACGGCTGTGATGTTCACTGCTGACAAGTCTCTTGCTTCACGATGGGAAGATTTGTGTGGATTTAAAATTAAGTTCACATTTTTATTTTGTGTCCATAAGAATGTATCTGCCGTTTATAAGCATGCTAAGAGTCATAACCAAAGCTAGCCAAAACAGAAAGAAAAATATTCCAGAAATAATCAATATTTCAATCCATGGTAAAACCAGATAAGTCTCTTTCAGAAAATGAAAAAGGTCTTGTACTTGTTTTTTGAAAGTTTTTGAGGCTGGCGTTGTTTCAGGCTCACTCGGATCCTCAGAAAACGTATCAAAGTTAATGAAATAGCCAGAAGCAGTTCGGTCAATTGTTGAAATTGGAACAGTGTCCTGTGCACACGTAGTTGGGATAACAGATCAAAGCAAAGTCTCAAAAGTAGCCCAATTCAAGATCAACATCAGTTGTGTGAGTCATAATTATTTAATGATGAAATAAAGCACAAAAAGAACCAGCCGACACGTGTTTCGTCACATTGGGTGGTAATCCCGTGACTCTTCAGGGCCGGAGGGTAGTGAAGAACTGGGCGCAAAGATAGGGACGTCTGGAGGGAGAGACCACGGGGTCTGGGAAACAGTTCAAATCCGTGTGGCACGGGAGGGTAGTCCATGTAATGCCAGGGGGGGCAGGGCCCAAAAGGACACGCTTGAGTGAAGCTGCGTGTGTGCGGCAAGGGGAAGGAGAAATAAGACGGATGAGCCCGGGACCTGCATGAAAATCAGAGGGAAATTGACGTCCGTCTCTCCAATGACTGCCGGATACGGAATTGTTGAAATTGCATCAGGATTCGTAGAAAATGCTGGAAACAGTTGATCACGTGTTACCTTGGTGTAGACAGGTGTATCTGGACGAACTGTTACTTGAGTTTCAAGAGGGATGAGTTCCATAGCATTGTTTCTTAGTCCTTCATCTCTTACTGCTGAATTCTCGATGGTTGAGTCTTTCAGTCTGAACCTCTTGGATAGTAGCGAGAGGAGTGCGTCTGCTACTAGGTCGGAGTCCACGAGGCCTACTATCTAGTATTGGCCATATACTGTGGTTTGATGAGGTCGATTGACACATCTTTTCTCCTTTTTACCAGCAAGGGGCCGCAGAAGTTCTGTTCTTGTTCCGTGGACGGCTAGGACAGTTACTGGTTGTCTGTAAGAAGGTCCAAATTCCTTCTTGTCCGCAATCTTCTCTCTGACTAGATCCCCAACTTTTGGGATCCAGACAGGCCTTGCTGGGACTGCCGGTGTTTCCCCAGTGGTGGTTGGCTTCAGGAACACGTTGCTTTGTTTCGATCTTAGTTCATTTAGATCCTGTAAAACAGCCAAACGATCTTTGATATCAAAGGGTTTATTTTCCACCACTGTGCCTTTACATTCGAGATCAGGAACCCACATTCTTGTCCCAAATAGGACTTCATATGAGTGACCCCCTAGAGAAATTCTTAGCAAATTATTTAATGAGCGTTGGACCCCATAAAGATGTTTGACCCACCCATCACCCGAACCTAATACTCTAGCTGTTATAGACTGCTTTATGTCCCGGTTTTTCCTTTCCACAACAGAATGAAACGGAGAGGAGTACCACAATGCTACGCCCAAACTGGCCATGGCTTCTTTGTAAGCCCGAGAGCTAAACGCAGGGCCCTGGTCAGAATGTAGTGTGCCAATTGCGTATGTGCCGATAAAGACTTGCAAATCTTTTATAACAGTTCGAGCGTCAGCCGAGCGCTGAGGCCACATCCATAGGAACCTTGACGTAGTATTTGTTGTGGGATTGCATTTGTCCAAAAGGACGCCTGCGCGTAGATAGTCTAATGCTGTCTAACAATGGTGTCTGTACTGGGCAGGCTACTTCGTAGTCTGATGGCGTTCTGCACCACGCTGTCTATTGCAGTCTATGCAGTCATCGATGAAGATGTGAATCTGTGTATTCATTCCAGGCCACCAGTACATCTCTTTTAATGTTAATATTGTTTTAGAGATCCCTTGATGTGACAGACCCTCCGCCAGATGTGCTTCATAAATCAAAGCTGATCTACGTTCCATGTTTGGAATTACCCTATCCCCCACTCCAGGGATTCGAGCAAAAGGAACGTTGTTCGCATCAATTACATAAGAGTACTTGAGTGGAAATTTCTTTTGTAACGCTGCACCACTGCCTTTGCTTGAAGCATTGACAGCCAACAATATCTCACTGTCTAGTCTCGTTTTCGAACGAGTGATCGCAGCTACGGAAGCCGTCTGAACAGCCCCCTTTGCGGCTTCATCAGCCAATGAATTCCTGCAACGTGAACGCCATCACGTTGATGACTCAGCGTGTGTATCACGTGAGCTTTTGGTAATTCGTTTCTCAACTGAACTACTTGTTCCCAAAGCGTTTTATGCTTTATTGTGCCACCTTTGCATCTTTGAACCCATTTTCAAGCCAAGTTTGTATATATTCATTATACGACTGAACACAGTAAAAGAATCGCACACTATAAGTGTGGGGAATTCGCAATCTGTATTTTCAAGTGCCAGTTTGAATGCTTGTAGTTCAGCTCGCTGAGCTGTACAATCGCCTAGAGATTGAGTTTTAGTGACCATTGGTCTGAAGTTACCATCTTGCATGCGACCTTTAACGATTGCGCCCGCTGCACTGTAAGCTTGCTTACTCCCTGTAGCGGGTTGTGCTGATCCGTCAGTATAAATTATAAATTCGTACTGATCTAGAGGCAAAATTTCAGTGGGCAGAGGACATTCATGTTCATATTGCAGGAACGCTTGTGTTTGTAGATCCGGATCAAAAACATATTCAACATCTGTTGCAGCAAGAGAATTAACCCATTGTATCCATCTAGGATGTGAAGCTTTTGCATTTGGAATGCTCGCTTTTGTAACCGCCTCGAAGGCTGGTACTGGAGTTACGACAATAATGCGTTTCCCATGAGCTAGAGCTCTTTCTTTTGCTACAGCGGTTTGAACTGCTGTCAGTATTTTTTCTGTTGAAGTGAAGCGCATTTCTGCTTGTGTATACAAATGTGATTTGTATGCTATTGGTACTTTTTCATCCTCATTAAATGTTAAATAGGTGAATCCGCATTGTCCCGAAATTATTCGGATCACTAAATTGCGTGTATTTACGCGTGTTTGTAAGTGATTTGTTGCTAACATGTTAGCTTGAAGTGAACGCAGGATTTCTGTGTGTTCGTGTCCAATGTTTTGTTGAAAAATCAGGTTTGATTAATTCGTAGAGGTTTAACCCTTTCTGCGTAATTTAGAATGTAAGTTCTTCCAAAATGTAGGAAACCCAAGATGAATTGTAAATTTTTCAGCGTTTTTGGAGGTTGGAGCAGCGCGCACTTTTCTAAAACGTTAGCTGCCAGGCTCTTGCCTTCACTTGAAAGTTCATATCCTAGGAAAAGGACATTGAGATGGGCAATTCTGGATGTTTTAAAGTTGAATTTATAGCCCTCAGAGGCGAAGCCCAATATTATGGTACTCGCCCTGTTCAAGTGCCTATCTAGGTCATCGTCTGTCAGATAGATGTCATTGACATATGACAATGCCTCATTATCATAAATTTGTAGTAACTCTGTTACCCTTGCTGAGAATAACCCCGGGCTGTTTTTGAACCCTTGTGGGAGTCTACAAAATTGACGCTGGGTCCCCATTATTGAGAAAGCTGTTAAGTACCTGCTTTCAGTTGCTATGTTTTGACAAAAGAAACCATTTGAAATGTCCAATGTGGTTTTATATTTTTTGCGCACAATGTTATTCCTTAATGCTGTACTATGTGCATTTTGCACTGCAAATGTTTTGTAACAAGTGTTCAAGTGTCTGTAATCCAAAACTAGACGATATGTATTGTCTGGTTTGGATACAGGAAACAAAGGATTGTTCATTGAGGAGGTGCATGTTTCAATCACCCCTTGGTATTCAAGTTGATCTAAGATCTCCCTGACCTGTTTTTTAGCTTCTTGCTTTATTGGGTACTGCCTTTGTGCAGTAGGTTGATTTTTTTTTAGCTGTATTTTGTGGTGAGGTGAGTCCTCATCCCATCCTACATGATTTTTGTATAATGCTGGGGCCTGGGCAACTGCCCATTTCCTGGCATAAGTATATTTTAGGTGAATTGAAATATGGTTGGAGAAGGCTGGCATAATGATGTCCTCGCCATGTGGGCACTCCCTGACAAAGTGTGGTGGCCAGTCTTTTTCTGCTAGAAGTATATCATAACCCCTTGAAAGTTTCTCCCAAAAGAGTGTTTTCACTTTTCTTGGTATGTCTCCCTCCATTGGGAGTGTTATTTCATATAACTTTTGTGGAGTACTAACCCTGGTGTCTACAGTCTCTACTGTGATGTACTCATTCAAGTCCACTATCTCCAGAAGTTCCTTCAGGCTCTGGCGAGCTATTGTTACTTCTGCTGCACTGTCCAGCATTGTCTGAGCCCATTCTCCGTTCTTGAGCTGTGTTCTCAGTATTCTCGGCATGTCTGATCTTCAGACCTGCTACCTTCTTTTGTGAATTGAGGTTTTGATTTATTTTTCTGAACGTGTTTATCGTCTTTGGATTTCACGCGTTCTTCTGTGTTCTGACCGTCCTCTTCTCTCTGATGTCTGTGACGATATCTGAAAGGTACGAGAGGAACGTGTATCAGTATCTTGATACCTGTCAGGTTTTCTTAAATTATCCCTATTTCTGAGGTTATACCTCCTTTCAGAGGGCTCCTTTTGAGGAGACCTACCTCGGGATTGAGAACGTGTCTCGTTTGAATTTTGTTTATTAGTTTCCCACTTCTTTTTAGAAGATGTAGGATTTTGTTTAATAGTCCTTCTCAGGACTTTCAGATAGTTTTGGCTTCAAAGGTTTTCCTCCCAAACTATCTCTGCCTAATTCTGCATAAGATTGTTCTATTATTCTGGGTAGTTCATGTTGATGTTCTGTTACATGAAATTCCCTTAAGCGTTGGCGGATCGCCACTGATGCTGCCTCCCCTTTAATATTAGATAATATTATTGTTGAGACCTGGTCGAAGTTTTTCAGTAATTTCATACCTAAATTCAGAGCAGGTTCTGCCCCGGATTCGTTATGAATTTGTTTCAGGACATCTGTTATTACTGCAATTGATGGAACACCATGTGTTTTAGTATAGATGACAGCAAAGACTGCGCCCCAAGTGGTGCAGTCTTCCAGTTGCGGTGTGATCCCCATTGGTAAACAGATTGTTAGGATTCTGTGTTTCTCATAAGGGCTGGTATTTGGAAATACTGCTTCGATTTGAGTAATTTTTTGAGCTATCCAGAATGGAATTTGTTCACATTTTGTGGGCATTTTACCCATGACTGCGTGTAAAGTCTGTGGAGAAATTTTTAGTGTATTCCCTGTTGAGGGGTTTGATTTGGAATGGTCATTGGTGGTTGGACTGTGAAAGTCTGCATGACATATTGGACTAATTGTCTGTACATTTTTATTAACTCTTGTAGTTGAGTAAGTAATTCCTCGTCTGACATCTCATCGATGTCAGGATGAGGTGTGTAGCCGGCTAGAATCGGCCATGTTGCTCCTGGTCTACCTAGTTGACCGAGCCTGGTAATGTTTTTGTGATGTTTTAGGGCGCCTTTAAACCAGAGATTATGCTCCTGGTATGCGAGTGGAATTTCAATATCCTCGAAAGGAATATATTCCTCTGGTGGTTCATCTTCTTTAAAGAAGTGAAACACTTTTGTTACTGGATTTGATTCTGGGAATACTATCCATGAATAGAATACCTCTGTCTGAAAGGATTTGTGTGCCTCTATCACGAAAACTGCTCTACCACCTCTTGGTGATAGGCCGTGTTTTATAAGTTTTAGAGTGATGGCTCTCCTTAAGTTTGGAGGGATGTTTATAACACCCTCATCGGTTTCATTTAAACCTGTAAAGTTAAAAGCTATTACGACTGGATCAGCCGCAGCTACTCCGTTCTCGGTGGCAGTATCCCTGTTCAGGGACATTGTTTTTTGAAAAATGTAGAACAAGTTTCAAGGAAACAAAAGATGAGGTGCACAATATTTTGGAACACTGTATCCTTCAACGTTGAACAAACCAAACAGCTAATATATAGGATTTTTGTCCTATTTAGCTGTGGCGGATACTTAACCCTACCCACTCCAGACGTCTTATGGAGTATGTGAGTAGGGGTCTCTGAGAAAAGC
Organism: Calotriton arnoldi; assembly: GCA_963921515.1. Lineage (NCBI taxonomy): Eukaryota > Metazoa > Chordata > Amphibia > Caudata > Salamandridae > Calotriton > Calotriton arnoldi. The sequence goes on from CAWUFW010001855.1 coordinate 2,297,295, forward strand.
ACGACTGAGTTACTCAGTATCTAGCGTTAAATTAGTGCCTTACCAAACGTTGGGCGCCATGTAGTGTAGTTCCTATTTCCCTAATAGGCTCTGCGCATTGGAATAATATACCCTATAGATTCGACATAGGACTGAGGTCAGTATGACCCTATCGAGTATATTAAACTTAATTACTTTGTGCCAGCTAACTCAGAGGCCAGTAGAAACTCATTGTAAACAAGAAGGGAGTAGTTTCTGGCAACCGCATAAACATGACAACTTTTGTTTCCCTTTAGAATCGGAACACTCTCAGAATCGTGGAAACAACAGATAAGTTTCAGCTAATCGTGCATGCTTAGTTTCTTCAGAGTTACACAGAAAGAATAGACTGGTGTTTCAATAAAAGGATTTATTGAACAGTCTTGTTTCTCGTGTAAGAGATATGAGCTGTTATGATCACAAGACAGTATGCGAGATATATAATGTACAGCGTAAGCAGTAGAAAGAAATAATACTGCGCTAGCATTATCTTTTAGCTATGACACATATATTCATATACATAAATAACATAAGCTAAAAATGTGAGTACTCATAAGATGCTTCTCTAACTAGTTCTACCCCAGTGTACCTAACCTAAGTGTAGTGCAAGGTAAGAAGTAGGTGATGTATTCTATAGTATGGTATGCTATAGTATGCCAAGAGTCTGGTATGCCAAGAGTCTAGTATGCCAAGAGTCCCTCTAGGTTCTAGTCAGCTCCATACCTTGAGAATGAGAGAGGTGGGAATCTCTTTCCGGGTCTCGAACTCTAACACCCCGCGAAGGGAGTCAGAACACTGGAAGCTGGATTCTCTGCGAGCAGGGATGACAGCGTCTTTGTCCGTGCGTCAGGCCGGGACACGGGCTCCTCTAAAGTCGAGGTCTCCTCCTACTTGCTTGGGCAAGGGAAGGTATATTTATACCCAGTAGGTGCCTTGGAATGTTAGCATTGACGTAAAGTCAGGCAGAGGAAGACGTCAGGAATGAACCCTTAAGGAATAGCGGTTCATGCATAATAAATGAGTTCTTGGAGAAATCAATAATCCTGTGCTAGGGGAACTCCCAAGAGCTTAAGGGTCTGGTTTCTAAGAACTCGTTGTGACGTTAGGGTGAACGGATGTAGGTGACCATGCCTGTATTTGGATAACATGGCTATTGCCTAAATAAGGACTGGGATCTTATGCCTATATAAGGGCATGTTTCAGGAAAACCTATATACGGACACCTAAAGCGGAATACACCAAGGGTTTTTGGGGTGTAGGGGGTAATTTTAGGGTTCAGGGTGCGTTTAGGTTTCGGGGTACTGGGGTATTTTTAGGGGTCAGGGTGGGATAGGGTTTTGGGGTGTAGGGGGTATTTTTAGGGATATATATATATCGGATCCAGAGCTCTTAAGTGAATGGGCGGATTATACAGCGGGATCCTCACAGGGAATGTTGAGGATCCTAATTAAATTTGCCTGGAATGATCGCGAGAAAGCCTTAAAGGACATAGAGCTTATGGAGAATGACATTCTGCAAAAAGTAGAGCCTCAAAAACATGATGAAGAAAAGGAGTCCATTAAGAAACGCCTGAATACATATGAAAAGAAAATACAACAAAGAAAACAGCAGAAGTTCGAGAGGGACGCACGTGATTACGAGCAGGGCCGAATACTGACTTTGCTAGAAGGTATGATGTCCCCCGTAGGGATCTGAAAACAGCAAAGAAAAGTGTAGTTGAGTCCCGCGATACCTCCGAATCAGAGATAACTAGCGTTGAGCAATCAGAAGAGGAGGGGAATAACGCAGGCCAAAGCTCACGGCAACAACATTCTTTTCACGAGGAATTCAACCTCATCAGGCAAACTTGGCTGAGAGGGGGCAAGGAAGGCCTCCCGAACAACAAAAAGCAGGTACAACAAAAGAAGGGGCGGTAGGAAACACCGCACGAAACAACGGAGTAAGAAATACCAGGACCCGCAGGGGAGGAACTACAAGGATTAGAGGATAACTTGACGATAGTGAATCTGACATCAAAGGAATTGACATCTGATGAGGAGAGAGTTTTGAAACTGGGTTTGACCTTTTGCCCCACGAGCAACTACGAATACACACAAACGCGAATAGACTTATTTAAGTTTATTAGAAAAATCAAATTACTGAAGTTTTTCAAGTTGAAACAACCAGTTCAATGGTTAGAAGTAAGGACGATGGCCCCACGGGAACCAGATGTAATAAACATACGTGACCTGGACACTCTGGCAGTCCTTGAAGAATTAGGTGCGGAGAGTAGTACTCAACAAGAGCCTTTAAGAGACAATGCAATAAGAGCTTTGGAGTTAGGGGTGTCTCAAAGAGGGGCCGATAGCCCATTCAAACCATCTTCTAGATTTTGCCCCCAAATGGCTATGGATGCAATAGATGTCTTCTCAGAAACTGTGAACAATGAACTTTTAACTCTACGAGCTAATGAAGAACAAGAAGTTAAGGGAAGGAAATGGAACCTTACATTTAAACAAAGACAAGCTCTGAGGAGTTTACAGCAAGATTCACTAATCGTGATAAAACCATCCGATAAGGGCGGAAATGTCGTTTTGCAAACTAGAGATTACTACTGTGATGAAGCCTTTCGACAATTGAATGATAAACAGAACTATGCTCTAACCACGGAAGAGGACTATGGCCATAGCATTCGAGTGTATGCTGAACTTGTTGAAAAATGGTACAAAAGGGCATTCTGTCTAAGCAAGAATTCATGTTCCTACAGAACAAACACCCGAGAATCCCGACATTTTACCACCTGCCCAAGGTTCATAAAAACGCTGTAAGACCACCAGGGAGACCGATAGTGTCGTCCATTGGGGGACTCACTGAGAACATGTCAAAATTTATAGATCATTTTCTTTCCCCATTTGTTTTTCAGTTGTCCTCGTATACAAGAGATACGAAGGATTTTTTAAGACAAATTGAAGGAATCGAGTGGGAGCCTGATTTTATAATGATCACACTTGATGTATGTAGCTTATACACAAGTATTAGACACACAGATGGTCTTTCAGCGATATCGAACTTTCTAAAAGGTCGTTCCCTCCAGTTCCTGGAACACAATACAATGTTATTGGAATTTATTTCCTTTTGTCTCAATAATATCTTTTTTTTCCAGGGACAAAGATACAGGCAGATACAGGGGACGGCTATGGGCACCTGCTTCACTCCCAGCTATGCGAACTTGTTCGTTGGCTGGTGGGAGGAGCAGGTGGTCTGGGCGGATGGGATGGAGAACTGGTTGGATAAGGTGGTTTGCTGGCGGAGGTATATCGATGACCTCTTCATTATTTGGAGAGGGTCACAACAGTCAGCGAGAGATTATCTCTCTACTATGAATAATAACCATCTAAACCTCAGATTCACGGGAGATATGAGCATGACAGAGGTGAATTTCTTGGACCTTAGGGTCTTCGTAAGTTCAAATACTATTCAGACGGCCCTTTTCAGAAAGACCACAGCGGGTAACTCCGTCTTACATGGACGTAGTGGTCATCCGGCAACTCTCATTAAAAGTATCCCATATGGTGAGCTACTCCGAATTAAAAGGAATAGCTCACGTTTTCAAGACTATGAGGAGGCAGCTGAGGGAAGCATTAAACGCTTCAAGACCAGGGGTTACTCACAGCACACACTAAGAACAGCGCAAATGAAGGTCAAGGACAAAGAAAGATACTCATTGCTGCAGGAACCAGGTGCACCAAGTGTAGAAAGGCAACCAGGGAACCTAAGATTAATTACTACTTATTCTCAAGCAGCAGGCAAAATAAGAGCTATACTACGCAGGAATTGGAATATATTAAAATCAGATGGTGTGGTGGGGAAGGAACTCCCGGAATATCCAAAAATATCGTTTAGAAGAGCGAGATCGATTAGAGACCACTTAGTGGTAAGCCATTTACCTGGGTTGAAACCAGCTACCAGCTTACAGGGCCTACAGGGCTCTTTTCCCTGCGGAAGATGTAAAGCCTGCACCAATAGTAGGAAAGTGTCCCAATATTCGGTGCCGGGGTCCCGCAAAGCAAGGCGAGTAATGAAGTTCATGACCTACACCACAATCTATGTGGTGTATTGTCTGGTATGCCCATGTGGCTTACGCTACGTGGGCAGTACCATACATCCAGTGAAAACAAGGGTTATTGAACACCAACGGGCGATTGCCAATAAGGATGCCAATTACCCTGTGGCGCGTCATTTTGCTATTCGCCATAGTAGCAACAGGGCATTATTGCAGTTCTTCTGTTTGGACCATGTACCCAATGACATCAGGGGGGGGGCAGGGAGAAGAAACTGCGACGTCTGGAGTCGAGATACATCATTGATCTCCAGACTAAGCACCCGAAAGGTTTGAATGGTGGAGAAGAGCTAATAACTCATTTGTGAGATGAGCATTGAGTATGCAGAAGTGTTCACTGAAGGACAGAGGGACTATATAATTGGAAAAACACAGCGCTAGATTGATAGGCAAGTTAAATGAATTACGAACTGACCCCAAAAGCCCATCCAGGGCAGGACAGTCTTCTTGCCAACAATAATATCTGGTGTGAGAGGCCAGGTATACATGGTCATAAGGGCTTTCTCTATGTGGTAATAGAATGGGTGCATGTATTAGTTAAGATGAGAATTATTGTCCCCATCTGAATATATCATAAGCATTGATAGGCAACAAAAATGCAATTTAGGTTGTTTATTTAGATTAAATGCTTTGTGATTCACAATAATAAATGTATTTAGCACTCATGAATTAATGATGTATTGAGGGGGATTACGTATGGTTAATAAGATTTGTAAACATATTTATTTATTTCCTTTTTTTTAAAAACATGCACATTTGCACATTCCAAGATGGCACTGGAATTTCGTGAAATGAATTGTCCTTCCTTTGTTATGTCTAATTTGAAACTTTATTTAGATGCTGACTTTATGGCGCGCGTCAAACACTGACGAAGGCTGAGGCTGAAACGCGTTTGTTTGGTATTTTGAGTGCACGATAATAAATCCCGATTTGGATTTACACCAACGCGAGTGCTGGTCCTTACTGTTGCGAGACAGTGGAGCGTGAGATATATATATATATTTTTAAAAATAATTATATAGATATAGATGGATAGGTAAAGCACTTTTACACAGTTTATGCCTTCACCACGCATGCATTTGCGTTGTAAAGGCATGCGTGGTAAAGTCATATGCGGAGTGAAAGTTTGCGGGGTAATGGTATTGAGTAGTAATTGCATTTGCGTTGTGAAAAATGCGGGGTGATGGTATGCGGGATAACAACATATATTCCTCTTTCAGCAGTTGGGCAAGCCTTGGTTAGATCTATTCGCCACCGAAGAGAACGCGCAATGTCAGCAATTCTGCGTGTTGGAATTTCCAAGGCGGCACTCGCTAGGCGACGCTTTTCGTCGCAAGTGGAGTTGCGGTCTTCTATACGCCTTCCCGCCTATACCACTTCTGACCAGAGTGCTGAAGATCAGGCGCGACCGGGCCCAAGTCATCCTTGTCGCTCCGGATTGGGCACGAAGAGTCTGGTATCCAGAGCTATTACACATGGCCATCGATCCTCCGATCCGACTGCCTCTTCGGGAGGATCTTCTGTCGCAGCAGCGTGGAACGGTCCTCCACCCGAACCTGTCCAGTCTCCACCTCCTTGCGTGGAGATTGAGCGGCGACAGTTGACAGCCTTCGACCTTCCTCCTGAACCTGTGATGTTATCTTGGCAGCCAGGCGTCCCTCCGCTAAGACTGTATACGCCTGCAGATGGAACACATTTGTGGCATGGTGCACAGCAAAGGCTGTGGATCCCCTTTCTGCCCCTCTTTCTGAGGTTCTCTTGTTCCTCCTGTCTTTGGCCCAACAGGGCTCTGCTCTGGGCACTATGAAGGGCTACCTCTCAGCCATTTCAGCCTTTCTTAGGCTTCCTGAATAGCCTTCTCTTTTCAAGTCCCCTGTTGTAAATCGCTTCCTTAAGGGCATTACTCATCTTTTTCCTCCTGTTCCCTTCGTAATGCCTAAGTGGCACTTGAACTTGGTTCTTACTTACCTTATGTGCGCTCCCTTTGACTTCTTACTTTAAAGACTGCCTTTCTGGTTGCCATCACCTCTGCTTGCAGGGTGAGTGAGCACCAAGCTCTTTCTTCAAAGCCTCCCTTTCTGGCTGTTCATCCGGACAAGGTCGTCCTCAGAACCAGACCTTCTTTTCTTCCCAAGGTGGTTACTTCTTTCCACATTGGTCAAACCATCACTATGCCCACCTTTTTTCCGCATCCTTCTAGGGAGGAAGAGAGGCTCCACCGCCTGGATCCAAAACGTGCGCTTTCATTTTATTTGGATCGCACCAAGCAATTCCGGGTGGATGACCAGCTCTTTGTCGGCTACGTGGGCGCCAAAAAAGGTCAGGCCGTGCACAAACTGACTATCTCTAGGTGGGTAGTTTTGTGCATTAAAGCTTGCTACTCTTTGGCAAAGGAGGAGCCTCCAGTGGGATTGCGCCCCCATTCCACCAGGGCGACGGCAGCTACCACTGCTTTGGGACGGGGAGTCCCTCTCAATGACATCTGTCAGGCAGCTACGTGGGCATCTCTGCACACGTTCACAAAACACTACTGCCTGACAGCCAAGTCTGGAGAGACGGCTTCTTTGGCCGTTCTGTTCTCCAGGACTTCCTGGTGTGAACTTGGTTCGCAGACCCACCTCCGGGGTTGTTATTGCTGGGGTATCTATTCTAAGGTGAGGAATCCATAACTAATTGTCTCTTTCAGATGAACAAGTTACTTACCTTCGGTAACGATATATCTGTAAGAGACATAGAATAGTTATGGATTCCTCACCTTCCCACCCATCCTCCCCGTTCTCCGAACTGACTTCTAGGGTAGGGGACTTCACTTCAGGGCCCTAGTTTTGTGCACCAGTGGTCAGTGTCTTGCATGGATCTGCGCTTCTGGCGTGTAATGTCGTGTAAAGAACTGACGTCAGCACGCAGGGGCGGCGTCTAAGTAGATACCGCGATGTCATTCCGGCGACCACGACGCCAACGACTAACGCGGAGTCGACCGACACCACCTACCGACGCGCAGGGGTACTGCTGAAGAAAAATTCTCCGGATCCAGTCTGACGCCTGGGGGTAATTCTAAGGTGAGGAATCCATAACTAATCTATGTCTCTTACAGATATATCGTTACCGAAGGTAAGTAACTTGTTCATCACATTGACTAGAAAAAGTAACTTAAAAAGTAATCTGAAAAGTAACTTGAAAAGTAATCTGAAAAGTAACTTGAAAAGTAATCTGAAAGTAATTTAAACTGTCTTACAAACAAATGACTTGCTTCTAACCAATCTAATTGCATTCAAACTGGTTTTATCTGCATTATTCTTGCTAAGTGTTATCATAATTACCTGTACCAGGCCTGGCTTGGTTCTAGAAAATAAAATACAAACTAAATAATATTTTTATATAAACAAATTGGTCTGAGTTAATTCTTTGAGTGTGACATAATTTCTTGCCTGAGTGTGTACAATAAATGCTTAACACTACCCTCTGATAAAGCCTTACTGCTCGCCCAAACTATCACAAATAGAGAGTAAGGTATTATCTACTTAAAACTCTGCCTACCTTTGGGGTTCCACTGGACTCTGGTGCACACTATACCTTACTTTGGTGTAGTATATATAGAGCCAGCTTCCTACACTTCTACAGTAATAACTATCCTTTTATTTCCATTAAGCTTTAACAATTGGATTGCACCTTATCATTTACTCGCGAGAGACCAAATTTAACACAGGACACTTTAGTGTGACATATGTAATCAAATCACAACCAGGTCTGTGTATTGTCCTTGTAGATGATCCTGTGATGTAAATACAAAAATACAAAACATAAGGGACTTAATGAAGGCTTTGCTGGATCCTACAGGATAAAAGCTGTTTATTGGAGAATGGTAAAATGTCAACAAATTAGGTTCTTTATTTTAAAAAACTGGAATAAGCCTAGTGCCAAATCGCTGATTCTTGTAGACACGTGGTGAACCAATAAGATGTCATGTTCGACTGTGTTAAATGCCACTGATATGTTATTGATATTTATATCGTGCGGGGTGTCCCGGCGCGTGCCAGAAGGTAGACTGACCGCATCGGTTAGGGGGATTAACAGAAGAGGAGTGTCTTCAGTTTCTTCCTAAAAATACTTGAGGAGCAAACAGCACGAAGCTCCCCCGGAAGCTGATTCCAGGCCTTCGTCCCCAGATGACCCAGAGAGGTGCTGCCAGATTTTTGTTTACGGGCTTTAGGGACAATTGCAAGAAGTTTATTCGAGGAGCGGAGCTGCCTGGCAAGGGAGTAGAAGCCAAATCTGGATTGGAGATAGGCTGGGCCATGACCATATAACGCAGAGTGCACTGTCACAAGGGCTTTGAACTTCACCCTTCACCCTCATCTCCACAGGGAGCCAGTGCAGAGCATGGAGATGGTGTCTGACACTTGCTCGCTTGGGAAGGTTGAGCAACAGTCTGGCCGCGGCATTCTGGATCACCTGCAGTTTCTTAAAAAGGTAGGTGGGTAAACCGACATAGAGAGCATTGGCATAATCTATGCGGGAGGTTATCAGAGCTTGGATAACCATTTTCCTGCCAGGAATGGGGAGCATTGGGAGAAACATTTTGAGTGATTTCAGTATACCAAAACTAGAGCCCGATACCCTTTTAATCTGCGGACCAAACGAGAGTTTATCGTCAAACCAGATGCCCAGATTTTTAACCAGGCCGTTGTGAGGGAATGGGAGAGGAAACATCTGGCCAGAAAGAATGCCAGAGCTGTGGGAGACAGTTGCCAAAGAGGAAAATCTCAGTTTTGTCTGCGTTACATTTCAGTTGTGCTTCAGCCAACCAATGAAACACAGCGGAGAAACAAGTTTTCACCTGAGAGCAGTTGGTCCCGCTGTGCTTGTCCCAGGAAAATAGCAACTGGGTATCGTCAGTGTACGAGATCACTTTAGCCCCAAGATCTTCGGCCAACTGAATCAGGGGAAACATATAGATGTTAAATAGGAGAGGGCTCAATATGGAGCCCTGGGAAACCCCTGTATTCAAGACTTGGAGGGGGGGGGGGGTGGCTGCAAAAGGAGGGATCCAGACCTGCTGGGATCTATCTGCCAGATATGATTCACACCACCTCCAGGCTAGTCCAGCTACACTGAGAGTTCGAAGACGAGCCAGTAACAGAGCATGAGGGATTGTGTCGAAAGCCGCAGAGGTCCAACAGCACTAAGGCAACTCTGCTGCCTGCGTCAAGGGACTCCCGAATGGCTTCTGAAATTTTGACCATCGCTGACTCCATGCTATGCCGGGCGCGGAAGCCAGATTGAGCAGGGTGGAGAAGACTAAATCTCTCCACAAAGCCAGCTAGTTGTATATTGACCTGCTTTTCAAGAATTTTAGATACTGCTGGAAGAAGCGAGGTAGGACGGTAGTTAGAGGGTAAAGAGGGGTCCAGAGACTGTTTCTTAAGTAGAGGGATGATCATGGCCTGCTTCCAGGCCACAGGGACCATGCCTGAGGAAAGGGACAGATTGAGAAGCGTATTAACAGGTTTAACGATCTCAGCTGCCTCAGCCAGCAACTTTGGTGGGCAAGGCTCCTTCGGGGAGCCTGATTTAAGAGACCTAAGTGCCACTAGGGAGTCCTGTAAAGAAATGGCCTCGAAGGTCTTAAGTGTATGCTGCGGAATTGGGTTCTCAGAGCTACAGAGGGCAGTAGCTGCCTTCTGAGGGTGAGTGGTATTGAAATTAGCTTGAATAAGCCTGATCTTATCCTTGAAGTAGTCAGTCAATCCCTCGCACCAATCTTGCGATGCCGGTATGGCTCGACTCTCGGCCTTAGGGGAATTGAAGTCTCATACAATGGAGAAGATTTCTCTAGCTTTGTTGGCCCACTGGGCGATACGTTCCTCATAGTATCGACTTTTTTTCTTTAAAGATTGCGGCATAGTACACTTTCTGAGCCTTTTTGAGGTTCGTTTTTATCAGATAGACTATAATTAGGTCTGCATTTCCGTTACAGCTGCTTACATTTTTGTCTAAGTAGCTTGAGGTGGCAGGAGAACCAAGGCTTAGACGGAATTTTCCTGCCACCTTTCACACGAAAAATGCACCATGAGAATTTAATGAGAAAATGATCTGAACAGGTCACGGGGAGGTGGGCTCCGTCGAAATCGGTATATTAGAGCAGACCAAATCCAGTGTATGCCCACCTCGGTGGGTAGGACAAGTTACCCATTGCTTAAGATGTACTTGGTCTAAGGAGTCAAGGAGTTTCAAGGCCTCCCCTAAGGGACTATTATCAACATATATATTGTAAAGACAAGTTGCTCAAGATAAATGCATGAGGACCAATGAGTGTGGACTTTCTTGGCATTTCTTTAGGTGGTATGGGGAAGTGCCTTTATGATGTGGGGGGGGGGCACAGCAACTGTTAGTGTACTGGAGTATGAGATAACATTTGCTTATGGAGTGGGAGTTAAGTAAGAGAGATGGGTGGGGATGATAGTTGGAGAGTGAGCGAAAAGCCAACACGAAGGGTACTGTAGACTATCTTGTAGACTTAGTGTTGCTGGAATGTGAATTTACCTTGAAAAGATGAGGTGTTTGGCAAAACAGGAACAGTTGGCTTAATTAAACGCTGCGGCCGGGAATCAGCCATAGAAGCGGGTCTGAAGAGTGTCTCAACATACATTAGTTCTGAGTGCCATTATATACAGTCTTTGGAGTACCATAAAACAATTTAGATCTTATTTTAGAAAAAGGAACGTGGAGCCATAAATCAGGCTACCTGATAGCGAATGCAGGTGGAACTCGACCTTGCATGGACACAATGGGGGCTAGTGGGTGAAGTGTCCAGATGTACAGCATGAGGAGCATGTGATCACTGCGTGTACTGTGTGTGCTCTGTTCTAATTGGCTGAGTGTTCCTAACTTCATATTGCATCTAACTTTATGGTGTGTTGGGAACGTGCACACCCCTCCGGCCATTTGTGCTTTATTGGTGCCAATCTCCTGTGATCATTGTGGCGTTGCGGCCTATCTGTGGTACTAATCTGGGTTTTTCCTGTTCGCACGTTTATCCGGCTGGTTACATGCCACCCCAACTTTGATCTGTCAATCAGTAGCCTCAGGCCTAGGTCACAGGGCCTGCCTGACCACGTATTTCTTACTCTGGGTTGATGGAGAGGTCGTCTCGGGATATTTCGACAACAGTGATACAATCTAGTTTTTGAACATACACGTATCGTTATGTGTATCGACATTAATATTAACATTAGGAAGCAAATCGTCTGGGTTGGAATGGGTAGGTGTAGTAAGAAGACAATTGAGTGTTTGCAGCAGTCCCTGAATTTGAGATTAAATGAGGGTAGGGTCTTGGAAAGATGCTGCTTTTCTGAGCTTGTAGGTTTGTAGGTGCTGGCAGTACAGCACATCCTCAACTTTCAGAGATGAGTGTGCATCTGAGTCTGGAGGGAGCAGCATGTGGATGTAATCCAAGGCTGAATTTGTGGGGTCAGGAGTATGGGGTTAAGGGGCAAAAGAGTATAGTCAGTCATGCTGACTGAAATGTGCCTCGAATATCTCCTAGGAAGTGGAATAATGAAGAGCAGTATGATCACAATGAATCTGTAAAATGTAGAATTCTTCTTCTTTGGGCAAAGGGGCATTATTGGTGGGAGTCAACATGTCTGTTGTGATAATGGGCACAATCTGGGTAAGAAATCCAGTTCTTAGTATATGAGGGAAGCAGGCACTGCAGCCTGTGCCTTACATTAATGAGAGAGAGAAGTGTGGGTTTTTATGGAGCTTGCTCTGCCTGTGCTGTCCTTAGTGTGTGTAGCTTGTTTGTTCCGTACTTGTTTTTTCGTTTACGGTATTGATATGAAACTGCTTTGTACCCAGTCTGTATGTGAAGGAGGCTTGCACTATTGCTAACCGTCCTGCACATGCCAGGGAGGCTTACTCACCTGCTTTCCTTATTGCTCATAATCTTTCTGAGGGATGATCCCATTGCCCGGCTCGCCTTACACGTTCTTTAAGTGAGTGGAGCTTGCATTGTTGCTTGTATTTAGCCCGTTTGTGTAATTCGTGAAAAACGCATAATTTTGACAGAAATTATGTGAATACACATCGAAAAAAAAGTATATGCTTTCACTCACCCAGATTTGAGGGAAGCCTGTATCACCATTGACTTTTGTCTTCCTTGTAGTTATTTGATGTGAACGAAACCTTTACTGCTTCGGTTTGACTCGTACATCATGGGTCTCCAAAGAGTATCCAGAGAGCTACTGGTTGCTCGCCAACGCCCTTGAAGTCGCTTACCAAAATGAAGCTCTGCCCAACACATCATATAGAGGGTGTACGCACATTAGAAGAACAGTGTTTATCTCAAGAGCCTTAAAGTGGCAGCCAGCCAAACTAATGGCAGGCCCACGTGCAAACATCCAGAAATACACTGTGTTAGCCTATGAAGCCTGCAAAGTGACAGTCTATATCCACTATCAATCTAGCAAAGTCACAAGGAGTTTAGACAAGTCACAGGCCCCACTCTGTCACAGTGTGTGTGTAAATAATGGTCCAGGAAAGAAGAATGCCAACAGTAACCAGAGGCGCTAGAGGGCAGTTACTGGAGTGTGGGCCGTTTGCAGACAGAGCGAAACATTACGAGCCGGTTGCATGATTAACCCAGAACTGCAGGGAGCAGGGGTTGGATCCTCTTTTGAGCCTCACTGTCCATTCATCTTTGTGTATGTATGCATGCATGCATGTGTGCAGATGTAGGTGTGTGTTTGGCAATGTGCGCCTCCCTGCTGAACATTGTTCTCCCTGGAAGCTATGCCTGGTGGCGTGCATCTCAAAGCATAGATGGCTCTCCATCCTACAGGGATTCACATCTGCCACATTGTCTCAGTTTGTGGCATAGTTGAGGCCCTTGCATGATAATGGCCATCCTTGACATACTTTCAGCATTCTTGTTGTGCATAATTTCAGCCATCTGTAAATTTTTTTGCAAGCATGACGTACTTAATTTTGGCTATGCCCGGCATAATAATGGCAATTACTGATGTATTTTGAACTCCCTTACCTCACCGTTATGGTGCCCATGCTTAGCAAGGTGGTGCTTTTCATATAGTAGTGAGCAATATTGTCATATTAGAGGCACCTTTGGCGGTATGGCAAGAACTCATAGTTTGTGATCAAAGTCTGTACATTTGAAGCGGATTCTGTTTATCTGAAGCATTTGTACATGTGAGTACTTGATGAAATGGCAAGTATGTTTGGCGGCTGCCTATTTATTAAAAAGGAAAACTGGTGTTTTGAAGGCAAAAATCTTGTTTCCTTCAGGAAAAAAATGGGAAATTGAGTTTGCCCAAAATGGAAGAGGTATTTGGTAGAAAGATGTTTATTTTCAGAAACTGATATGTGGATTAAGACAAAAGGATTGCATTTGCAAAACATATTTACAGCTGATAGTTATGTGATAAAAATCTGTTACTAGCTCGGGGTGATTTTCATTGAGCAGAAGTAGCACTCAGTACAGAAAATGTTGGAGACCTCTGTTTTGCAGTGGGCGAGAGAAGCTTGCACTGTTGGTTTCGAAAGCATTGTTTGTGAACGAAGCCTGTATTACGGCTGCACTTTTTAGAGGGATGCATTAGAAGCACTTTCTAGTTGAGACATTTATAATAAACAAAAAAAAGAAAAGACCCTGGCCGACATGCCTTTACAAGTTTTTATTTGTAACTGTGTTCAAAAAACGTTAATTGAGCGAAATGTTCCCAACTTTGTCTGCTTTGCAATCCAAGCACCCCGTTTAGCCCATGAAATGTTATAGTGAAGCCCTTTGTCTTTCAAATTCTGAAGCAATATGGTGCATAAAAGACATAACTTTTGCGCATAGGTGCTGAAATTTGCAAACCCTCAAAACATGTAGGTTTGTACTCCAACTGTAGACATCTGCTGCCACTTGTGGCTAAGTACAGTAGTGTTGTGTGCTGGCGTAACCAGTTATAGTTAATCCAATTCCAGGAACTTTCCGTTTTTTTGTTGTTTTTTTTTGCAGTCTCGAATACAGATCTTAATTAAACCTTTTCTTTTTTTAATTAAGTACCATTGACTGCTCCTATTTGCCAACATATCTGCCAGGGCCCTCCCCTTCTGCCTCGTCCCACCATTTTTAATCCTACTTTTCATCTCTTTTTTCCTATCTTCATCTCTGCCGTGCCCCTATGTTGTTACTTCTTTAGTCTTGTGATATCCTCTCATTCAGTCCACTCCAATCCACCCTCCCTTTTACTGTCCAAGCCCACCTTCGCTTTCTCACGATCTCACTTTCTCTCCCCCTTGACACTCATTTCTCTGTCTGATCATTCGTTTTTCACCCTTTCCTTCCATCCTCGGTTCACCATACTTCTGCAGCTTTCTCTTTACATCTTCATCCTCTTCATGGTCTCCTTTTTGTCTCTCAACTCCTCCTTAATTCACTTGCTTTCCCTCTTCATTAAGTCCCTTCTGTCTCCCCACATTTCTAACACCCATACCTTTCCTGCCTCTTTCTGACCCCTTCTACACCATCCAGATCTACGATTTCCCAGGTAGTTGAAAGAAACAAGTAACTTGAAAAATACAATGAAAAGATGGACCTGCCCTCGTGCACTTGTGGCAGTCTGCGTTACCCATTCTTGGGGGGGGGGGGGTCATCAGGGTAAAGAGAGGTTACTGCTTGTGGAATAATAATGTAGTTTTATATTAATCGACACTGTAGTAAAGTGTTCATTGCTAGTGCCACTTGAAAGGCTCACTCGTGAGTGTGTGGGTTCACAATTATATGGGCATGCAGTGGAAGATTTTTCAGTTGTATAATGTCTTACGAAAATTGCACTAGTTTAACTTCTGACATTATTAGGAAAAGCCTGCAGTTTGAGACAGTAGGAAAGCCCAGGCACTGCCTAACCTAACACATGCCTAATCAAGTAGGCATACCCTTACCCAAACTGTAATACATACTTTGTCAATTTCGTATTGGTTACAATTATTAAACTATATTATTTTAAGAACTTAATCATACGTGCCAAGTTAACAAACCACTGCTGTTCAGGTGGCAGAGCCAAACCCTGTGTAAATGTAGCCTTCCCTTAAGCCTTCATTAACCATGGAGTGTTCAGTACTCCAGTAGCTAGGAGGAGGCATATTCACATTGACTGCAGTATTTTCGATAAACGAAATAGGGAGGCGGTTTGAAAGGAAATAAAGCCAGTGCCACTCCAGGGCCCTAAAAAAATGATGGGGTGAAGGGTTGATGAGAAATGGGTCTTTAAATGAAATGAAATGGGACTGAAGGTACGTGAATTAACTACATAGAAACTCTGACTCCGGCACTTCATGGCCTCCAGGTTGTGGTTCAGAAGCGCTAGGAGGTGCCCATGCGCTGTCAGTAGACGGGGAATCTGCTCTAAAACATCTGCATGCCAGTAACACATCAAGTTACTTAAGATCTCATTTTTTTCTTACAGGGGTGGGCTAGTTTGTCGAATCTGGGGGGCAATTATGGAACACCGTCGATCCAAAGCAAATCTGCAGAATGATGCCCCAAAGTGACATTCCAGCAACAGCAGAGCAAGCGACTGTTCAGAACTGGCGAAAATGGAGGAGTAACCTATTTTCCAGAGTGGGATTCCTTGAAAAAGAGGTGATTGTGTTATACCTCTGCTCTTGGTATCCCGCCCACCTTACCCCAGATGGGTCTGGACACAATACAAGAGTTTGGTTTGCACCCCACCGCTAAACCCGGAAGAGCAGTTATGCTGTCGTTTTTATGTTCGTCCTAATCTCATTGTTTGCTAAATTTCACCTAAAGCAATAATGTCGAGCTTTTTCTACAATTTCCACATAGAATGGGCTCATAGTATGATTTGTATCGGGGAGGGGAGGATAACTGAAAATATGCAGAAGCGAATGTGCTGTTAAAGGCAAAAGTACCATTTTGATTTACGATCTCTGTTCCAAAGTCGATCACTTGTACATCAAATTGGTGTTATGGTGTACAAGCAGATGTACGTGCTCTGCTCTGATGCAAGGAGGCTAGTGCACCTGGCCTGTCTCCTGATGGGACCAATCGAGAGAACTATTTATGAAAACCTGTGCTGAATGTATGAGATATGTATGTATTTTTTAACTGACAAATTACTCATAGTCTGTCTCTAGACTGGCCCTGTCTTCCTTCAAGAAACCTGGCCTTAGATGAACTGGCTCAAAAAGACAGACGAAAATTCCCAACACAAGGGCGTCCCCTTGCTTGGGCTTTCGTTACCGTAGCAACATTTTTTTTTTATCATTGTAAATGCTCACTCAGGATAAGACTATATTAATAAAGAGTTTATTTCAGTTATTCTCGATGTGTACTCATTGGAACAAAGACGACCTTAATTGAAAACGTAATTTCCCCCCCAAAGACTTATATATCTAGTTATGCTGCCACAAATAATCTTAAATGCTTCCAGTTTTAGAAACGAATCCGCCCAGAACCATAAGCTCAAGCGAGTGGAGCCTTGTGTTGAACCTGTATCTTTTGCATCCAAGCTGGCACCTTGCTCTCTTAACTCCATTTTTTTCCCACTGGGGAGCAGTGGAGTGGATTTTTAAAGTACATTTGGAACTGGTCATGACTGTTGTAAAAGCCAGCTAGCTACCAACTCCTGTCTCATTAAAACATGAATAATATAAATTTATCGCATTGACATCCAAACCTCTTGGTGCTGCATTATACCAATTCCCATTTCCTGGGGGCCACCAGCTCCTGTAAAGAAACCTGACCGCTGGGGTAACTCTTTAACTTGTCAAATATTTGGTGACCAGTTGAATGTCTGCTTAAAGTTCTGCTGTCATTCCTTATACAGACATAGGTCATGCCTGCCTTCTTTCCTGCACCCCAAGATTGTGGGGAGAGGGTTCTGGGGTTCCACCAGCCCCAGAGCATGGTACAGAGGGCCTCGGTAGCTGTAGAAACAGACCATTCACTCCATCCTCAGCTTGGAGGTCCCTTTCTGTTGCAGAGGCTCAATGTACATATTTTGGCCCATCAGACATGCCGTGGGTGTCAGTAGGGGGCGCAAAATAGAATGGTCAGACCCTTGGAGTTAGGTTGGTCCTCAACGGTAGACTGATATCCACCCACTGGTTGGGTTTCTCCATTACTGTTTTCCACACCTGTATCTCCTCTTCAGTGGAGTCCATCCAGTGCACTGGTAAGCCATAACTACTCCCTGGAAAAAGAGAAATACCATCAGCCTGGACGTTCTCAGCTTTCCTTCTAATACACATCATACATTTTCACACATCACCTTCCAGGCCCAGCCGTCTCACCTTTGCCTCTTCACCCTTGACTCATTGCACAACTCCATCTATGGTATCAGCAGCATATTCACTACTTTTTTTATTTTTTATATTTTAAAAGACTTCTGATGATTTCTGCTGTGCATCTAGCAAGGATTGTTTGGTATTCACTCTCTCCCCTTTCATTTCAGATAAGAAACCACAATGACCTCATATGGTCAAAAGAAAAACTGCATGTACAAAGTCAAATGCAAATGCTTTATTCTGACTGTGCACTGGGTGTCGCTGCTGCACCTATGTGGGAGTCGGCCAGTGCTATACTGGGACGGAGCTACTTGTATTCACTGCTGCCCATGGGATGCAGGGGTTGATGTACTGCCACCTGCTCCAGCTCACAAATCCCTCATCATGCGAATACTGTCTGTGCAGAATAGACTCTTCTAACTTTGTCTCTTGTTGAAATCAGGTCGTTTACCACCGATTAGAGGCTGACATGACCTGCCGCCTCTGAAGGATTAGATGGCATTAACTGGAAGTAAGCCATCTCCACTGTCTCCATTGTGTGAAGCTTGTACTACACTTGCCTCTGTTCCTATACCCTTGCTTCTTCCAACAACAAAATTACCTAAGTTTTTACCTCTCCTTCTTCAGAACCCCTGTTGGCCAGCTTTCCTGTAGCCTCTTGCTCTGGGTTTCCTGTACACTATCCAGTGACCCCCTTCACACGCCTTCCCTACTATACTCACCTCTGCCCATACTGAGCCGCAGGCCCCCAATCTGCTGGCTGGAGAAGGCCTCGTGGTCCCATACAGTGAACTCTGCGCAGGCTTCCTGCAGGTCCTCGGCTCGGAACCCGTCGTACACCATGGTATGGTTGAAAGTGGGGTTCAAGCTTTTCTTGATCACCCGCGTCTTCTGGCGACTTGATTTGCTCTCATCTGGAAGCATGTAACTGGAGACAGACAAAGGGGTTGAGACTTTGTGATTACTCTCTCCTTCACTACAGCACACTACCAGCAACCCCAGCTGCACGTCATAGATGCCTATGTCCAAAAGAACAGGCCATTCATCAGATGGGGCAATTGCAGTTCTTGGAGGGCAAACACTGTTTCTTTGATAACATTTTTGAAGAATCTGTATGAAATTTGGCAGACATTTAGCAGGCTTGGTCTAATGAGGGTGTGGGAAGGTACATGCAGTTCAGTCAAGGGGAGCAACGTTAAAAGGAGACGGTGGGACCAATTTCATGTGCTAAAAACTGGTGTTCTTTAACTCATTAACGAAGGTTAATAATCAAAAACTTAAAGAGACTTGCTGTGAATGGAAGTCTGATCATTGGCATCTGCTCTATAACGAGCCATTCAGAGGGACATTCCCGTCTCAACATTAGTTTAATTAATGCTAACTCAGTGACTAGATTGTCATTCGTATAGGCCTTAGAATAACTCTAGCATTCGCATAAAATTGCCCTTGTGTATCATATAGCCATAATATTAGTATCACGCTGTATTTACAATAAACAGAATGTCTAAATGCTCTTACTTCAGCATCATATTGCATGTAAGCTGTAATGTTTTACTGTACATTTAGGCTCATTTGCCCTCGGTATCCACGTGGGTTCTAAGTAATCCAAGCATCCGATTGCCTTTAACAAAGGTATTCGAACCCTTTAACCCCTTCACTGCTAGTCCTTTCCCCCCCGTGCTGAGCCTTTTTTTGGCTATTTGGGGTAGTTCGCGCTTAGGCCCCTGTAACTTTTTAACCACATAAGGTATCCACGCCAAATGTGCGTCCTTTTCTTCCAACATCATGGCGATTCTAAAGGTACTCTGGGTTTGTGGATTCCCCTGGAGGGGACCCATAAATTAGCCAAAATACAGCTAAATGTTTCTTTTTTGAAAAATGGGAAAAAAGTGCTGCAAATGAAAGCGTCTGGTTTTTTCCCTGCAAATGGTATCAACATTTTTTACACTGTTTGGGCATTTTACTGGGACATAGCCTATTTTTTGTGCTTTCAACCTTCTTCCAGTTAATGGTAGAAATGGGTATGAAAGCAATAATGGATCCTGGAAAACTATACATTTTAGAAAAGTAAACAAAATTCTGAATTCAGCAAGGGGTCATTTGTGTAGATCCTTCAAGGTTTCTTAATAGAAACTAACAGTTGAAAATCAGAAAAATTGAAAATGAGTTGAAAAAACCAGCCATTTGTGCCAACGTTTTCACCTGTAACTTCTAATTATGACATGTTTAAAAGCAATATACTGTTACATCCGCTGGACCTTTCTGGTTGTGGGGATATATAGGACTTGTAGGTTCACCAAGAACCCGACAGAACCCAGAGCCAATAACTGAGCAGCATCTTGCAATGTTTTTTTATTGTGTACCGGGTACATAGCAATTAATTTGGGAAAATATATACAGTGAAAAATCTGGATGAAAGACACCTATATATTTCTGAAATTGGAACAAAAATGTAGAGTTTAGAAACAGTAGCTATTTGCACATTTCCAAAATTGTGAGTACCCATACTAGCAAGAGAATTATAGGACATTTTTCAAAGTGACTTCTTTTTTACACATTGTCTTTCATTTGGAAGGCAGAAATGCATCGAAAGTCAATAGGTAATAACAGTTGCTCTACAATTCTGTGTTACCCTAAGTCTCCCGATAAAAATGGTACCACACTTGTGTGGGTAGGCCTAGTGCTCGCGACAGGAAACTGCTCAAAACGCAACGTGGACACCACATTTTCACAGTGAAAACTGACCCTTTTTTGCAAAGTGCCTAGATGTAGATTTTGAACCCTAGCTCTGCCGGCACCTAGGAAACCTATACATTTTTTAAAACTAGACACCCAGGGGAATCCAGGATGGGGTGACTTGTCTGGCTCTCACCAGGTTCTGTTACCCAGAATCCCTTGCAAACCACAAACTTTGTCAAAAAAAAACAAATTTTCCTCACATTTCTGTGGTGGAAAGTTCTGGAATCTACGTAGATCCACAAATTTCCTACCACCCAGCGTTCCATCAGGTCTCCCGATGAAAATGGTACCTCACTCGCATGGGTGGGTCAAGTACCCGCGACAGGCAAGGGCCCAAAACGTATTGAGGAGACTTCAAAATGACCTTTCACAAAACAACCTGGTTTTGCAAGGGGGGTCACCTGGGTTTTTGGCCCTGGGCTCGGCGGTCATCTTGGGAAACCTACCAAACCCACACATTTCTGAAAACTAGACACCCGGGGGAGTCCAGCGAGGTATGGCTTGCGTGGATCCCCCAACGATTTCCTACCCAGAATCCCCTGCAAACCTCAAATTTAGCTGAAAAAAACCACATTTTCCACAGATTTTTGTGTGGAATCACCGTGCTGGCACAAATGTCCTACCCCACAGCGTTCCCCTTAGATTAGTTACCTTTGGTACCGCTCTTTCTGGTGCATACTCTGAAGATTACTCACCGACCCTCCTACCACCCCGTTCTGGTGACTGGACTCTTTTCCATCTAAAAAAGGTCCCAAGTCCAGAGATCTGTGCACTGGTCCGGACCATTCTGCTGTTGGGCTCTGCATCGGGGGCACAGACAACGTAGAAAACAACTTACGTCAGTGTGCATGGGTGGCTCTTATATGTGGTTCCGCATGTCACTTCTGGAGCGGAACAAAGCCAGTATGGAACTGCACGACCTCACCTACCGGCATGCAGGGGTACTGCTTTAAAATGTCAAGATCTAGTCTGATGCCTGGGGAATATTCAGAAGGTGAGGAAGCTGCAGTTAGAGTATCCACCAGAAAGAGTGTTACCGAAGGTAAGGAACTTTTTCATTAATGTCAACACTATTCTGTCAAAGAACTGGCATGTCACCCATTTGCAGATGGTTAAAGAAACATTCATAAGTTTTCATATTCAGATTAACAAACTTTAGCTATAGATTTCAGATACTGATTATTTCCGGACTAAACCATGTCTGTCTGGTTCTCTTTGCTTTCATAAACCATGACGGAGCTCCAAGAGAGGACTTCCCTGCTGCGGACAGATTCGTGACAGCGGATAAGACCACTGTGTCTCTTCGGTCAAAAATAGCAAAATTTGACACAGGATGCAATTAGACTTAGATTTAAGCTTCTGTTTTTTTTCACAAATGGGTAGCTTGAACATAGATAAAATATCCTTAAGGATCAGATTACGAAGATTCTAAACATCAGATATTGTGTCCATCAGATTGCCACATAAGCAAGATATCAACCTCCATTGTTCCAGGAATCAGATTAGCCTTAACAGCACTAGAAAGCTACAATTCAAATTCCCTTCTACGTACCTCTCCCCGTCATAAATGTGTAGACTCTTCAGAAATTCCTTCCAATCTCGACAGCTGTGCAAATCGGATGCTAGGGTTTGAGACCACCTGAGTATTTAGCACCTTGACCAATGACCACTGTGCCAGCAATCAGTTTACATCAAACTCCTTTCTCCAAGAATCCAACTAAATCTTTTTAAAAAGGTGATTAGGGTCACCAAACCAACATTTCATACTGCCCGCATCAAAAATACCCCAGATACTGCCAAAAAGCATTTGTTCAACTTTCCAGGGATAAGTCCCTATTATCAGCTGTCATTAATTCTGTGCAGACTCTCTGGGATAACGTGGCTAGACACTTTGAGCAAACGTGAAATAGTGAGTTCCTAATTAGGATCTACTCATTTGATCCCTAACCTGATTGTTGCTTAAGGCAATATTAAATAAAGTTTTGCACAAGTGCTTGTGTGATGCACGGCAAAATTATAAAGGCCTGCATGCATAACACTAAATTGAGTTGTCACACTACCTCCCATCAAACAACGTGGGCCCTAGTCTGCTGAGACATTGGGTCCCATTGCCTTGAGCGATCCCTTAACTTCTTTCTGGGCCCCTTGTGTCTCAAACATGCAGCAGTGATATCCTTATTAAACTAGTCCTCTCTTGATGCAGCTGAGCCAAAAAATTATTGTTCAATCGCCACTCTTCTTTTCTGGTTACATTAGTGTTGAGTGGGCACCAGTGTCACATTGAGGCTTCTGTATATTTTAGCATGCAAGTCAATCCTAGTCCGTAGTTCCTGAGTTTCCATGGTTTATGTAGGAGTATCTCATCAAGTCCATTATTCTTACCAGAATGCTAGAAGTAACCAGTTCCAGCAGAGCAACTCCGATGTGAACCTTGGAAATGAGAGCTATGAGTTTGTGTTGGTCACACTATTAGACAGTTATCTGATTAGATCTGAACCAGATTGGGTAATTTCCTGGGGGAAGGGTAGGGGGGTTGTACTGCTGCACTTCTGTAGCCCCCCAACACTTTCTGATTAACCTTGTTGGTGCCCCTGCCAGTTTTGGGGATCGCCACGAGCATCAAAGCAAAAGTGTAAATAAGCTCTGCAGAGCATTATGGGGCTCTCTAGCGGGGAAGCGGTGAATGTGTAATGAGCAGCTAATGGGGAGAGTCACTTTTCCTTGTTGGTGTGCGGCCTCGCACCTCCTTTTGTATTTTGTTTTTCTTTTTGGTGTACCCAGTCCCACCCAGGCATGTTGCCTTGCCTCCTTGGGGGGCAGGTTGGGGAGCCCACTCCCTGCCCAGGCAGCATTCATCTCGGACAGCGTGGGAGCTGTCGGCATGCTTCATCATGGTGGCCACCCTGCTGCTCCCCCGTCCCCCCCGACAGTGAGTGGGGGTGGGCTCACCACAGCTGGGAGAGCACGGCGGTGCACCTTTTTAGCCCTTCATCGTCGGGAGTCTGGAGATGGGGTACTGGGGACGCTCTTCTCTTGGTTGGAGAGTACAATGGCTTTCCCCTGGTCCTCTGGCTTGGGGGGATGATGGGGGTCCCAGTCCCCCTTTGCAAAAACCAGCTGGCGGTTGGCGTCCTCGGGCCCTGTAGAGCTATTACCAGGGGGCTTCAGAGGCTCATTAATTATGTATAGAACTTGAGTCAATCCCGGGCACTTGCCCACCCCAGGGTTTTTTTTGTAAACGTTGCAGTGGAGCTCCATGCGCTCTGTTTCTTGGGAAAGGTCACAGGTCCTCAGTCTTAAAAAAAGGCCATAACTGGCCCGTTTGGTTGAATTGGACGATCCAGGGCTCATTTTATTCCTGGTGGCGAGCTCTAGCCACCAGGAGCAGTTTCAGCCAGCTTCCTGACCTCAAAAGCAACATAATTTGCAGGGAGCTGGTTTTACTGGCTCCCTGCACCAGCTTTCCTCTTTTCTCCTGTCTCTGGTGCGCCTCTCCAGCTTCTGGGGACAGAAGTCCAGATCTTCCCCTAACTGGTCCACAGGGGGTGAAAGAGGGCCAGCCTCACTGGCCCTTGGAGAGAGACTGGTTCTGGGGTCAACTGTAGACAGTCATTAGTCCTTTAGGGCATCAGGGGGCTTGTTCTTCCAGTCGTATATGGCTGTTGCTGCCATCCAGCTCCAGAAAAAGAACGCTTGTGCAAGAGTTTTTAAATGGGGATGGAAGGTTCTAAAAGCCAGGCACCCCTGGCCAACCATAGGGTTCTATCTCCCATCTTCACCGATGTCTCGATCCTCCTGCACAGCATAGTGGGACAGTTCGAGATGGTGCCGTCCAGAAGTCACTGGTCACATCTCCTCTGGGAGCCTAAGCTCCACCCCTAGCTGACATCACTGCCATGGCCTTTCCCATCAAAACATCAAGGAGGAACCCCCTCCTGTGTTGGCTCCAGTTGTCTGGGCTTCCTCCTTTGTTCATTGGGCCTGGTTGTCCAGCCCGGTACAGAGTGACAGCTAATTAGTAGATGCAGATTTTCTTCCCCGCCCCTTCCTGCTCAGGAGTTGAGGGAAGCACTTGCAATAGCTCCTTTTTCGTCGGGAGGCCTTTGTCAGACCCTCCATGATTTTGCAATAAAAGTCACGAAATTTTGACTTTTGTAAAAATCCTGCGATTTTTACAAAATCCCATGCAAAATCACTAAAAATACACTTTGGAGCTTATTTTCCCCTCCTTTTATTGACCCTGTGCTCCGTCAATAAAAGGAGGGTGAGCAGTAGAGAGGTGTTGCAAGGCTTCACTGTATTTGAGCAATTCACTCCACCTAGGACAACTCCACTTGCCCACATAAGCCAGTGAAAAACGGATCTTTTCCAGTGGCTTATCTTACCTGCAAAGCTCTCAAAAGAGACTTTTTTGCACAAAACCCCGAAAGCAGACTTTTTCTTCTTGACCTTGAAGTCCTTTCCATTAACTTAGCCACTATCAACATTCATGAGTCTTAACCGCAACAAATCTGAAAACATTATCTACTGAAGTCCTTCCATCTTGAGTTCCATTCCACCTTTCTCTGCATCCTGTTTTCCTTTAGTATATGACAAACAGTGCTCTACCTTGACCTTTTCGTGCAGATCCCTGTTGCCTTTCTGCTAGGTGTGCCCTCAATAAATACTATAAATAGGATTAAAGGGGAGTGACAGAGAACGGATCCTGTATTGAGGGCAAGTCCTTAAGGAACTTAAGGTCTATATAAATAAGCATGTGGTAATGTCTATAGATGTTTGAAATACACTTAACCCTTTCATCCAAAAACTCTTCTCCATCCTGCTCAGTTTTATTGCAACACAGCATCTCAACATTACCATTTCACAAAGGAATCAATGGTGCCAGTACGGATTGGCAGCAGGTTCTGAGCTTCTTTCACCCATATGTGCAGCTCTCCTGTGGGAGGTAGATCGCTTCCTGCAAGAACAAAGGGGAAGCATTAGAGACCTTGCAAAGAAGGGGTAGGAGACTGTGGGAGAGAAGGGATCTGGATGGAGGAAGGACATAAAACTTGAGAAGTAAAAATGGACTGAGAAGGGTGTGGAGATCGGAGAGGAGAGAAAAAGCATTGTATAAATCAAGGCAAATTGTGAGGGGGCTGTGCAGGCAGTGGGAGATTGACAATAGGCACAGATGTGGGAAGTGCTATCTGCAACTAGGAGAACTGACACAATTACAGTAAGATGTGGCCAGAAACAATGTAAGGAATTTCCAAGATAACAAAGTAGGAATGTATTAGGCCAGGATTAATAATCATTTATCCATGGTGACATCCAGAATACTAAGACATAATTAGGTAAAATGTTTTATCATGTATAAAACACCCACTGCAAAACTAACTGCTAATACAAAGTACTGAAATAATCCTATAGTGCTAAACTATGAATAGCTACGGGCAAGAGAAAAATGTGGTAGCATGACGGACTGCCCCCCATGGAAGAGTGATGCTACTTTGGAGGAAAGGCTGCCTAATTCCGAAGTGTCAGCTAAGAAGGTAGTATGCCGGAGCTGGGATGACTATGCATGTAGCTCACTGACATTAAGTGCATAAGTGTTTGCGGTGAGAAACATGGTCTCAGGTACACCTATGAAGAAGCTCAAAATGAGTGCACAACAAGAATGTCATAACTAAGGAAGTGATATAGTTTGGCAAAGCGGGTACTCGATCGCAACTCAGCCAAACTCACGGTCCACCCACCCAATTTTGGGCTGGGCATACACGAAGTTTGTCAATGACTGAGTCTGCTCATGTTCTGTCACCAACATATTACACCAGTGGCCCAATGGAGAATGGGCTATAGGAGGTTAGCCATCCAACAGTCTGCCTAATTTAGTGTGGGTGGTCAGATGGCTATTTCTTTTTGCTGCACATCAATGCCAGGCAAAACCTGGCTGTGAGAGTCGGTAAAAATTAAAAACAAAATACCTCCACCATGACTCCCATGGTGTGAGTGGGTCATTACTTTGTTTCTTCAAAAAACAATTTACACTTTTGGGAGTTTCACTTTGAAAAAAGTAAAACTATGTAAAAGTTGAAGGACTGGCATCCTGTTCAACAGGGCAGTCTGTTAAACATTTACAACAGTGATAGTAACTGCAGTGATGACGGTTCCTGCCACTGGTAACAGATGTCTGCGGGCTGGCAGACATCTCTAGATCTGGGGGAGACAGGATGTCAGTCTGCCGCTTAATTGAGATCTCAGTGCTGCATAAAGACTGGGGCAGGGGAAATCAGAGGGCATCTCTAGCGACTCAGAGTTTTAGAGCACTTCCTGTCACCTATCGGGGTATCCAAGCGCTGGCAGGGTCCAGTTGATTAACTGAATAGCCAGGTCTTCAGGGACAAAAGCATGCAAAATGGTGAGACATTTGAGTATTTTTAAAGGCAGTGTAAAGATCTAATCAAACATGCCACAAAGAGCAAAGCGATCCCAGGTCATTTCCAGGTGAAGTAGCCATTTGTGGTGTGCAAGAGGACACTTGATGAGCTCGTCTGTGCTCACATTTAGGGACCCCGCAAGGTGACAGTGTCAGATCTTGTAAAGATCCAGCCACAGTCTCATTGCATCCAGACACAGGGCAACTCACTGACCTTGTCAGCGTGCATTGCTCCCCGCTGCGCATCACCACCTGGTAGCTGTGTGCCCTTCTGCGCTCCATTGTTCCTGTTCGAGGCCCTCCACCCACAGGCTCCCGCCGGTGCCTCATTCCTGGTAGTCCAGTGGTGAGTATTGTCTGTTTTTCTGTTCTTTTTACTTGTA
Organism: Calotriton arnoldi; assembly: GCA_963921515.1. Classification (NCBI taxonomy): domain Eukaryota; kingdom Metazoa; phylum Chordata; class Amphibia; order Caudata; family Salamandridae; genus Calotriton; species Calotriton arnoldi. Next base: position 2,324,266 of record CAWUFW010001855.1, read on the forward strand.
TTTATCTTATTCTATGGTATTTTTTTTCTGTGCTATTTCTCTTGTTTTATGTGATTTCTCTTTCTGTGCCCTTTCTCCTTCTGTGCCGTTCTCTGTGCCCCCTTTGCTTCCCGTTGCGTTGCCCGCCCTTGCTGCTGCCTCCCCCTGCGGCCCGCCCCTTCCGATCGCTGCTTCCCGCCTATCAGCTGACCAGCACCTCCCACCTCCCCACCACTACTTAATGGCGGCTGCTGTGCAGCTGCATCACTAGCGTGCCTAAGGCAAGCCCATCTGCGCCTGGACCGTGCCCAGCGCCAGGGACCCTGGTCCCTGCACCCCTCACTGCTACGACGCCAGCTTCCTCCACACCATCCACACCGGACGAAACACTACCTGCCACCACCCATCACCGAACAACACCCAAGGACCATTCGCCTGCCGCAGCTGCGCCTTCTCCTGCCCATACAAGCCAGACCCACCTACTGCATGGCTCCCAAGATCCGGACACAACCACCTTAGCTGCATCCTATTCAACACGCGCTCCCTCAAGAAACACATCGTGGAGATCTGGGAACTGCTCGACTCCAACTCCCCTAACTTCACATTTCTCACAGAAACCTGGATGAACCCCACTTGTGCACCGGACATTGCCACCGCCATCCCCGACGGCTACAAGATCATCCACAAGGACTGAGCCAACCGACCAGGAGGAGGCATCGCCATAGTACACAAGAACACCCTCTGCCTCACAACCAACACCGACAACCACTTACCCGACATGTAGCACCTCCACTTCCAGATCCAGACCAACCTGAACACCACCCTCCGCTGCACCCTTGTCTACAAACCCCCCAGGACCTCGCCCACCCCCCCAAGCGAATTCATAGCCGACTTCATCGCACACCACGCCCTTGCCTCAACAGACTACATCCTCCTCGGCAACCTCAATTTCCACCTGGACAACCCCAGCGACCCTAACACCTCATCTCTACTGGAGAATCTCACCTCCATCGGACTCGAACAACTGGTCACCTCCCCAACGCACGCAGCAGGACACACACACACTCGACCTTCTCCACCAGCAACAGTATCTCCGTCAGCCACACATCCAAACTCCAATGCCTCCACTTCTCCTTCTGACGACCACTGCCTCTACTTATCCTTCACTAAACCCACCCACGCCACCATGCCCACCGCCACCCGTGCAGAAGCTGGAACAAGGTCTACGAAGACCAACTCGCCTCCGCAACACACCACTGCCGACCTTCACTAACACCAACACATAGGCACGCAACCTCTAACTTTCGATCTCCGGCTGCGCCAACACTCTGGCTCCCCTCAGGAAACCCTCTGGGAAACAGACCGCTGAGAAAGCCAGCTGGTTCCCCCCGCCCTCCAAGAGTCCAGACGCACCTGCAGATGCCTCGGGAGAAGATAGAGGAGCAGCAAGACCCCAGCAGACCTGGCAGACTTCAAAACCGTGGACACCTCACACCACCACCTCAGAGCCACTAAGAAAACTTCCATACAGTAACTAATCCACGCCAACGCACACAACAGCAAAGAACTCTTCACAGTGATCAAACATTTCTTCAAACCCAGCACGGGTACCCCCCCTTCCCAAGCCCTTTGCAAAAACCTCGCCACCTTCTCTGACATCTACGACCGCTTCATAACACAGGACCCACCAACCCCTGGAAACAACCGCACCCAAATGTTCCAGATCCCAGCCGACCCTAACCCACTGGCTCACCCTCACCACTAACAACACCCTATGGATCATGAAGACCGTCCTGTCCGGAGCACACACTGACCCCTGCCCACATCACATCTTCAATCAAGCCGGCGACACCATCGCCCCCAAACTCTGCTGCACCATCAACTGCTCCATCGAGACCGCCACCTTCCACGAAGACTGGAAAAACGCAGAGATCAATCCCCTGACCTCAAGAACTACAGACTGATCTCTCTGCTCACCTTCTCGTCCAAAGTCATCGATAAAACCATCAACGCCGAACTCACCGAATTCATTTAAAAATGACCACATCCTGGACCCCTTCCAGTCTGGCTTCAGCAGTGTAGGAAGGTAGGATCTTTCTGCATGGTTACTCCCACTTTTTGCCTGGTGCTAAGCTGTATTTTGACTAGTCTGACTGGGATCCTGCTAATCAGGACCCCAGTCTATCTGCTTTCTCCCTAACTTGTGTTCAGAACTTGGGTACATCCCAGATTGGATACTGGGGTACCCTTATAAGTCCCTTGTATATGGTACTAAGGTACCCAGGGCATAGGTACTCAGGGCATAGGTACCCCAGAGGTCTCCCATGGGCTGAAGCATGTATTGTGCCACCCATGAGAGACCATTCAAAATGGATCTACAGGCCTGCCATTGCAGCCTGTGTAAGCTGGTGCTAGCGCCACTTACTAAAGATATAGGTTTCCTATATCTAGGTCCACTGCACTTAAAACCTATGTCACCCCTATAGCAAGCCTTTGCATTCCTGAAGGCAGGGTGCTTGGTTCTAAGTGAGAGGGTGCCCCTGCATGAGCGGGACACCCCTGCAGCCTACGGAGTCCATTCTCCCGGGTTGTCAATGAAGCAGCCATATACTATATAGAGGGGCACCGCGTAATTACGCGATGACCATCTCGAAAACGGCTGCAATGAATCCTATTATGTTTGGTATCAAACATGTTGGAATCATACCCCCACGCCGGTGTGGGAGGTATGATTCCAAGCACTGGAAGAGCCCTCCGTTAGGCTCTTAGTGTTCCCGGTACCAGCCTTCTTGACCCGGACAGCACAAAATGGTTGCTGCCCCCCAGAGACAATATTCTGCCCTCCTAATGCTGAGCCAAGCTCGAGCAGGGGAAGGCAGAACAATAGGCATCCTGTCACAGGGAGTTGTGAACACCTCCCAGACTGGATTTAGTGTATTGGGATAGGGTGGGTGCGCTTGCCAGCGTCACTCAATCTGCTTGAGGTGCACATTTGGTGTCCCTGTGCATAGTCCAGTTCAAACCAGTCCTCTGAGACGTTGGCCCCCGCTCTAGCACAAAACTGGACAAAGGACATGGGAGTAACCTACCCCACCTGTCCAGACCCTCCCCTGGCAGGGTCCCTTGGATCTTCCCAACCCTTTCCCTAGGGTACTTAAGGACTTACCTGGGTGTGGGTCCCTAGATTCATCGTGGGATAAGATTCAGATCAGACGCCACGGCTCTTCTACCGTCAGGGCACTCTGGACTTCGTTTGGGCCTGACTTCGTCTCTCTTCCAGTCTGCTGCATCGTCTGTGCCTGTGCATCATACGGGAACCTTCCTAGGCCTGTGAAGCATCAAAGACACTTGAAAAAATCTCCCTTGGAGTGAAGGAGTCACTCCCTTGCATTCGCCGGCACCTAACTAAGTCGACCGGTCTGCGGATCCTGTGCTCCTCCGGACTCCGTGGGCTCTGCAACACAGGTGGTGGTTTTCCACAGCTCCCGAGGCCTGCCCTGCCTTCTCACCAAGTTTGAGAACAGTATCCCTCGTGGGGGTGGCAATAACCGAACCCCTGTGCACCGTGTCCAACTTGCAGTTGCAAAGGCTTGTTGACTTCTTTGCAAGATCTTTGGGCTCCAAGTAGCCCCAACCTCGAACACCTCCAGTGACCAGAATCTTCAGCCACACCCCATCGTGTGCATCGTGGCCTGCATCTTTTGGTGAGCTGCTTGAGGTCCTTTTGCGACTCCAGTGCCTCTGGCCTGTGGGTCCACTTGTTTCTTTTAGGCTCCCCTGATTGCTCGGGGCCTGCCCTGACTCCCCTGCCTTTGGTGATCCCACGGACCTTGTTGGTCCCGACTTTGATTCCTGCATTGCTTGCCTTTGCCAAGGCTTGTTGGTGCTCCCGCCGGACACCGACCCCCTCAGCACTCAACATCCTTTGTGGGACAGCTCGTGCACGACTCCTGGTCCTCCTCAGCGTCGCCTGGTCCTCACAGCTGCAGAGTCAAGGTCATCGTCATCCATCCTGCAACACCCGACATCGGAGGGCATTCGTCTTCCAAGTCTCCTGGTCATCCCTGAGTGACATAGGCTCTGTCCCCTCTGCTTGCAGGTACTTCTCATCAAGAATCCATCCTTGGATTCCACCGGACACTTTCTCCTTCTTCAACAGTGGCACTTTCCTGAAGTCTCCATTGGGTTCGACGGCGGTTTCCGACACCACTTCACACGTATGCACCCGTCTTCCCTGGTGTAAGTAACGTGGGTACTAGGGTATCCACTTGTGGGGTGGCTCTCCAACCTTCTGTCTTCCACGGGGTTTCTCCGGGGTCCACTGGGAAGGGTCCTTAATCTTTAAAAATCCAACTGCGACTTACACTTCAAGTTGTACGGAGCACGCAGTCGTATTCCCACACTGCACACGCTCTACGTGGGGTCCCTATCTACTCACCTTGGGTGGTTTTTTGGGGTCCCAGCACTTCTACGTCCTCTTGACACTGTCTTGATTCGAGTTGTGGTTCTTATACCATTTTCTTAGTATATGGTTTGGTCCCCCCCTGGGGCCACTGTGTATTTCATGCTATTTACTGTGTTTCTTTGCTAACGTATTGTGTGAATTGTGTTTATCTCTGTGTAGGAGATATTGGAACGTACTAGAGAGTATTCTATAATAAATACATACTTTTATAAATACTTGTTGTGGTTCTTTTTCACTTAATCTATACCAAAAGATTGCATTCTGTTAAAACAAGCTGCTTTACACTCCTTCTGGACTAAGCCTGGAGGCTGCTCTCCTCAGCTACCACACTTGGAGAGCTTTCTAAGGTTGTCTAAGACCTCTTAAATCGCAATAAGGGTTGTCTGGACTGCTGCAAGGTGCCCACTTACATTAGTAGACATCATATACCAGGCCAGCTTATCACCAGAAGCAACCACAGCACTGAGACTGCTCTCCTCATCACAACAGACGACGTCCACAATCTTCTCAACCGAGGCGAAACCGCAGCCCTCCTCCTCCTGGACCTCTGCTGCCTTCAACACCATCTCCCACCACACCCTCTGCGCAAGACTCCACGATGCCGGCATGTGCTCGGTCTAGGTCCACTCTCTCCCCGCAGCTCTGCTGTGCCGTCTCTTGCCTCCAGACCCCGACCTCCTCCTTGGGAGGTTCAAGGCTGCTGCCCGCTCCTGCGCCTGCTGCCGACCCAACTGGGACCAGACTGCCTGCAACCACCGTAACCTTTTTCAGCCGTTTTTTCCTTAATTTTTCCCTGTTGTGCCACTGTTATTGTGCCCATCTGTGTCTTGCTCCAATTCCACCACTGTTTTTATTTTCTCGTGCCTGCCTGTTCCTTTCGCTCCTGCGGCCCCTCCCCCTCGGAATTCCCCCCCCCGGAATTCCCGCCTCCCAGCCTCTCCTCCCTCCCACCTCCCCTACTTAATGGCGGGCGCCGCCGGCACGAAGGCAAGCCCGTCTGCGCCCGTCTGTGACCCGGCCAGCGCCAGGAACTCTGGACCTCCCACTACCCATCGCTACGACACCACGACCCTCCTCGCACTCAACCCTGGAAGACTTAGAGAATGCCAACAGGCCTCGCCGAACACGACCCACGGGCAATTCTCCTGCCTCCACTGCCGCCAGACCCTCACCACCACCCCGGCCTCCAACACCGCCGACGCCAGCACCGGGGACACCCTAAAATGCATCCTCCTCAACGTACGCTCCGTACACAAACACGCCATGGAAATCTGGAACCTACTCGACTCTCTCAGCCCGACATCGCCTTCTTCACAGAGACCTGGACCAATGCATCCTCACCCCCGACATCAGCACCGCCATCCCAGACGGATACAAGATCCAGAGGAAAGACAGCCCCAACCACCGAGGAGGGGCCTCTCCATCGCCCACAAGAGCACCCTCCGCTTCACCACCTCCAGCGAAACCTTCCCCTCCGCCGAACACCTGCACTTCCAGATCCAGACCACCCCCAAAGCCACACTCCGAGGAACCCTCATTTATAGACCCCCCCGGCCCCCGAACACCCTTCGCCACCACCATCACCGACTTCATTGCACCCCACGCCATCGCCTCAGCAAACTACATACTCATTGGAGACCTGAACTTCCACCTCGACAACCCCAGCGACCCCAACTCCACTATCCTTCGTGACAACCTCGCCAGCATCGGACTTAAACAACTTGTCAACACACAGACCCACAGAGAGACACCCTCCACCCCATCTTTGCGGCAGGAAACAGCGTCCAATTCAGCCACACAACGCAGCCGCCATGGACCGACCACCACTGCGTACACTTCGCCATCAACAAACCCAAGGCACCCAAACCAGCCCCACCTCGAAGGAACTGGAGCAAGGTTACCGACGAGCAACTTAACCCTCAACCGAGTCAACCACACCTGGGCACCCGACGCAAACAACGCAGCCAGAGAACTCCACACCTGGATCTTAAACTGCGCAGACGAGCTCGCCCGCTACGCAACCCCGACAGACAACGCCCCAGGAAAGCCGCCTGGTTCACCACCCTCTCCAAGAAGCCAGACGCACCTGCAGACGCCTGGAGAAGAACTGGAGAAACACCAAGACAACCGAAAACCACACCACCTACAAAGACGCCTTGACGGACTACCATAACCAGATCAGAGGCACCAAAAGGAACTTCATCCACAACAAAATCCTGGCCAACTCCAAGGAACTTTTCAGTGTCATTCAGGAATTCACCAACCCACGCAGCGAAGCCACAGACATCACACCATCCCAAGACCTCTGCGACAAGCTTGGAACCTATTTCCACCTCAAGATCAAAAACCTCTGACAACTTCATCGACCATCCACCAGGTGCCACAGACGGCCCCCCGCTCCCCCGAAACACCAGCCAGCCCAGCATCTCCAACTGGACACCGATCACGGCCGAAGACACCGCCTCGACCATGAAAAGCATCCACTGGGGGGGGGGGGCCCCACCGCCCCTTGCCCCCCTCACATCTACCACAGAGCTGCGGCCGCCATCGCACCCGAACTACAACGCACCATCAACACCACCTTCAAAACAGGCACCTTCCCAGATGACTGGAAGCGCGCAGAAGTCAGACCCCTGCTCAAGAAGCCCACAGCTGATCCCACCGACCTCGAGAACTATCGGCCCATCTCGCTCCTCCCCTTCGCAGCCAAAGTTGCAGAGAAAACAGTCAACCGGAAACTGACGATTCATTGAAGAGAACGCCGTCCTCGACCCATTCCAGATTCTGAAGCAACCACAGCACAGAGACCGCCCTACTCGCCACCACAGACGACATCCGCACCCTCCTGGACCAAGGCCACTCCGCAGCCCTCATCCTACTCGACCTATCAGCGGCCTTCGTCACCGTCTCCCACCGCACACTAGTCGCCAGACTACACGGCGCAGGCATACAAGGAACAGCCCTGGACTGGATCCGATCATTCCTCACCGGAAGAAGCCAAAGGATCAGACTCCCACCCTTCCTCTCCGAACATCACCTGCGGAGTCCCACAGGGCTCATCACTGAGCCCCACCCTCTTCAACATCTACATGGCCCCCCTCGCAGCCATCGTCCGACAACACGGCCTCAACATCGTATCCTACGCCGACGACACCCAGCTCATCCTCTCCCCCACCAAAGACCCCACCACTGCCAAACTCAACTTCCAGAAAGGAATGCAAGTCGTCGCAGTCTGGATGACCAACAGCTGCCTGAAGCTCAATGCCGAGAAGACAGAAGTCCTCGGTACCACCCCTTCTGCATGGGACAGCACCTGGTGGCCGACCGCCCTTGGAAGCCCACCTACCCCCTCAGACCACGCCAAGAACCTCGGCATCATACTCGACTCATCACTCACCATGAACCGACAGGTCAACGCATCACCTCCAGCTGCTTCCACACCCTCCGCAAGACCTTCAAGTGGATCCCCCCTGAGTCAAGGAAGACAGTCACCCACGCACTCATCACCAGCAGACTGGACTATGGAAACGCACTCTACGCCGGCATCAACAAGTCCCTACTCCGCAAACTCCAAACAATACAGATCACTGCCGCCAGACTCGTCCTCGGCATCCCCCGACACGAACACATCAGCCAACACCTACGAAGTCTCCACTGGCTCCCCGTGGAGAAAATAGTCACTTTCAAAATCCTCACTCACGCCTACAAATGCCTACACAACAACGGACCCAAATACCTCAACGACAGAATCAACTTCCACGTACCCAAAAGAAACCTCCGATCTTCCAACCTCGCACTGGCCGAAACTCCGCGCATCCACAGAGCCAGAGCAGGCGGGGAAGATCCTCTCACATTGCAGCCAAGACCTGGAACGAGCTACCGGCAGACATCAGACGCGCCCCCTCCCTGAACACCTTCAGGAAGACCTTCAAGACCTGGCTCTTCGGCTAAACAGATCTGCGGACCACCCCCCCCCCACCCCCCCAGCGCCTTGAGACCCTCACCGGTGAGTAGCGCGCTTACAATTCCCTGATTGATTGATGTGCGGCAAAGCCCTAGCGTGGATCCTCTCCTTCCTCACCGGCCGCACCCAGAGAGTCAGGTCCCCACAGTTCACATCCGAACCTACAGAGATCAGCTGTGGCGTCCCCCAGGACTCCTGCCTGAGCCCCACCCTCTTCAACATCTAAGTGGCGCCGCCGGCAGACATCGTCAGAAACCATGGCCTCAGCATCATCTCCTACGCCACCCAGCTGATCCTCTCCCTCAACGACGAACCTACAGCTGCAAAGAGCAACTTTCACATCAGAATGAAGGCAGATGCCGCCTAGATGAAGGACAGCTGCCTCAAGCTCAACTCAGACAAGACAGAAGTCGTTACCCTGGGATCCACCCCCTCTGCCTGGGATGACTCCTGGTGGCCCATAACACTCTGAGCCCCCCCCCTCTCCTCCCCCACACACCTACTGACCACGCACGTAACCTCGGCATCATTCTCAATTCCTCGCCTTCAATGAACTGCCAAATCAATGGGGTCTCATCCTCCTGCTTCCACACGCTCCGCCTGCTCTGAGGGATCTTCAAGTGGATACCCATCGAATCCAGAAGAATGGTCTCCCAAGCAGTCGTCTGCAGCAAGCTAGACTATGGCAACTCGCACTACGCTGGCACTACTCCGAAGCTCCAAAAGAAGCTGCAAAGAATCCAGAACGCCGCCGCCAGACTTATCCTAGACGTTCCCTGCTACAGCCACATCTCCAGGCACCTTAGAGACCTCCACTGGCTCCCGATCAACAAGAGAATCACCTTCAAGGCCCTCAACAACATCGGACCTGCATATCTCAACCACCGCCTCGCCTTCTACACTCCCACCAGACAACTCCGCTCACCTGGCCACCATCCCACATCTCCACAAGACCACAGCCAGAGGAAGATCCTTCTCCTACCTCACTGCTAAGACCTGGAACTCTCTTCCTCTCAGGCAATCGCCCTCACTGCCTCAATTCTGGAAGGACCTCTAGACCTGGCTCTTCGACTGAACCAGCCATCCAGCTCTCGAATTAACTGCAGAGCCCCCCCACTCAGCACCTTAAGACCCTAACAGGTGATTAGCAGTGCTCTATAAGAACCCTGATTGATTGAGAGCAGGGGATCTCATTCCACCTTGCTTGTTGCAGTGCCACTTGGCTGTTGTATTGTCCGTTAGCACCTGGATCGACGTGCCCTTAATGGAAGGCAGAAAAGCTTTGATGGTCAGACAATTGGCTCAAAGGTCCGAAAGACTGATTCAATAGTACAGCTCCGTTCACGATCAGAGTCCCTTGATATCTTTGTCGTCCATGTGACCTCCCCAGTCCTCAGATGATGTATGAGTCCCCATTGTGAGATCCAGAAGGAGCAAGGAAAACTGTCTGCTCCATGTCATGTTGGCATCTGTCACCACCACTGAGGGTCTTGGGCCACTTCGTTCTTTTATAGAGAAACCTAGGGTGGACAGCAACAATAAGATTACCACCAGGTGGCTCACAAACGGATGCTGTGGGTTCACATTCCAGAAACAGTTGTCAGTTACAGCAATATGTTAATCGCTGAAATGCAAAGATGCACAGCTACCACCAGAACGACTTCTGAGGGGCTGAGGTAAGGCCGAAATGCAGGACTGGAATTAAAATTGATCTGACACCACCACAAAAGAGGTGATACCTCATTTAGGACTTCAGGATCAACACATGGGCATAGGTGTCCAGCAAATCCAAAACCGCCATCCTGTTCTCAGAGTCCAACGTCCACAATCTGTCTCATCCCCATTCCTTCTTGGGGACGAGGAAGCATTGGGAGTAACATCCCATTCCTCTGTCTGCCTTGAGCACTATCTTGATTTGACCCTTGGCTGGCAACGACAGCCCTTCTCAGGAGAGACTATGAGGATGATTCACTGATTGTTGGGCTAAACTGGAGGAACATGGCAAGGAGTAATGAAGAAACATAGGGTTTAATCGAACTGAACAAACTACACACCAGCTGGGGAGACCATGCTAAATTCTGCCCCCAAATGGCTGGTGGAGGGGAACTAAAGCGGGTTGGCCAGGCAGGTGGAAGGGTATCTACATCTTCTTTTGACCATGTCCTATGCAATCGCCCAAACTTTGGGCCACAACGTAGCTAGACTGGCTGCTGGATAGGTTGTATGGATTACCTCTGGCAATAGGCATGCCCCTTGAGTATCCTCAATTTCCAATACTGCTGGTAGAATTAGCAAGCAGGGAACGTAGCCTTGGAGAACAAGCTGTAGTTCTGCTGGCTGTAAAGTGCTCTAGGCCTAAATCTGCCCTTTTATTTTATCAAATAACCAGGCTCCAAGAAAGGGCAGGTCCATTAGTGAAATCTGAACATCCTCTGAAAACCCAGTGGCACTTATCAAACATGCTGTTGAATGACAACACTGGTGCACATAGCCCAAGCCACACAATCCGTAGGGTCCAAGATGGGCTCAAAATATGCTTTGCTGTGTCCTGTGCGATCTGTGAGAAGGAGTTCCAGAAATCTCACTTTATATCCTAGAGGATCGGAGTACAGCGATGCAAGAGGCACACAGCATTCAATGAGCAGAAAAAGGCTAGTTGTGGAGAAGACTTTCTTGCTTGCAGTGTCTATGTTCTTAGATTATCTGTCTGGTTGTGCAGTGGGAAAAGAACTGGGAATGAATTTGTCCTAGAGGCTTGAACGATGAGGCTCTCAGTATTCAGATGCTGCATTAGAAAGGCTGAATCGCCTGGTATACCTCTGTGTTGTTACACAATATGGAGACTCACTGGTGAGGTCGAGCAAGGTTTGGACCAGGCTGCTGTGAGGGATTCAATCAGGGCTTCATTAAATGGCAACAAGGTCTCCAAAGTCGATGGCCCTGGCTGTAAAATCTCAGTGAAGATGTTAGCTTTTAGCTTGATTATAGGCAACTTTAAATCTAACATTACTACGATTCTGCGTACTACTACTGAAAAAGAGGCGTGTTTCCCTGTTTGGGCCCCCAAATGGTAAAATTCTGTTAAGTCTGGCAAAGTGCCCAAGCCACTGGCTCTATGGAGATCAAGATACAAGCTAACATCTATGTAATGAGGGGAACAAGTTGGCTGCCTCCTCCTCATCTTCATTGTTTGGAATCTGCTCATGGCCTTTGAGAGCACCAGGTTTAGACCCAAAGAGGGCCTCCATCCTATTTAAATACTGCCTCCATGGCAAGGGAACCGAAAGAAAGCCACCCTCAATCTGTGTTTGTGACATGGTGATTGTATAGTGCAATAGAGGAACACCCTTGCCGAAGTCTCTCTGGATTCGTAAACTGAATAGGGGTGGAATCTGGAACCAGTTCCTGTGGAGTCAGAGCCAGCACTGATACGGGAACAACTAGTAGGGTCTGCAGCAAGAGAGGTTGAGGCCCAGCCCAGAGTCCGAGTGGGCTGAGGACTGACAGGGCCAGTTGGTGCCAAGGGAGGACCCGCAGGCAGAAGTCTGACTGTAGGCCTTGAAGGATCCATGGGCCCCAAAAGCACAATACAGGGATCCAGAACTAGTTAAAAATGGCTCCCTTGAAACCCACAATCTTCTACAGAATCACTAATGGTCTAAGAAATCCCGGGCGCATTGGTGGCAGAACTGAAATCAGATTGGAGTCAGACGTCTAAGTCAGGGTTGGTCCATTCGGATGCTGACAATGAAAGCTCTTCAGGGAGAGGGAGCACCAGAGAGGCAAAGAGCCTCGCTTGGACTTACTGTTTTCTTATGGACTTGTTTTGATTTATTCTTGGACCTACCTGAGGATTGTGAATGGGAACAACCTCACAACTTGGAACAGGATCAACTGCGTCATATGGTCCACTATGTAAAGTCCGTCTTCCTGCTTGCTCCTTGACCTTCTGGCGCATCAGTGAACATTTGTCACAGGATGTGGAATTATACTTAGTGCCGATACTCAAAGGCACACATTGTGCAGGTCTGTGGCCAACATCTGCTTGCCACAGTTTAAACCATTGTTTTGGAGGGGGACACCCCTGCACACTGTCAAATGTTTAAAAAGACTATAGTAAAATGGTTGGAGTGGAGGTCTGGATACTAGTCGAAGGGAATGGAAAAAGATGAACTAAAGTCAATGTGCAAGGGTGGCACATATATGCAGCTGCGAGTCGTCCTATCTGGAGGTGGGACGAAGTCGAGATGGAGGCCGATGGTGACACCTGCCAGCATGCTAGATTCAGTCTGGCACCTGCGGAGATTCGTAAGTTGAGGAATCTGCAGTTAGAAGAATCCATCAGAAAGAAATGTGTGGCAAAGTGGTACTTAAAAGAGAATATAAGTCAAGACTTTAGAAATAAGCTACGACATTAACTGAGCAAGCAATACCATTGACATCGTAGGTAAATGAGAAACGCAAGCCCATGCTTTAATTCTGCAAATAATTTATGTGAGGACCTCTGTTAAGCAAGAAATGTAAAGACAACCAATGCAGAAGCAGGTCTTAGTTAAAAAAGCAGCGCATAAACAGATCTTCGTTTTATAAGACATATACAGGTAGTTCTTCTAGGAGACCCCAGCAGGTGTGAGATCAATAAGAAATATACAAGCAGGTCTTAGTTCTATCAGAAATAAAAGCCCTGCTTGTAACTGATCAAGAAATGCAGGGCCGGACCATAGCTCAACATAAATCAAGACTTTAAATCAACAGTAGTTCAGACCTTCGAACAAGATCAAGCCTTTAGTTAAAAAAAATATATATGTCCGGACCTTAGTTAAGCAAGAAATACATGTGTGAACCCTAGTTCACTAAGAAATATACATGCAGGCATTAGATGAACAAGAAATTGGGGTTATTACTCCTAATTGAGTTTATTAGCTAAAGATCAATGGCCTAATTTAGAGTTTGGCGGACGGAGTTCACTTCATTGATATGGCGGAGGATAACCCCTCAGCTATCCCAAGGGACCTCTGCCTGCCAAACGAATTTAGAGTTCTCCACCAGCTCGCGTACAACTCTCTACATTGGCAGAAACCACGTTAATGGTGGTTCCTGTCAATGTAGGAAAAGTTTGATGAATAGAACTGTCAACCATGATCGACAGCCATTAAACTTTTTTAAAGTTTTTTCGTTTCAAAACTAACTAATAAAGTGGAGTTTGTTTTTGAAAAAGAAAAATCTAATGGCCCACACCCTAAGTTTGTTCCCAGAGAGTGGAGGACATTTTTTTTTTTTTTTTTTTTTTTCCTCTTCTTTACTGCCACGTTTGTTCTTGAGGTCACAGACAGAAAAAAAAAAAGTCTTTACACCATCCACCCTAAATAAGGCAGACAGTGTAAAGTCGTTTTTCGGACAGCCCCTACTCCATTGTACTGTCTTAGGAAGTATTCCATCAACAATCTGCCTGACTCCAAATGAGGCAAGCATACTGTCAGTCTAGCAGGCAGAGTACTCTATCACGTCTATGATGGAATAGCCTGTCTACCAAACTGTAAATCAGGAACCAACTTGTTTCAAAAGTCTGAATTCTGTTTTCTAAATTTACAACAAAATGACCTCACTTGAATAGAACTGGCTATAGAGGATACAGTATGAGAGAAGCAATTGAGAATGTTGATAAGCCAAGAATTCCAACAACATAGCCATTGTCTATCAGGATACCTAGTTATATCTTTGTCTGACTCGAGTGAGAGCATACATCTCACTTCTTAGAGTTTAAGTTCCAGCAAGGATTTAAAACAATGTTTAGAATAACTAACCAGTTTGCAAATATATAAAAAATATATTACTGTAAGATCTGGGGTATTTGAGTATATTCAAGTTTATATATGGCATAGTTTCAAGTTCTCTTTCAGGGGAAAGCACTTTAAGATGTTTGCAATCACTTTAACATGGTAACAGGTGATGTAAACAAATTAATGTGATTTCACAAGAAAACAGATACAAAATTACCAACCCAAAAGTAGTAAAGACATAAGAAACACAATTTCCTTATTCTAATATAACTTTGTATTTCGTTTTTTTAAGATAGGGAGAGTTCCCAGGAAGAGATATGTGGACAATCAAATCAGCCAAATGGGACTTTAGGCCATAAATGGCCATCTCAGGAACTTTGCCAAATCCAGAAACAGATGAGCAAGTGCTTGTGATTGCTAGATAAATACTGCTCCTTGGCACAATAAACCTAAATGCGCCTTGCCTGGCAAAGGTGTGAATTAATATAGTTTCGAAAGATCTTTGTAAATGTCGGCATAAATGGTTGAGATGAGCAGGAAAAATACAGAACTTTGTAAATAGAATACCTTTTTGGTCGGTATTGAAAAAGGAGAATAAAATTTCAAGAAGATGCTCAGATATCAGTATTGTGCTCTGAATTGCTGAGACAGCTTATTGACAGGATTATCAATTTCTTTGTCATTGAGACAATATATTAGTAACATGATCAATATGTATTTAAAACTAGCACAAAAGAAAACTCCACATTAGACTTGTATTTGGCACTGGTTATTAAGATAATTGCAATTCAAAAACATACATGACTTGCTACATACAAGGTCTGCTATCTGAAGAAAAGTAGTGCAGTGTTAATCTGGAATAAATGTCATATCAGATGACTAATGCACCAACTTAACAATTTGTTTTAAGAAATTGTTTAAATCAGACATTTAAATACCAGAGTTTTGTATGTTTTATGTGGCTAAAGAAGTGCCATGGAAAATAACGCAGCATTTAACATAATGTAATGTATGAAAAGGAGCATCTCTACCTCACCACCAACACTAGATTTGCTTTCACGTGTGAGCAAACTGCTATTGTTCCCACTGATTCCAGCCTGGCTGTTTATTTCTGATGATAAAAAAAACGTTATGCTTTTAGGTACAGGATTAAAAACTTAATTCAACTAATACTAGTCACGTGGATTCGATTTAAGCCATGAACATCTTCGTTTAACAATAATCGTGAGCCCAGGCAATGGCTCATCAAGAAACATATGCACAGCACTTAGTTCAACAAGAGATGCGCATGCAGATCCTGGCCAAGTAGAAGATTAGAGTCTGGCCTTTGTTCAGAAATAGATTTGAGTCTTCACCTAGATGTATGAAAAATGGAAGGAAGTAGTTGAGAAAATGGAAGAAAGGGAGAAAACAGAATAAGGCAAAGAAACATGGCAGGTGCAATAGTAGGAGAAAAGGGAAGAAGGAAAATGATGGTGTATTGATGGGAGGGGACTGAGTTAAGGGATGATGGAGCTGATGGGTGCCAATGTGAAACAAGCATTTACAATGCAATCGGTCTCGCCTTTGGGACCTTATATGTATTTAGCTATGCAGCACATTAGCCTGGGTGCTGAAACATCTACTGTTCTTTAACATGGTGGAAAGTAAGAACCAAACTGCGTGACACGCCAGGTATGCGAACACATGGAGAGAAATATTGCCTTTCAGCGGGAAATGGTATAGTCCAAAGCTCTGTTTTTAATATAAAATCAGGGCCTTCGGTGGTCAGATCACTGAAAATACAAGATTTGAAAAAAATATTATAGTCTACGGGTGCTTGTGGAAAACAATTTCTATGGATACTGAATACTGGAATCTAGAGAATGCTAAAGTGATTGTGGTATTTTACTGACCTCTGCTGGTCGTTTTCTATCAAGAAAGTTAAATGGAGGCAGTTGCCAGAAAATTTTAAAAACTAAAGTCCCTCAGCAGAAAGCAATTCTGGTATTTTACTGACCTCTACTGGTCCTTTTTTATGAAGACAGTTAAATAGAGGCAGTTGAACAGAAAAAAAGTCCCTAAGCGGAAGCAGACAAGTACTAGGGCTGATCTCCAGAGCCCACAAACTACATACACATATAAGTATATACTAAAGTATATACAAGAGGTCTCGAATGCTCGACCTAAAGACAGTATAAAGCAACTATGAAACTCACTAAGTTATGATCTCAGAAACCACCCAAAGATGTCTTCATTTAAAAGAAATCTAAAAACAAGATTTTTCAGAAAGGCCTTCCTTACTTTCTAGGTGCAACAGGGACCACCATTTACTGTCAGCAAAGGACAGGACCCATGAAGGTCATCACTTGTCTAACAATGATCGAGCAGAGAAACTCCTCTTCCCTACTGATATTCGATACTGATGACTCGTCTGGAAATCTCCCAAAATGCTTTTCTCCGACTTCTGAAAGACTTAGCTTTATGAGGACCTTTTTTTGTCACAAGCCAGAGCTATATAAAGCAATAAAATAATAACGAAATTGCACGTTACCTTCTGATCCAGTTGGGATGAACTTCAGGGACAGAACAAGCTTACCCCGGCTGCAGAGTTCACCAGAAGACACTGGGGTCTGTATACAAGACAAAAACCTATTATCAAAGAAGAATTCCCAGCTCTATCTCCCAGTATTGTGTCACAGTGTCCAGACTTGGTGTGCTGCAAATCAGAGCATGCATGATGAGCACAACTGGTCAGTTTTCCAGGGCTGTCAGGCAGGGGGGGGTCAATTCATAAAAGGGTCAGTTGTTAGTGCGACGGAAAGTGACGATCTGCTGAATTTCTTTCTGTAACATTAATAACATTTTAGAATCCTATTTGGTTAAAAGTAAATGATTTGATTTTGGGCTTAAAACTATCAGGGTTCTTTGTTAAAATATAAATAACGTTTTACATTTTTAAACGGCCAGTAATGCTTGCCAAAAATCTTAAAACAGTTTGGTATACATGTTCAAAAGTGAGGACGTTCACTGGAATGTTACACACATTATTTTTAGTTTTGTAACAAGAAAAGACAACCTTTCTCGAGGATATAAAATGTAGGTATGAGTAATTGTATGTTTATGCATGTTTCATGAAAAGTACACATTCGCAGGTTATGATTTTGTAAGG
Source organism: Calotriton arnoldi (assembly GCA_963921515.1). NCBI lineage: Eukaryota > Metazoa > Chordata > Amphibia > Caudata > Salamandridae > Calotriton > Calotriton arnoldi. The sequence goes on from CAWUFW010001855.1 coordinate 2,341,605, forward strand.
TAATAAATGTTTTTTAAAAGACATACATCTTAAGGGGTTTCAAATGTGCTTATTCAATACAATTAAACCATTTGTCTACATTTTTTAAATACATCAGTCATTTTTAAGTTGTCCTTCCTTGTTAAAACGTGAATCATTTTTTAAACTTTAATAACCGTTAGATATTGTTTCATAAACTTGTCATAACTTTTTACACACAAGTCCAAAATTGTAAAGCTAAGCACTTTTTAAAGTTTTGAATGCAATTGTAACACGAAGTTGTGAATCGGGCTTTATCAACCTTTGCCAAGTTTTCCAAAACTTTTAATTAAATTGTGGTTTTTGACAGAATATTTTCGCTCATTTGAGATTAGAAATTACTCCTGAACCATCCAACTGCTATGGCCAAATTTCTTTCTGCGAATTCTGGGAATTTCACCAAGCCTAAACCCTGGTCCTTGGACCACCCAAATTCATGAAACGATAAATTAAACATTTCCAAAACGATCACTCACTTAAAACAGGTGAAAATTAAATATAGAGAGGAGATATCCCGAGGATTCTGCTCTTCCCTTCTTACTTATGTCCTGTTCCCCCTTGAAGCACTATAGAAGCAACTTGTATAACCTAGTATAACAAAACTCAATTCAAAGACAAAAAACAACTGTCTGACACAGAAACTGCAGCATAGTCTATGCAAAAGTCAACGAGCATCAATGTCAAACATTCAAAGACGGTAAAGAATAATGCGGCCTATCAGATAACCAAAGGAAAGACTCCATTAGTAACAACCAGAAAAAAAACACACATACGGCTCTTTCATTTTGCTCATAAAAGACTGGCTTATACCTGTTTGGACCATCCTCCTAAATGGGTATTTACCTTCAATAAAGTGAAACGCTTTCTCAACGTCAAGGTATAATGACAGGTTTTCATCCCCCTCGCCACATACTCGCTATAACCGATGGAGTTGTGTTCTCATAGGAACAAAGTGGACCAGTATTTAGTCTAGCCATGCGGGGATCACGATTCACAGTCGTGTGGCACGGACTTTAGGTTGTATTTTCATATCTAAATTTAGAAGTCAAATTGGGATACAGCTGTCAGTTTCTAAAGGGCCCTTACAAGGTTTGGAATGAATGAGATATTTGCTGTATTGAAACTGGGGTCAAACCAATGTGATTCTTCTGCAAAAACCTTGTAGAGTACAGAGTTAGCAGCTCTCTTATTTATCATGTATATTTCTATGGTGTGCACACAGGAACAAACAGATCCTATCAGATACTTAAAGGATACCAATCGCTCAGACAGATTCCGTAACATATTTAAAAAATAAAAAAAAACACCAACGAACACTACCATACAGTCTTAGACCAGCTAAGTCAGAGAGTCAAAGACAAGCTGCTGACTCTCAGAAACCCAATAAGCAAACTACATGGATGACTTTCAGATCAAACCCATTACAGAACAGATGTGGGGCTGGCGGAGTGGTCAAATATCAGTCAAGATACGGACTCCTGGATTAATAAGCCTCTCGTACCAAGTATTCCTCTGAATGACACAACTGAAGGAAGGGGTATTCTTTTTTGATTCTCCTCACCGGTATGTTCTTGCACAAATAAGTCAAGCATGTGGTGCAGCATTGGAAAGTCAAGATAGTAGCAGTGTGGCACAATATGGGACAGTCTTGCATTGGACTTATCATGTGGCAAACAAACCGGTACCGTTAGCACGGAAGCGTAAGGCAAGATTGCACTGTGATAGAGAATCAGAGTTAAAACATATGGCACTCAGGCATGATGATAAAGCAAGATCTGCAAAGCACGGGAAAAATGGGGAAGGTATGGTAGTACAGAGTAGGAAAGTCAGATAAAGTGGAATAGTCCGGCAAGGTGGCACATCATGAGAGAATCTAGCAAGGTGGAAAGACGTGCCAGTCTGGAAGGGACAGAGCATTAGGCAGGGAGGCAAATGGACTGTCAGTCGGGGAGACCCAACATTAAAAAGGCAGGGCGGCGCAACATGAGGCAGTTGGAGAGGGAGGCATAGAATTGGAGAGGCGTTCAGGTGTTACAGCATGAGAAAGGCAGGAAACGCATGGGACAGTAAGGCAAGGGGGCCCAGTATGAGGAAGAGGATACATAGCATGTGGCAATCGGACAAAGAGGCACAGCTTCCAAAAGCATAATTTCAGTTTCCAGGATTATGGACTCACTGAGATATGCCTGGTTGTCTTGAATGAATGGTTGGATCACGTCCTTTTGGTACCAGAGTGGATCTTCTGCACTCCCTTCTGAGTTATTCCAGGTTCAGTGGTTCCACTGAGTATGCCACAGTTGAGATTCTTCGAAGGGCACAAGATTCTCTATCTCTTCCTGGTTATGGGCGGTCTCTTACCCACCCTTGGATCAAGCAGTGCTGTTTGTCCTTTCTAATTCTGACCTCAGGATTGCATATTTATCCCCTCATTCTCTCTGAGGCCTTTTCTTGGCCTCCTACACAGTCGGTGGTTATTAGGCAATATCCTGTGTGGGTGCTGTCAATTACCATTGGTATCAGAGAGCCTTGGTACTGGTTCACTACAAATGGCTAGCCAAGGTACCCTCTTTAGGCAATTGTCTCTCTCAGACAAGTTCAGATTTAATGTGACGCTGTAACTAGCACTCAATGACATGAACGGCCAGTCAGTGCTTTGTATATGAAAAGAAAAATAATTTAACAGGTAAGTAAATAGTTTAGTTAAAACTAAGATTTAGACTGGAAATGGTGCTACCCAGGGGATGCTAAATATACTCTGGAGAGTCAAAGGCCGGCAACTAAAGAAACTTCAATCTGGGCCCCATATTGCTGATAGGGCGCACTGTTCTTGTTTTTGTCATAACATGGACAGTACAACCAGTTATGATGAATGCACTGTCCTCAGGGCAGACGCAAAGTCGTGCTACCCAAGGGGCAGCTCATTCTGTGAAATACAGAGCCGCTGCTTTAAAGCCACTCTTTATTTCTCTGTGTAGGTGGCAATTTACCTGCACTTTAAAGAGGGGTAGAGATCCCCCTTCAGGCAGGTGTATTGAGTGACTGCATCTGCCTGCAGGGGGGTTTCTGAGGGCCCATGGGGTCCCCTTTCCCCCTTCCAGTGAGATGCCCTCCAGGGTGCACTGACTGTGCGCAACCTTTCTGTGGTGCACTGTCAGTGCGCCTCCTAAGGGCATATTTGCCTCTGCGGCCACATCCATAATACGGTGTTGGGTCAAAGTGATTCCCTCATTTGCATGGGGCTACACTCCCATGCACGAAGAACACCCTCTGAAGATAAAACTGGCATTACATATGTGCCAGCACTATCAGTATTACAAAATGTTCTGCGGCCCACTCTGTAATACCATAGTGCCTCGAGGGAGCCAAAAGCTGCTGGAGACACCTGTTGTGTCCCCCGTGAACTATCTGTAGTACGACCCTTGGTGTTGTACAGAATGGGCAGAATAAAAGCGGATACCTCGTAAATCTATAGCCCAAAACTCAATCACCCATACAACTTGACCACACCCATAAAAAAGTTATTAAAGTCTTGGGTGTTCCACGTGGGTGCAATTCGGGTGACCTGGTATCCCCCCCAGTGCTTAGTGTGGGGGCAAAGTCCAATCACGTGTAGTTCAGGGACCAGTTAAGGAGACCCAACTGGTCAACAAGCTTTGCTTTTTAAAAAAATGTTATTTATGGGTTTTTTCGTTGTACAGAAACTAAAAGTTAGCGAAAAATAAGAAACTAAAGAAAAAGCAGACCGCCTTTGCCTCTGTAATTTAAACAATTATAAGGGCAAAGGTTTTATAATCAATAAGCATCATGGTGCCAAAATCATACTGACAAAGATTCTCTCATCATGTGTTCAACCCACCAACTAGTAACATTTATATTCCTGAAGAGTTCCCAGATACAACATGTACATATATGAAAAAGATATCTATTTCAAAATATTCCAAACTTCGCAAGTTGCAATAAAACAAAACAAATGACTTTATGAAGAACATACATTCAAATATGTTGCTGATCGGTGTGCTCCGCAATATTTCCAGTGATGAGGCTTATTTCGGAGTTTAGAGAAGCTATGGAGTTGTGTCCTAGAATAATCCGGGGTGGTGCTCATACAGAAGGAGGATTTCACTAAACTAAGGGGACGTGTTATGAGCGCAGTGAAAACCCCCGAATGCTTTCAAACAGTGTCGCATGTACACCATTGTATGTGCGTGTAATATGACGATTCACATCTTTTCCCAATCGTAATAGAGCGGTTTCCAGCCCCTTTAGAGCCATGTCTCTCACCCAGTCTTCATGGGACCAGGGATCAATGCAATTTTCCCTTGTGGTAGAATACAGACCTTTGCCTCTGCCATTGACCCATAGAGGGATACTTAAGGATAGCCGTTCCATCGTTTAAAAGAGCCAATGGAGGGAAAAGGATGAGGTTTATGTCACAGCAATCCTTGATCGTGGCCCATGTGCAGGACTGGTATGTTGACTCTTTGGTCATGAACAAAGGCTATGTACAAGGATTCACTCCGACTGAGAGCATCTCAAGCAAGGAGTCTCTGCTGATGCCCGCTGCTTTACGCCTATAGAGGGACAAGTGCTACCCATGTAAAATCTTAAAGTAACTGAACTTGAGTTGGGCTTCCCTTCGACTTTGATCATACTCTAATAGTATGTCAGCCCAGTCTTCCTCTAACCGTGTGGTGCATTATGACTGAGCTCCATCACATGTGCTCCATGTGCGCAGGTATGGGAGAACTGGGGTTATCAGCACAGATATAGTCTGCCCGAAGCTCATTTTATGCAATGTGTGAGCTGCCTATACTGTGATGAGGAAAGCTGGTCTCAGTTCTGCAGGTCCTGGAATGTCATCACATCCTCTTGACCCACTGCATCCTGCATACACATCATTCCCCTCTCTAACCATTCTCTCCAACTTAGGAGTTGATTTCCAACTAAGAGCTGGTCACTGATGCTCAAAAGGGACATTCAAATGCAATCTGCTGCAGATACCCATGTGTTTATGCAGCCAGTGCCAGGACAATGCTGTAGCATGGATAACTGGATTATATATTCCGCCACTGTGGCTTCGGGCCTACAGAGTACAGTTTCAGTTTATTACTTCATCTTTAATGTGCAGCCACAAAGAGCTATCTTATCCTTGCAGTAACTAATGTCTTAGTGGTGCCACTTGATGTGCCATCCAATATGATGCCATAAAGGAGCATTCTCAGTCCTCCAGAAAACATTGTCACAGATAGTTTGAAAGGTTTAATTCTCAGTTGTGCTTTGTTCCATATAAAATTGTTGGTCTTGAAGTCAAGTAGTTTGAGCATTATGTGCGCGATCCCGATTGGCAACATTCCAAAAATATAAGTAAACCTGAGTTCTATAATCATTGTCACTGGCTGTACTCTACCTCCCAATGTGTGCAAAATCCCGGTCAGTTTTTTCCCCATAAGGGACTACATAAGCCAGTCCTCTGTTTACCAGTCCACCCAAGCACATAACGATTTTAGGACCAATCGTCATGAATATCCATTTAAGGAATACTGCGTTATGCATGTGGTCATGGGGAGTGTCTCATAAGGGGAAATGGCTTTTTGCTGGCTCCCCCCCCCCCCCCCTCTTTGACTATTAGGTACTGGTGTATTTGCTCTGTAATGCACTGGGCCTTGCGATCTAACCCTTAAAAGAATGTTTAATTGATTTACCCCCCCAATTGGCATAGTTTAACTTACTTATAAGTCCCTAGTATATGGTACCAGGGATACCCAGGGCCTGTAAGTTAAGTGTCCCTCGTGTACTGCAGCACAGATTGTGCCACCACAAGTAAGACAAAGGAAAGCATGTTTCCCAGTCCGCCGTTGCAGACTGGTAGAGCAGGTTTAAACTACTAACTCACCTTTGCCATTTAATTGCTGGCAAATCCCAAACCTTATTTTTTAAAATATATATATGTCACACATAAGGCAGGCCTAACGAGCTGTAAGGCTGGGTGCTGCATATTAAAAAGAACGGCATGTGTTTTTATATGTCCTGACAGTTAAAACCCTGCATTGTTGTCTTTACTGTGGAAAGGCTAGTAGTCCCACAGAAGACTATGGAGTGATACGCTAACAACTCAGCAGTGATAACTTCCAAATTGAATTACTAAAGTTGGTACTTCAGGGTATCAAAAGAATCAGTACATTAACCCCAACTTATTGCTCAAGTAGAATTTAATGTCACTAGTTTACAAAGTGCAACTTGATAAAGTTGCCACTTTGTTGCAAAAAGTTGTCTATTAGCCATATTCGGTTACAGGCAGCTGCTGTCTTTGAGACGACCTTCTGCCCCCCATGAGAGAGGTGTAAACGTCCCTCAGGAAGGGACATAAAGGACCTGTAGCAGAAAGAAGTGTGACCACCTCCTGGCCAGAGTGAGTGTGAGCCCAAAAGACGAACTTCAAATGGGAAGCCACCTGTGAAGGGCAAATGGTAGTCACACTTAGGAGGGACGGCTCTTTTATGCCTGCACTAATATCTTGGTGTTCAGATGATGATGATGAACAAAGTATTAACTGAGGGGTCCAATATATATCCCTGTGCTGGTGAAGAGGACATGCCAGTCACCTAGAGGATCTGTTCTTAGGTTGATCTGTTCCTTCAAACCTGGAGGATCATTCTGTCCTTGTTGCCAGTCAGATTTTTGGCTTTCTGCGCCTAGTGTCGCTCCCCGTGCTATTTCTGTCTGGTATTCACCTGAGACGGGAGGCTTACACTGAATGAGCTCAACAAACGCACATAACATCTCCTCCCCTTGTCAAGGGAGATGACAGTGGGAAAGGCTAAGGATGAGTTTCATGCAGGCAGCGGGAATGTACACTGAAACAAAGAGAATGGCCTAGATATCTCTCCCACCCACTAATTACATGTTTTGGTGACAGGAACAGTGGCAGGGTAACCCCAGGTTGGATGTCTGAGATGAACGCCACCTGCTTAATAGGGGAACCCCCATTTTGTGAATCTGGCCCAAAGAGTCCAAATGGACCCAATTATATACAAATCTACCCTTGAAACCTCAAAAAAAAAAAACAAGAAAACACCCTGCCTCCTGGTCCCAAAACGATGAAGATAAAGGGCCCAAGCCCTAGGGACTGAAGGATCGTTGCTGTAGAGAGCCAGTAGGCCATCTACACCTATCTTGGGATGAGGCAAAAAAAAGCCTGTGCCTCTATACTCGCACTGCCACCACCAGTCACAGCATAACATGGGTTAAACAGGAAGGTGGCCACTTTTACTCATAAATGGGAGTACACTTTGGTGTGCCCCTGACACCAGGGATGTTGACAAAAAATGACATTGAGCACATCCAGTAGATTTGCACGACTGTTGAGATTACTGGGGAAAAAACACTGGACTGTCTAGAAAAACATAAAAGGATAGAGTGGCACAGCTTCCTAATGCCATGCAGAGAACCTTTGTCCCAATAGCCTCTGGAACAGCTAGCATGTCTCTCGTCCGGGAAAAGATGTTCTCAGTCTTTTCTGGGTATGTTTTAGTTCATTTTAGGGCAAGGTTTGCTCTTTTTTGATCTTCCACCATGTTTAACGTGGCTCCCACGCCTACCTTTCTCTGTGTGGCTAATGACTCTCTGCCAGACCTGAAATATAGCAGATCGGTCCATTTGAGCAAAATGGCTTACCTGAACCCGGGGATAGCACTCATTTCAGCTATATGTATACAACAGCCAGGATGCATTCTAGCTGGTATTAAGTGCTGGATATTAAATGACACAAGACTAACTAGAGGAAACAATCAGTGGCAATTAAGTGGAAAAAAGAAATCTGATTATATAGGTCACGTCATAAGGGAATTTGGGCTTATAGCTGGTATCATCGAGAGCCAGACATACTCCTCCTGTGGTTGTCGCCCTAAATAAAACATTTACTTTTGTCAAGCATATTCTTACAAACACATCGACAAGGTGTAAGAATACTGCAAAGCATGTAAATCTGGACACAGTTCGCGCGGCTATTCGCAAACTAGGAAAAAAAAACACTAGTTAATTTGAATATAGGGGGAATTTATCCACAATTTTGGAGAAAACTCAAGTTCACTGTGCCACAAGCGTAAGTAGTTCGCATTAATGTTTGTTACTGCTACAGCAGCTCCATAGATGGGTTTGAATTTGAAAGCATTCGATCATGCTCTGTTACAGGAAACTTGGACCATCAGAATAGGAAAAACTCTAACAGGATGCCCGGGACCAGGCATCAGGTAGATGTTCTACCTACAAAACTTTGTCCTTGAAACAGCGAAGATAAACGTTCGTGGAGAACCGAATCACTAGCTGATAGAGCATGGGAATTAAGGATTCCTGAAACCATGAACAGGTGCACTTGCAGAGGTGAAACAAGGTGCTCAGAAGAAGGGTGGTAACTTTCAACTTAAAAAAAATATTAAGTATGAATTTTCCTTGATGCAACACAAGTGTCTCCAGTCTATCTATTCCATCAATTCTACATAACAATCAGCACAAACCTGTACAGATGTAAGATGCCTTGCCAACTTAATACTGACCTTGTCCTTACTCCTTTGCTAAAGACCACGCAAGGTAACTTTTTCTACTACTTCTCCCTGCCTTCCTTCTCACAGCAAGCGGACCCTTAGAAAGGTGAACTTTTCTGAATCAAGTCCTTGAATTTTGGATAGTTTGCTCAGGACAAGGCACTGAAAGAAAGCTTGCAAGCCCTAACATGGCTATCTGTTTCTTGATGGTTAATTTGGTAATGACCTTCATAGAGCACTGTACAGCTTAAAATAATTATTTCTGCGGGTCATTTTAGACCCAGCACTGGAGCTTACATGCTTACATTGTACAACTTGAAAGGATTCTCTCTGTGGGGGCACTTTAGATCCAGTCCTGATCTCATAGGTTTGAGAAATATTTGCCTGAAGGCTTCATCTTAGATTACATTCACTGTAGCACTGTATCATGGCATTTTGGTGTTGTGTTTTTTATTGACAACAACAGAACTAGTGGATCTGGCGATCTGAAACAACACAAAACCCCAGATACCATATGTTAGAAATGGGGGTTTCTAGTTGGCAGAGGTAGGTACCTTTGTCCAAATAGGGACCCTTGCTTCTAGTCAGGGTAAGGGGGATACACTCCTAAAATAACCCCTGCTCACCCCCCCTTGGTGGCTTGGCACGAGCAGACAGGCTTATCTCAGAGGCAGTGTGTAAAGCATTTGTGAACACATACAGTAATACAGTGAAAACACTACAAATGGACACCACACCAGTTTAGAACAAGCATTGGCATAGCCAATAGGTCTCGCCTTTGGGACCTTATAAGTGTTTAGCAATGCAACAGTTGATGTTGTTGCACCAAGGATATTGTGCTGGATAACTAAACACTTATAAGGTCCCAAAGGTGAGACCTATTGGCTATGCCAATGCTTGTTTTACTTATTATCCTTTGTGGCTTTCCTTAATTTTCCTTGTCATAGTTTGCCCAGGGCATTGTGATGTCATATAGAATCCTTGGCATTAAGGCTGTGAGGAGCTGGAGATAGGAGCCTGTCTTTTTATCTGCTTACAGCTGGAGTCTCTATATTTAATAAGGAACTTATTAAATATTCTTCTACTTGTGAGCAGCCTTACTACAGTGAGCTGTAGAGCTGAGCACCTACAGCGTGGTTTATTCCCTGATATTTAGCTCCCGACATTTAACTCTATTTATTTCTCACAAGAAAACTGTCCTGCAACTGGGGCCTAATCTTTTTTTATTTGGCCATTTTAAGCTTGGGGTTCAATTTACAGCGGGTGTAGCTATCTATAGTGCAGCAGGTGGAGTGGCACCAGGCCAATGGTCCTTATCACCAACAATAGGCATTATAGAATGTTGCTTCTTTGCATGATGACACCTGCTTGGGTTTTGAGATGTATTATTACATCATTCACCGGTTGGCGCCTTTAAACATGAAAGCAAAGAAAGACTCCTCAACAAAGGTGGCTGAATACGTCATTTGCACTTCTCCTCTCCATCAATGTGCCCAGGACCTGGAACAACATCATGGCCAAAGGCTCCTGCAGTTCGGAAAGAAATCGAGAATGGCTTTCTTCAAAGAACAGGCCTGCCCACGCACGAGGAACCTATGAACTAACTACCTGCCTCTTGTAACCAATCATGACCCGTATCTCAGGGCTCACGAGCTTCTCGGCGCACTACTGTCTCCCGCGAGGCTCCCGCACACATACACTGTCCCGCCTCCGCACATTGTTGTAAATTCACAGACATTTTCACGTTTGGAGGATGTCTTCTCTTAATTAAAAAAAAAAACCCTACTAATTTTAAAAATATTTCAGGCTTACGGCCTTTCCACGTTCCACCATCTGAATTTATATTCAGTTTGCATCAAGTGTTGGCAACATAGTGGATATTCGTAGTCAGGCAGGAGGGAAAGGTCAAGAGGGCAGGATCGTTGCTTTAGGTCTGGTGGGAATGGACTTCCCCTGGCAGCAGCACAGAGGTCCTGTGAGGGAATGGGTAGGAATGTCGGTCACAAAAAGCAAGCACGGTTCTGGGTCAGGAATGCCTGCTTGCTCTTTAATGATAGGCGCGTTATTATTTCCACAATTCTAGCCTGGTTAAGTTTCACTTGAAGTGCAATAAACGGGGATATTCTCTAATATCTATGTTATTCATTGGAGTGTGTGTTCTAGCATCGGCGGCAAGCAGTGCCACACTGTGTGCGCCTGGGCAAACAACATATTCTACCAGTCCCCAGTTTCCTTCTGAACTCCCACACCTAATGACTTTTTTTATCCTGAAAATTGACAATATCACCGTCAAAAGATTATCCCAACGATAGGTTTCTGCTTATCAACCACCATAACCACGCTGACCTCACATGTAGCCACGCCAATTATCCACAAAACGTTTTACTCAACAATATGCATGGTGCTGCGAAGCGGACAAAGGGTGGAATGTGGTGGTAATAGAAAACACTGATAAATGAAGCGCTTGGAAACAGGCAAAACATTGGCAATAAGCACTAAAGACAAATGAATGGACGTTTCCAGAGAGTAACACCAAAGTCCCATACAACAAACGCTGGCTAGATAGATTCGAAGTAACAGTGGACTTTCCTGGCATGTGGACACTTCAAGACATACTACTCTTGTAAATCAGGAAGTATATGCCATATGCTGAAATGGAAAGGAAATAATATCATGATGTTGTATAGCACATATTGACAGCTGCAGCGCCTCTAGGCGCTGCTAATTTTTGTTCGGTGAGGAAAGTGATTTGCCTCATGTCAGACAAGGCAGGATTAGAACCTTCATTTCAAGGTCTGTGTCTTAGTCGCTGGAGACCTCCTTCTACATGGCGCTCAAGGCGCTATATTAAAGATGCTCGTATCGCTTATAGACCTTCTTTCTGCAATACACAGCATTTTGGAGATTCTCACTTTTATCAAAATAAAAATAGTAATGTCCCTTAAGTAACTCACTGCATATCAATGGTGCACGCAATACAACGCATCAGGTCACTCAGTACTGGAAGGGACAGCCAAAATATGAATGAATTTGTACCACTAATGCGGCACTAACAATATGCGCACAGACTGAACCAAAGAAAAACTGACTTTAAAAGCAAAATGAGCTGCTATAATCAACAAGCATTGGCCGCGCGGCCGTGCGAGACGCGCTCTGTGGTGGGGGAGGAGCGGGAGAGCAAGTGACGCGCGGCCGTGAAAGTGACACGGCAGCGCGGCCCCGAAAAGCGTTCTGTGGTGGGGGAGGAGCAAGTGAGAGGAAAGACATATGGCGCCTGGAGCATGCGAGGAATGCGCGTTACTGTGCGCGTACTCGCATGCTCTAGGCCAGCCAAAAGTTGTGGTCGCATTTCTGCAAGCCCACTACAAAATGTCTCGCCCAGAGTCAGCGCTGAAGCGCTGGCTTTCAGGGTGAGACCTAAAAATAAGTAATCTTTATCTAAACCAAAACAAGACCAAACGACAAAAATCCACAATACAGTTTTAAAAATAAGGCTTTCAAATGGTAGAAATAGTTAAGTTAAATGCAAGTAGTAAATGCGACACTTTTCTTAAAAGTACCTTAGATGCGTCACGCAAAACAAACAAAATGGCCGCAGGGAAGGTGATGCGACGGTTCCTTACACTCAGGGAAGGTGATGCGTCGATTCCTTGCTCCGGGGGAGGTGATGCGTCGGTTCCTTACTGCAGCGCAGGGGAGTTGATGCGTAGGTTCCTTACCGGAGAGGAGGTGATGCGTCGTTTTCTTACTGCGTGGGGAGTTGATGCGTATGTTTCTTACTGCGGCCCCCAACGATGTGACAGTCTTGGCGCCTTGATGCGATGCGTCGATCCGGTACGATGCGTGGTTTCGTGCAGCCGCACAGCAGGCTTGCGTCTGGATCGGTGCGGTGATGTCGGACTTCGGAGATCGTTGCACCCAATGCGCCGTGCAGCGATTTCTCAAGCCGCGGCAGGCGCTCAAACGGTTTCCTCGGCGATGCGTCAGAAACCGGTGCGGATGCGAAACGCTTCTTCGATGTAGCGTCGATTTTCCAGCTCTCAGCGACAAACAGTCTCTAGAGGTCCTAAACAGCAGCAGGCACCTCTATGCAGGTTGGAATTCCCAGGAAGGAAATTCAGGGGAGCTGGTGGTGAAGTCTTTGTGTCCCTGAGACCTCAGAACAGGAGGCAAGCTCAGTTTCAAGCCCTTGGAGATCTTTTCTTCAAGCAGGTGACAAAGCAAACAGCAAAGTCCTTTTTCTCCTTTCCTTGGCAGCAAGCAGCCACTGCAGGCCAACAGCAAACAGCACAGGGGCAGTATTCCTCCTCAGCTTATCCGGCTCTTCTCCTTGGCAAAGGTTCCTCTTGATTTCCCAGAAGTAATCTAAAAGTCTGGGGTCTGGGCCTCTCTTTATATACCCAAAAATCCTTTGTTCTCTGAAGGCAGAGAGTGTCTGTACCCAGCCAAAACCAGTTCTGTGGGGTACTTTGCAAGTGCACAACAACCTCCATTGTCAGTGTGAGCCCTGGCTCCAGACACACCACAGGGGGGTGGAGCCGTCATTGTGGAAGGCAGGCACAACCCTATTCAGGTGAAAGTGCTACTCCTCCCACCACTCCAAATTGAGGCCAGGCCTATTCAGCCCAGCCCTGACTCATCAGACGTCTGGAGCCGCTGCCCCTCTCCAGCCCATGTCATCCAAAAGCCAGACATGCAAAACACAAACCTAGCAGAGGCACACTGGATGGTTAGGCAAGAAAATACCTACTTTCTAAAAGTGGTATTTTCAAACACAGAATGTAAAAATCACCCTCACTAAAAGATGCACTTTAACATTCTGAGTTCAGGCATTCTAAACTTTACTATCTTGTTCCCAGGGTCAGTTATGTTTATAAGATGTTATAAACAAACTCCCCATTCTGTCCTATGGGAACAGATAGCTTTGCAATAGTGAAAAGCGGAATTGGCAGTATTTCACTATCAGGACATGCAACACACATCAGGGCATGTCCTACCTTTCACATACAATGCACCCTGCCCACAGGGGTACCTTGGGTCTACCTTAGGGGTGACTAATATGTAGAAAAGGGAAGGTTTAGGGACTGGCATGTGTGTGCACTTGCCAAGTCGACATGACAGTCCCAGACTGCACACAGGCTCTGCAATGGCAGGCCAGAGTTACACTTTACAGGCTGCTTCTGTGGGTGGCACAATCAGTGCTGCAGCCCACTAGCAGCATTTGATTTACAGGCCCTGGGCACACGTAGTGCACTGTACTAGGGTCTGACTAGTAAATCAAATATGCCAATCATGGAATCACTAATTCATAACAAAAATTTACAGGGAGAGCATATGCACTTTAGCACTGATCAGCAGTGGTAAAGTGACCAGGGTCATAAAACCAACAAAAACAGGTCAGAAACAATACAGGAGGAAGGCAAAAAGGTCTGGGATGACCCTGCAAAAAGGGCCAAGTCCAACACAACCCTCTTCCAGCCTAAAGCCAGGGTAGACTAATCAATACCTTGATAGGCTTCCCTGTTTGGGGTGATAGAACATGGAGCCTGGCCCGCAACTGCAGGGGCATATTCCAGTTCAACGCCAATCTGAACCCATTTGGATCCCTCTGTCCATACTCTCAGGGCCCACTAAGCTAACCCATGGGGAACCCTTCTCCTCACCTGTGGACACCATCTGTGCAGCACCTAACCTTAGCTTGCTCACAGGTGTGTCCCAATAGACAGACAGTACCCACATGGCCAACACAGTGGTGTGGCCCAGTCCACCCCCGGGGTGTGACTCCTGCACCCTTCCCAAGGGCCACTCTGTCCACCAGGACAGCAAGCCACAGTGGCCACTGACAGTGGTCAGTGATGCGACCCAGGCCTTATGCCTCTCAAACCTCTGTGGTGTCAGAGAGCGGGGGCAGTAGCCCCAGGTGCCTGGCACCCTTTGTCCACTCTCTTTCCTGTCAGGTCAGGTATGACATCCTGACACTGACCCACCAGCCCCGGGCCTGTACCCGGCGGCTGGACAGGAGACTGGGGTGGGCTTTCCCACACCCGGTCCTCCTCCTGGGGGCTCTGCACCCTCCCACCTGGAGCAATACCCCCTTCCAGAATTGTCAGGGCACCTGTGGCAGGTGTCCTGCACAATTCGCCCACCAGTTCAGGGGTTCTATCCTGCAACTTGGATCCCAGCCTAGGGTCTGTACCCTTATACTGGACAGAGGTCAGGGGTGAGGCTGCCCTCTCCCTGCCCCCCTTTATGGGGCCCTGCACCCTCCCACCTGGAGCGGTGCCCCCATAAGACAACCCGGTAGGGGCACTGTTAACAGTTGCCCCTTCCTCCAGGTCAGGGGGGGACACCCTGAACCTGGCCCTCCAACCCAGGGTCGGTACCCTTAGGCTGGACCTGTGCCTGGCAACCCAGGACTTCTGGGGGAGTACACCAACCCCCCCCCCCAAGGGAAACAAACTCCTCTGGAGTTGTCTAAGAGTCTGCCTGGCGCAGGTCTCCAGCCTCCAGGCCACCTGACAGAGCATGAAGAACCCCCAGGCCAGAAGTGGCCTCACCAGGGTCAGTCCTGGGGTGCTCTGACCTCAGAGCTGGCGACCCCTGACCTACTGGTCCTTCCACTGGGGACTGCGTCCCCCTCTCACCCCTCTCTCTGGCCTCATGCCCTCTCCCTACTGGAGAGGTGCTGCCAGACACCAGAGCTGGTGGAATGTTAGTTACAGCACTCTCCCCCAGCTCTAATGACACCTTGGGATCCCCCTCAGTGGATGGCCTCCCGGTACAGCCTAGGCTCCCCAACTGGTGTTCCCTTAGGGAACCCTCAAGGCCCTGAGACTGGGTTTTGGGTACCTTGGGACGCATCCCATTCTCACTCCTCCGCGGAGACAGGACGTGAGTCCCTACACCCCTCCCACTACACCGGGACCTATCTGGGCTACTAAGAACCTTTCCCACCACTCTTGGTTGGGAAATACCTGAGCCTCCTCCATCAGGATCACCCCCAGATGCCTCTTCAGACCCTCTGGAATCCACCAAAAGGTCTGCCTCCAGTGTGAGCTCCCTGAGGTCAGAGAACTCACACTCCACGAGGCATTGGCATAGCTCTGGAAAACAGGGACTTAAAATATGCTCTCCACGAATTGTATCATACAGCCCCACACAGGTGTTAACCAAGCTATCCTTTGCCTTAGCATCCAGTGCCTCGCGCACGCACCCCACACAACTCTCCTGAGATTGGCAAGACAGTGTCTGACTGTCTCTGTCACTCAACCCACACTCTTCTGGGTGGTCTCCACACTCACACACCAGGACTTCTACCATGGGGGAACCCCTCTCCCTGCACCTCTTATCTAGAGTCTGTAGAGTGTCCCTCCCACCACTAGGACTATGAATCCCTGTGCCAGTTCCCCAATCCACCTCAGGGACACTGCGCACCACTGGAGCTACCTCATAGCCTTGAGCCCCCTGGTGTATGTTAACCCCCTCCTTCAAGTCAGGCGCCACATCTCTGGGTGTGTGTGTGTACTGCTCCCTCAGCACTAGATAACACCATTTTGCTGCACCATCTGAGCTGGACTCCACCTCCAACCCAGCCAAGCTCACTTCCTGAGCTACACACATTTCTTCTTCTTGGGTGAAGGCCCTCTTGGCCTCAGCCATCTCGAGCTCCTCATCAAGCTCTCTCAGCCTCTGCTCACAAGCTAGAAGCCAGCCATCTTTTTCTGTTTCTCCCTCACTTTCAGGGAAGTCCTCCTCCTCAGACACCACTGGTAGTGTTGGCCCCCAGGGGGGTATCTCATAATGAAATAGGGATGCCTCTAGATCCTCCCTGGATCTTCTCGTCACAGGCAACCCCCTTTCCTTGCAGAACACACGTAGCTCCTTCATTGTGTAGATGAACATGTGCCAGAAGTCAAGTTCCATTCTGCAACACCTAACCAGAGCCTCAGTATCAAAAATAATTCCAGGAGGACGCCAGAAAACAGAAAAAAACAGTATGTGGTTGCATAATGGTCTGTACTATACTAGTAGTATACACCAATCACTGTATGTAAGACACAAATGTAAGTCCAGATCCTCACCACTGATCACCAATGTTAGAAATGGGGGTCTCTAGTTGGCAGAGGTAGGTACCTTTGTCCAAATAAGGACCCTTGCTTCTAGTCAGGGTAAGGGGTATACACTCCTAAAATAACCCCTGCTCACCCTCTTGGTGGCTTGGCACGAGCAGACAGGCTTATCTCAGAGGCAGTGTGTAAAGCATTTGTGAACACATACAGTGAAAACACTACAAATGGACACCACACCAGTTTAGAAAAATAAGTAATCTTTATCTAAACAAAAACAAGACCAAACGACAAAAATCCACATTACAGTATTAAAAATAAGGCTTTCAAATGGTAGAAATAGTTCAGTTCAATGCAAGTTGTAAATGTGACACTTTTCTCAAAAGTACCTTAGATGCGTCACGCAAAACAAACAAAATGGCCGCAGGGAAGGTGATGCGTCGGTTCCTTACTCTCAGGGAAGGGGATGAGTTGATTCCTTGCTCCGGGGGAGGTGATGCGTCGTTTCCTTACTGCAGCGCAGGAGAGTTGATGTGTCAGTACCTTTCCGGAGAGGAGGTGATGTGTCGTTTTCTTACTGCGTGGGGAGTTGATGCGTCTGTTTCTTACTGCGGCCCCCAACGATGCGACAGTCTTGGCGCCTTGATGTGATGCGTTGATCTGGTACGATGCGTGGTTTCGTGCAGCCGCACAGCAGGCTTGTGTCGGGATCGGTGCGGTGATCTCGGACTTCAGAGATCGTTGTACCCGATGTGTCGTGCGGCGATTTCTCAAGCCGCGGCAGGTGCTGTGACGGGTTCTTCGGCTATGCGTCGGAAACAGGTACGGATGCGACATGCCTCTTCGATGTTGCGTAGATTTTCCAGCTCCCAGCGACAAACAGCCTCTATAGGTCCTAAACAGCAGCAGGCACCTCTATGCAGGTTGGAATTCCCAGCAAGGAAATTCAGGGGAGGTGGTGGTGAAGTCTTTGTGTCCCTGAGACTTCAGAACAGGAGGCAAGCTCAGTTTCAAGCCCTTGGAGATCTTTTCTTCAAGCAGGTGAGAAAGCAAACAGCAAAGTCCTTTTTCTCCTTTCCTTGGCAGCAAGCAGCCACTGCAGGCCAACCCCAGACAGCAAACAGCAAAGGGGCAGTATTCCTTCTCAGCTTATCCGGCTCTTCTCCTTGGCAAAGGTTCCTCTTGATTTCCCAGAAGTAATCTAAAAGTCTGGGGTCTGGGCCCCTCTTTTTATACCCAAAAATCCTTTGTTCTCTGAAGGCAGAGAGTGTCTGTACCCAGCCAAAACCAGTTCTGTGGGGACACTTTGCAAGTGCACAACAACCTCGATTGTCCACAAGAAAGGAAGGTACACATTGATTGAAGTCAGTCAGGAGACATACGTTATCCAAAAATCTTCTCTTTACTAACGTAGTTTGGTTTAAAACTGGCCCACAGCCAACGCGTTTCGTTCCCTAGTGCCACAGGAACTTTGTCAGGGCTTACTCAAAGTACAACAGGACACGTACGACCTAAAAGTAATTCCAATTTTCATCAATGTGCGACGTCACCAATTTGGATCGTCTCGTGTGTACAGTCCAATCAAAATCTCAAGTGTAGTCCACTCCTTCAAACGTCAATATCATGAATGTATAATATCACAAGATCAAAATGTCGAAATCTCCTGGGTTCTTAAAGTCAATCAATAAATCATCAAATGTAAGAAGCCCCAGAGCACACACAGTAGTCCTCTAATACGGACAAACGACTATAAAGAAGCACAAACAGGTCAGAAACAATACAGGAGGAATACAGTAGGAAGGCAAAAAGTTCTGGGATGACCCTGCAAAAAGGGCCAAGTCCAACACCATAGGACATCACCTGACACCTGAGGTCCAAGTATAGCAGATGCATGAATAGAATGGTATGCTATGTAATGCTATGAATAGAATGTTATTGCCAGACTCCCAAAGGGTGAATGAACATGTAAGACTTCTCAGGGATTGATGGGGACTATCAGATACCCACAGACCAGTAGACACAATAAGAAACCAAAGACTAAAAGACTCAACCAGAAAGCCAAAATGAGCAGTAACAAGCACCCAGAGCCCAATGACAGACATTCAGAGTTTCGAGTTTATTAAAGGGCTTTCAGCCCACAGTACAAAACATGGCTTCCTTTCACACGTATCATTAAAAAGATAAAACATATTAAAATAAGAAAAGTTAAAAAAAACAATTAACCTCAAAAACCGAACGAAATAAATCATTTCAGATTAATAACACACTTAAAGGAAATAGCTGCCTAGGCTATAAGCACACAATAACACTATAAACATACCATTTAAGCGTCCAGGAGTTTTGCACAAATGTCCCAAGTATGCAACAAATATAAGCCTGTCGCTTTGGTTACATGGCCCTCTAGGTCACTCAGCAAGAAAAATATTTGGGCCACCATGTCCTCAAGCTGCTCTTTGCGAAGGACCTTAGTTATTGTGTTGGATCTGAAATTACCATAATATCGATGTCTTCACTTTCTTGTGAGCTGTATCAGATCATTGTCTCCAACACAGCCACACTTTAGGGCATACGTATAAGAAAGTGGCGGAGCGCGGGTTAGCTCCAAAATTGCTAACACCGCGCTTTGTCACTTTAGAAACGCAGGGATGCACCATATTTACAATAATACGGTGCACCCTTGCCTTTCTCCCTGCACTGGAGCTAAATTCAGCTGCCTGGCGCCAATGCACGCACCCTTGCACCATAGTGCAAGGGTGCCTGCGTTGCGGGAATGATTATTAATGTGCAGGAAGGTGTCACTTCCTGCACATAAACAATCCAGAAAAGCGATTTGTACCTTCTATGTGTGCTGCATTGTGCAGCACACATAGAAGTTGCAAATCGTCATTTTTTATGGTGTCCCTTCCTGCACATAAACAGTCATTCATGGCAATTTGCTGTTTCTATGTGTGCTGCACAATGCAGCACACATAGAAACAGCAAAAACAAGGAGAAATTCGGCGTTTCGCCATGTTAAGAACAGGTTTTTCCCTAATTTTGGCACTGCCTATAATTTACGCCACCCTTGTAAATAGGGGGCAGTGTCAATCAATGGGTGTTGCGGCGGAACGCCCATCGAAACACCCATTGCCCAACCGTTTCACGATAAGTGTAGCGTGAAAGGGGGCTTTCTTTACAAGGCGGTGTTAAGCCAAGTTAAGTGGCTTGAAGCCGCCTTGTAAATAAGGCGAAGGGTTTATTGCCACAGGAACGTCACTAAAAGTGACGTTCCTCTGGCGATAGGGGCTTGCAAATATGCCCCTTTGTTTTTATTTACAACAAGAGGTCCCACACCTTAAAACTTCCAGGGTCTCTTAGTTATTTTTATACCACACTTCTACCACACCAGTCTACACACACAGCACCTCCACTAACACTTCCTCGTGGCATCATATTTTAAAATACCTCGGCCAAAGAGCCCCCTCGAGATGCCTGTTGGGCATTGCAGCGCCGGTCCAACGAGGAGTTGCCTTATGATGAAGCATGATACCCATCTGGGTGTGTCAGGGCTCTTGCTTTTGAGCAATCAGATCCCCCAATCTGCTTTCTCAGAACACTCCCAACCTACTGCCTTTTCAGTTTCCTTTTCAGATTCTTTTAGGAACTGCATACTCCACTTGTATACATGTACATTTAGGGAGCTTGTATGCTGGACCTAGACGCGCTCCGAGTCCCCCCATGATTGTGTTCTTACCATAAAAACAGCAGAACAGCATAAAATGTTCCACATCCTCTTTTTCTCTGCAATGACAGTCGTCCGGAACCGCTGTTCTGTTCTTGGTTGAGTTCAAAAGCATATCTTCATCTTGCATTCTTCGTCAAACCAACCCATATCACAGATTTATTGAAAGTGCAAGATCTCGAAAAAGTGGAGTTAGAGATTTCAGCAGGTCATCAAGGGGTAATAAAGTCACATCGCTTGTGCCAGTCAATATCTCTCTCCGAAGGTCTAATGTTGAAGAGTCCTCTTTCCACTCTTCAGTTTCAGATTGAAGGTTGGAATTCCACCTTATTCTAACTTGACCCCCATAAATCCCGGGTGGTGTTTAGGTTCTGCATTTCTCTAGGCCTGGTGCAAGCATTATTTTTTTACCTCAACTAGTAAGGGATTGTGGTCACTTTACAGTTTGCATTTTACCTTCAAACCTGTGCCAATTCTGTCATCCTGATCAGGATGTAATCGATTACAGATTGTGCTCTACGGACGTTATAGGTGTGGGCATGGTCCAGTCTTCGTTTTCATTAGAATTACGAGCCGAGATGAGGCCATCAGCAAAACAAAAGCCGGCTAGACATTGTCCTTTAACATCTTTCTTTGTAAAAGCATGTTTGATTGAAGGATTATTACATGCTCTTTTTAATTCTTCTAAAGTCTCATCATCGTTTCCCCATTCTCCCATCTTGCAGTTTAGGTCACCACAAATGAGGGGGACTATCTTGTGCTCAGAAAGAAAATACAATGCCTCCTTGATGCCCTTTAAGATCTCTTTGAAGCCTGCCAGCTTCTGTTGTGCATAAATATTTATTATTCACAAAACGGAATGGTCTCTGTGTTGGGTATTAACGACTTGCAAGTCCCCGTGAGTCCATCCCAGGTTTTGGAGGATAGGCATATATCTGTTCTGCATGATACCTGCATACCACCTCTATTTCTATTTTTCACCAGCTCATTAGCATACTTCGAATAAGTAATATATCCAGGAATTTCCCTTAAATGTGTAGCCCAGGTTTCCTAAACTATGATTAGGTCATAAGATCATAAGTAGTATTTGAGGTTGTTATCACCAAGTTTCTGAAGAGTTCCTGCAATACTCCAGGAGATAATTGTGCAGTTTGAATCGATATCGCGCAGATCTTGGATGCTATGTGCGTGGCTCAAAGTTAGGCAATCATTTTTAGATTTTTTTTAAATGCCGACAGTGTGGAGGGCTGGGCAGTCATTTCCTTCAGTAGATTTATAACCGCCTGGGGGAGTCTTGTCAACCAACATGTAGCTACACAGGTTTACTGGAGGATTTACTCTCGTTGAGCACTTCTTCTTGGATGGATACACTTCCTGGTTGCAAGCCCGGGGCCACCTATCCTGATTTCCATTGAGGGTAAACTCAACCTGGTTGGCGACTGATGATGTGGCCAATGAATATGTCTGTTTAACTGAATTTACCACTGGGCCTAGTGCTATTCTGGTTAGTGAGGAGGGGTTAGAGAGTGGTGCCGACTTGATCATGTACTCTATTAGACTTGTACTACCACTTCCCACGAGAATGCAGCTGGAGTTGCGCTCCGAGGTCAATTGGTGAACGTTTTACTATTTGCAGATCCTTCTTTTTTTACTGTGCTATTGCCGAGCTTATCAGTCAGCCATTCATATGTTTTATTTCTCAGTGCCTCAAGTAATTTTTTCTGGTTACTGTGGGCAAATTACAGATAGCAAAATTCCTTCAATCTTTTAACCAATTTGACACCTCGTACGCGCGCAGTTACGAGACAGTCGCTGCTGCTGATATCTACACGCTTGATTTTAGCACTCTGCTTTTAATAACTTGTATTTTTAAAATTTGAAATATACCTTGCTGCTTTCTTTTCGCACTTTGCACTGTGCCTTGTTGTTGGGTCTGGCGCCTGCATCCCGGTCCACCACGGGGTTTCCCCGCTTGTTGTGGAGGGTGCCGGCATATCAGATTCCCACTTTCCGGCTCCTGGGGGGGGGTTGCTAGGGGCGGAGCCGAACGGTTAGCGCTCTAGCGCTCTCAGCCTTTATAACTGGCATGCCACCCTCGTCGTGCAGCGGGCGCGCCAAAGGCAAGCCCGTCTGCGCCCGTCCGCGTCCGGCCGGGGCCAGGGTCCACGACCCCTGCCCCACCTTTGAGGGATAGTATAAGCTACTCACAAAAGCAGTTATACGTGCTCCGGACGAGCACGCAACATGACTGCAACATTTTTAAACTGGAAACCCATGATTACACCTGTTCCTGCTGTGGCTATGTGCTTGATAAACAGCCCAGCAGGGAACATCCCACAAATACCACCGGTCCGACTAACAATAATACACAGAAACTATCCCCGGCCTTGAGTGAGGCTGCTCCTCCCAAGGAATTTACCTTTTTTAACATTAACTGCAGGTCGCTCCCTAAACATAAGGAAGACCTCTTGTGGAATAATCAACCCGATGCCATTTTCCTCACGGAAACATGGCTACACGAGAGCTCTGGCCCCGACGTGGCTTCCGCTCTGCCCCCCCCCCCCAACTATATGATAATTAGGAAGGATCGCGGAGCCAAAACAGGAGGCGGCATTGCGCTAATTTTTAGGAATGCATTTACCTGTAAATGGGAGGACTTATGCGTTAAGGGCTGTGAGGCCCGCTCATTCAAACTTTCTCTTACACCCCAGTTCACTCTCTCTGGGATCTTGATCTACCGCCCTCCTGGACCAGCAGGACCATGGGCTGCGGCCTTTCCTGAACTCATTGCCCCCCTTCTGTTGGACGCTGCCAATTTCACTATTCTGGGAGACTTGAATATTCACTTCAACGACCCAACATGCACTACGAGCACATCCACGGCGGCCGATCTGGCAGCTATGAATGTCCTACTTTGTAACTCAGGCCCCACCCATAAGGCGGGCTATTTATTGGACCCCATTTTCTCCAATCTCCCTAGTATCTCATGTCAGGCGGCTCTCCCAGTACTTTGGTCCGATCATTTCTTGGTCGGTTTCAGGGTGAGGCAGGACCTGCATTGTGCCAGCACACCTACTTTAGAAACCAAGACGATGTTTAGAAACTGGAAGAAATTAGACACTGACACTTTTAACCAACACCTCGCTAAGAATATCCTGGCCATTACTTCAATCAATCTAGCAGACTTTGACACTATCCATACCTGGATTTCAACATCCATTGATGCGTGCCTCCCACCCTCCATTAAAAAAGTGAACAACCACCGACCACCTGCCCCATGGTTCTCGGAAAGGTTAAAAATAGAGAAAACCAAATGCAAAGCTTTAGAAAGACGCTGGAGGAAGGACTATGCGCCCGAATCTAAACTTGCATATAAATCAGCGAAAAGGGACTACCACTCCCTCTGCAACGCTGACCGAGCTGAATATGTGAATAACACCATCACGTCGGCTCAGAATAACTCCAAGGCCCTGATTAAATTAGTCAAAGATCTGTCGGGTGCAGCCTGCCAACCCACCCCCCCCTGAGCTCACCGAAGCTCAATGTGAGGATTTAGCCAAGTTTTTTATTGATAAAGTAGAGAACATCCACTCAGCACTGAACGTAGGGACAACTAACGTGGGGCAGCAAACTAAGAACTCTCCCCCTACACCGAGCTATTCTGCTCCTCTGGTGAACCAGAACGCCGCACCCTCTAATACTCTAGAAAACTGGCTGCCCCTAGACAACATCTCTTTTAAATGCATCTTAAATAGTCTTAAATCCGGCTCTCCCAGAGATCCTCTTCCCATCACCATACTTCAAAAGCTGGAGCCAGCGTTACTTAAGCTTATCATGGAGTTGCTCAATGCATCTCTGCAGGAAGCAGCTGTTCCATCTGAATGGAAACATACCATGGTCCTCCCACTACTGAAAAAAGCCAACGCTGATCCGGCGGAACTATCTAATTTCCGCCCGATCTCTTTACTTCCAGCTTTTTCTAAAATACTTGAAAAACATATTAATCAGCAATTGACGCATTTCGTTGACTCCCAAAAATTTCTACATGCATCGCAGTCTGGCTTCAGAACTGGGTTCTCTACGGAAACCACTCTCTTGGGAGTTACAGAAACTTTGAGACACCGCCTTGATATGGGTGAAACGGTGGCACTCATATTGCTTGATTTGAGTGCCGCCTTCGACACTGCGTCACATACCGCCCTACTAAAAGCTTTACAATCTCTGGGCGTCGTCGGGGCAGCACTCAAATGGCTCACTGACTTTCTGACTGACCGTACCTTTCAGGTCTTTTCCCCGTCAGCCAGCTCGAAGTCACATGCCTCTCCTCATGGAGTACCACAAGGCTCTACCCTCAGCCCATTACTGTTCAATAGCTATGTCAGACCTCTGGCTACAATTGCCGAAGATGCTGGGCTGTCTATTTTCTCCTACGCTGATGATACACAGCTAATCATCTCCCTCTCCACCAAAGAGACATCCAAGCCATCCTCTCTCCAGGTAGGACTTAAAAATAAAGCAAGCTGGATGCATGCCAACCTGCTAAAACTTAACGGCGGTAAAACAGAAGCACTAATTTTTGGGAAAAATAAAGATTTCTGGGGCCCCCAGCATTGGCCTCCCCAAATGGGTGCTCTTCCCCAACCTGTGCAACAAGTCTGTAATCTAGGCGTGATCATTGACGACCAGCTTTCAATGAGGCAGCAAGCAGTCAAGGTCGCCGCAACCTGCTTCACCATCTTAAAATGGCTCAAGAAAATCCTCTGGATGTTGCCTGGTCCCACGCAAAAAACAGTAGTCCAGGCTCTTATTACCTCCAGACTGGACTATGGCAACATCCTGTATTTAGGGGCCAATAAAGAGGTGACTCGTAAACTGCAGGTAGTGCAGAATTCGGCGGCCAGGTTCCTAGAAGGACCTCCATCTCAAGCTCGCTCCACGACCTTCACTGGCTTAGGGTGGAGAACCACATTAAATTCAAGGCCCTAAGCTATATGCATAAAATCAAATCTGGCTCAGCACCTCAGTACTTGAGCGCCCTAGTCCATCCGTACCTCCCACCTCACCTCCTTCGCTCCTCCACTCAGGCCAAATTCTCAGTTCCTAGGACCAGACTGTCACGCATGGGAGGCCGGTCCTTCTCCTGTCTTGGCCCTTCTCTGTGGAATTCACTTCTTACGCCACTTTAGAATGAAACCATCTACACGAACTTTCGTAAAGGTCTAAAAACATGGTTATTCAATCAATAGTCTCTTCTCTCTCTGCTCGTGTCCGATGGCGCTGGGAAACCCCCGGGTAGCTGTGCGCCTTATAAAATTAATAATAATATAACATTAATAATAATAATATATCTGGGCTTTCTGACCAATTGTCTTGTGGCAAGACTAATCCTTCTGAAACCAATGACGACAAAGCCCCAGACCAATCTGTTCTCCCTACTTCATCCTTCGAAAAGTAGTCCAAGCTGTCTGTTGGTGAATGGTATGGGTGTGGGGGAAAGTGGCCTCATTCAATGATGTTAGATTATCCTGAGCGAGAGTTGCAAGAGTAGCTTTGTCATTAGTCCCAGCCTCCTTTGCGGTAGACTAATCAGTTTGTGTGAAAGGTCCCTGTTATTTGCCAGATGTCAATGTGTGGAGGGATAATACACTTTTACACATGCAGTGTTTGCCCCTTTCCATTACCTCAGTTTGTCTGAGCTCCTTGATTTCCTTCCTCAGTTCTAACATTTCGTCAGTAAGTTCATGTATCGTATCTTGCAGCACTGCACAATTATGTTTTCCATCTGGCCTTGTCTGCATTGTATGTGGTGAGCGGTGTAATATCTCGGAGGACTTTTGATCTGGGCCAGTATGCTTGTTATATACTTCTTTCTTTCCTGCCAATTCTTGCGACCATTACTTTATACAGCACTAAATTGGGGTCTCCTGGTGTTTGCCTCCCTGTGGCAGCCAATGGAAACGAGTCCTTTAGTGATTTTCAGGGTTGATTTCTGCCAGATGTCACGATCATGTCTATATGGGAGGCAGATAAGGAAGATTGTTTGGCTGCAGACGGGGTGAAAGGTTTTGACTGGAGGTTCAATTTAGAATGCTCACTTAAGGAGGGGGTCGTTGCTGTTGTGAATCACCTACTCTGTGATTCTCCTCAACAGGTTTTCTAAAGTCCAGCTTTGTGGTGGCATCAGTGGTCTACTACCAAATTCCTTCCACGAGCAACATCCACAAAGCTAACTCTTCCTAAGGTCGTCAAAGAAAAAATGTGGGGAGACACAGACATCTCCTAGGCCCTTTTGGATGCTATGAAGACCACTAAGCGTGCCACAGGGAGAGCCACTGATAAGATCTGTTCCTGGGGCTCTGGAATCCTCTTCACCATCCTTTTCTCCAAGTGACACCTGGGAGGGTAATGCAATGTTTCTTTTCCTCTGTCTCCCGACTTAACAACTGCAGGCCCATTCTGATTCCCTGTCCTTCCAGACTCTTGCTCTTACTATGAGTCTTACTTTGGGTCTCCTGGCATGTCCTGACTCCAGGTAGCTAGACGTGTGAGGCGGACCTATGATGAAACTCTGCTTTTACAAGTCCTTTGGCATCTGCTAGGGCGCATTGATGATCTAGATAAGTAGTTAGCTGAGAGGGTTGCTTGCTATTAGCGTTCACAACCGCAACACCATGCCCTTCTACCCTTGACTTCTGTGGTCAATCTGGCCAGTTCACTGATAGAATATCGACCCCCAAAATATCCCCATACAGAAATATTGAGTTATAAATATTGATGTCAAAAATATCGACATCCTATATTTATAATGGTAAGTACAAAAATATTGGAAAAAAATATCGATGTAAAAAATATATAGTTGTACAAAATATCGATTTTAATATGTATAAAAAATATTAAATATATTAAATAATAAAATGTACTTAAAAAATAAATTAGATTTAATATACATTTTAACAAATAACAAATTTAATTAAAAAAATGTAAACATACGTATATAAAATGTAATATATATATTTACTTTAAAACAATTAATAAACTATTTTAATTTATTTTATAATTGTATATATGAAAATTTACAAATAAATATATATATATATATACATACATACACCAATAACATAAAATCTAATTAAAAAAACATATAAATTAAAACATTAAACTACTTAAAATTCTTTAAACTTAAATGTTCCCTTCAGTCAGTGCAACAGAAGGTAAAGTGTTGGATAGCAGAGGGGTAAAAATTACTATTCCCACTCCAGTGAGTGCAACAGTAGGGAAAGTGTTGGATAGCGGAGGGTAAAAATTACTATTCCCACTCCAGTCAGTTCAAAATTAAAAACAAACAAAATATCACCAACACAAAATATTTTTTTTTTAAATGAAAAATATATAAAAATCTGAAAAAAATCTAAAGAATAGAAACATAATATAATGTTAAATAGATATGACAAATACCCAGAAATATTATATTTAATAAATTTAAAAATATTTTACAAACAAATAACTATTTTTAACTAGAAATTATTTATAAACAAAAACCTTAATTATTACGTAAATTTAATCATTTGTATTTCCCACCCTATAACACCGCACAATTCACAACACACATCTAAAAAATTTTAAATGTACCTCCATAATTAACATAATTAACTATCAATTAAAGAAATATTATAAATTAAAAAACAAATAAAATTAATTTACTCCCCAAACGTTACACCTATAAAACCAAAACCCACACACACAAAAATAAACAATTTCCCTAGTAATCAATTGATGAATTAATATTAATGATCAACTAATTATTAATTAAACATAAATTACTTTCCACCCTCTACCCCTATAAACCCCACAACCCACACCTAAAAATCATTACACAATTTCCATAATTAATTTTAAAATAATAAATTAATATCAATTAACTAGTTAATGATTAATTAAAAATAAATTACTTCCCACCCTTTACCACTATAAACCCCACAACTCACATCTAAAATTAATTACACAATTGCCATGTTTAAATTTTAGTTAATTAATTAGAATTAATTAACAAATAATTATTAGTTAATTAAAAATAAATTACTTCCCACCCTTTACCCCTATGAACCACACAACCCGCTCCTAAAAAAATTACCAATTAATTAATAATAATTAACAACCAATTAATATTTACTTAATAATAAATTACTTCCTACAATTAGCACTATAAAATCTAAATTTAATAAATATTAATACATTTTAAAAAATCATCAATTTATGAAAGTTAAATTACTTCCCACCCTTTACCCCTAAAAACCCCACAACCCGCTCCTAAACAAATAACAGTATTACCATAATTAATCACCAATTAATTAACTAATATTAATTAACAACCAATTAATAATTAATAAATTACTTCCCACAATTAAGTCTATAAAATCTAAATTAAATAAATATTACTAAATAAAAAATAATCATTAATTTATTATAATTAAATTACTTCCCACCCTATTTCCCTATAAACCAACAACCCGCTACCCAACTAAAAAACGCAAAATGTAATTAAAATAAAATTGATAACTACTAAAAATTAATACATATATTAAAAAACAAAAACAATACTTATACAAAAAAAATAGATCACATACATTTAAAATACATACTGAAATACATAACACTAATTAAAAAATCGATATTTTAAACTATATTTTTGCAAACGATATTGACTTCGATAGTTTTAAAAACGATACTACTTACCTTAAAGTCGATATTCTTGACCACAATATTCTTGCTGTCGATATTTCTGTGTCACGATATTTCCACCTCGATATCTGTGTAAGTCGACATTTCCAACTCGATATTCTGTCTGCATACCTGCCTGACTGAGACACAGAGTCGGTGTGGAGGAGGCACCAGCTCAACCCGAACAGCCCCTCTCTCTTGTCCCAGGCATTCTCCTGTTGCGTCCAACAGACCCAGAGATGGAAAAAGGAGGTGGGCAGCTCAGGGTACAAAGCAATAATGGATTACACAGGTGGCCATGAAAGGAGGAGCAAGTTCTTGCAGAGTGTATTATGTCACGAGGCTCAATAGTTCCGATAAGATCTATTCAAAAGGATTATGCTGTGCTTCCTATAATCCAATACAATAATATGGCAATTATAACATAGTAACAGGCCTGCACACAACACAACGTGCAGGCCAATCAGTGAGCCAAACACAAGCAAAATGCAGCATGCAGCAAAAGCCAAGCTTTGCAGAGATTTACCACAAGCCAAGCTACAGAGCAAGGCTTACCTCCAGCAGCAAAGAATCTGTGCCCAGATGTGGAGAGGAATACCGGCCTGCCAGATCCATGAAGGGATAACGCACTATATTGACTCCCCTCGCACGATCTGGCACCCAACAAAATGTCACCTCAGCCCTGCTCACAATACGGCCTGTATCGGCTTATGTGGGCTTGTGCAGAGGAAAAGCAGGGAGCCGCAAGCGCGGCTTGCAAGCCGCATCGGCAGCTATGCCGACTGCCTACGACCACCAACGCTCGCTGCAGCATCATGCAATGCTTAGCATGCTGATGCAGCTCTGCATATTCTGTAGGTGTAAGGGCATCGAAATGAAAGTTAAGGTCCCAGAGACATCCAGAGGCAAATGGTCACTATCAAACACCAAGGGGCATATTTACAAGCCCCTATCGCCACAGGATTGTCACTTTTAACAATGTTCCTGTGGCGATAGGGGCTTTGCCTTATTTACAAGGCAGTGTTAAGTCACTTTGTGGCTTAATGCCGCCCTGAAATAAGGCACCCTTTCACACTATACTTAGCGTGAAAGGGTGGGCAATGGGTGTTGCGATGGGTGTTCCGCCCTAACACCCACTGATTTTGACGCTGCCCCCTATTTACAAGGGTGGCGTACATAAGAGGCAGTGCCAAAATTAAAACCAGGGAAAACCTGGTCTTAACATGGCAAAGCGATGAAAAATGCTTTATTTCTCCTCGTTTTTGCTGTTTCTATGTGGGCTGCATTGTGCAGCACACATAAAAACAGCAAACCACCATGAATGATTGTGTATTTGCAGGAAGGTGTCCCTTCCTGCACATAAACAATCATTAAAGAAATTACGATTTGCAACTTCTATGTGTGCTGCACAATGCAGCACACATAGGAGTTACAAATCCCCATTTGTGATTGTTTATGCCTGTGGTACTCCTAGTACGGCCCGTGGGCAGCCAGCGGCCCAGCAGGCCTTCCTTGGCGGCCCGCGGACCTTGCAGGTAATGTACCCATAGCCCCCCAACTTTTCACGATTTCACCACAAAATTAGGCAAGGGGCACTCGTTGCTAATATTACGAGTGACAGAAGAGAGTGGAGCGAGAGAGAGAGAGTGGAGAGAGGAGAGAGAGAGTGGAGAGAGAGAGGAGAGAGAGAGTGGAGAGAGAGAGGAGAGAGAGAGGAGAGAGAGTGGAGAGAGAGAGGAGAGAGAGTGGAGAGAGAGACTGACTGACTGACTGAGAGACTGAGAGACAGAGAGACTGACCGAGGGAGAGACTGACTGACTCAGAGAGAGACTGACAGAGAGAGAGACTGACTGACAGAGAGAGAGGGAGACAGAGAGACTGACTGACAGAGAGAGAGACTAACTGACTGACAGAGAGAGAGAGAGAGACTGACAGAGAGAGAGAGAGAGAGAGACTGACTGTGACTGACTGACTGACAGAGAGAGAGAGAGAGAGAGAGAGAGAGAGAGAGACAGACAGACAGAGACAGACAGACAGACGTCAGTACTTTGTGAAGTCAGTACTTTGTGCCAGAGGGAGGAAACAACAAAATATTACTGTAGGAGAGAAGCAAGGGAAAGAGCATGAGCTAGAAAAGGGCAAGGCTAAATAAAGAGAGAAATATAGGGGAAAGAGCAGGACATGCACTCCCCTGGAGTGGTAAACACAAATGGTAAAGAAATAAAATGAAAGTTGTTCGCTGATATCAGCATTTCAGGGAAACAACTCATTCAATCAGGGTAAAGCCAAATTCCTCTAGGAGTGGGACCAGCACAAGAATAGAGAGAAAATAATTCAAATCAGGATCTGGCAATGGAATGGACAAAAAGTCTTGCAATCCTGAGCAGGGGGCTGAACCAAAGCCCACTCTATGTAATATTGTATGCAAAGCTGTGAAAGACTTCTGAAGCCGTCTATAGCGAGCCCACAAAAATGATCAGAACAGTCAGCTACACTGATAGTGCCTATGGGTAGTAGATCCAGAGTGTGTGATGGCAGTGTTTTAGCATGGATCTGAAGGTGTCCGCCTTGTAGGATGCTATGGCACCGGAACTGCAGCCAACAAAAAAGTCACCTGTCATTTTGCTAATTCCTAAAAACCTAAAGCACAAAATACTTCAATGCATGCTAATAATTATTTGTTATGTATTTAAAGCTTTTCTTATATAATAGCATATCACAGATGAAGATGCAGTAAGTAACATTAATATTTGACATACAGCATTACTATTGACAAAAGGAAACCCTTACACATATCAGCGAGAAAGGATGAAGTAAACGGTGAAAGAAGGGATGGTCTTCATCACAATGGCAGTTTGCCATATTTGTATTGCTTCAGCATGACTGGATCGCCATCCCCTGTCCTTCCAGCAATGGCTGGGCGTTTCTTAGAGTCTGCACTATAAGAGGGTAACGGGAGGAAGGCCAGGTGCAAGGGGAAGAAAATCTGGGGGGGCCCTCTCAGACTGGCCTCAGCGGTCATGGAGTTTGCTCTAGGAATAAGAAGTAAACTCTTGGAGTCCTCTTGACTTTCTTCAGTTTTTGGTCCTTGCCTTTCCGCCATTCCGTTAGCAAGACATTGCAGGCTATTGCGGGGTCAAGGGTGGGCCAAAAGTAACCCTGTGATGGAATTGGGGTCAAAGTGTGTATGAAGCTATGCAATGCCTCTTAAGATTGCTATTGTCTGCTAATAAAAATGTATTATCATAATGTGCTCTTTGTAGTTACGTCTGCTTTTGAAATACAGCATTGTCTGTTGTTTTGAAACTGGTTTGATTTTTTTTTTTTTTTTTTTTTTTTTCCTTTCTCTAGCCCCACCCTCCCACTGACCCCACCCCTACCGGTGCGGCCCTCGGCCACAAACCACACTGTAATTTTGGCCCCAGACAGAAAGTTTGTGAGTACCCATGGTTTATGCGCATGAAGGGACACCTTCCTGCACATAAACAATCTTTCCCCCCAACGCAGGCCCTCTTGCACTGTGGTGCAAGGGGGCCTGATTTGGCGCTAAGCAGCTGAACTTAGCGCCAGCACTAGGGGAAATGCAGGAGTGCGCCATATCTTTGTAAATACGCTGCATCCCTGCGTTTTCAGAATGGCGGAGCATGGCGTTAGCAAGTTTTGCTTAACGCCACGCTCCATCATTCTGTTGTACATATGCCCCCAAGTGATCAATAAACGTTATGAGGTACTCCAAAGAGTGAAGCACCCAAGCACCTATAAAGGTTGGCCACTATTAGAAATCCAGACAGCTAGGGCTGTTATTCGTCAGCCTCAGAATGTAAGAACGTCAGGAAACAAGATACACCAGTCACAGTTCTACACTAACAAAGTGGGTATTATGTCTAAGCCACGTTTTACAAATCTATTGTATTGTGATTCGGGGGTACTTGTGAATTGAGGATTCTTGCAAATGCAGGAAAATCATGTTGCAGGTAACTGTTAGAATGCTTCCTGGAAGCAGAGAGACAGACAGGCAGCCAGATAGACATACACACAGTAGGACTGATGCAAAGAAAACAGAACCTCTCCCTTCACTTTACTCACCCTCGGCTGCAGGTTGAACCAGACAGGCTGTGTCTGACTCCAGTCCCATGAGCTCAGCTCAGTCTCCACCTCACCCATGAAGAGGTTGCGTCCCAGAGAATCGTGATGCCAGACAGACAAGTTTAAGATCCGGCTCTGAAGATCAGGCTTGTCAATCTTGTACTGTTCAATGGAACAATGGGTCTGTTAGCATAGTACCCTACTGCAGAGCACAGTCACTTGAGGGTGATATAAAGAGGGAGCTGTGTACAAAGAGTAGGGGTATTTGGGGGGAGTCTCAACACGCTGTACCTCCGCTACATCGCCTGACCTTTACATCACCTCTGCTACACCGTGAAAACAACTACATCATGGGTCACCATATCGCAGATATCTACATTTCTTGAGGTAAGTAATATAGTTCAAATTGTAGGCATGGTTGATCATCCTTGGGCCAGGGTTATTAATTAAACTTACAGTAATTTCAATATGATTATTAAAATCAAGTGAAAAGAAGCTTCATGTCTACATACTCTTCCTAAATAAAATCGTATTTTATTACATTGATTTAATTGTAAATTGCTTAAAAAGGTAAGGGTTAGGTATTTAAATTAAAAATGAATAAATAATAAAAATTATATGGTTAAGTTTTAAATTAGTTAAAAATGAATTCAAATGTAAAAAGATACAATAGGTTATTGTGATAAAATAATATTACTTTATTTAAATAGCCTTTCATGTGAGGTTGAGGTTACTATATTAACAATCATAATTAATCCAAAATTCCTTTCAGGGAAATGTGTAGGTAATACATATAAATAATTTCCAAATAATTACAAATATTTAAAGGATAAGGTAAAGTTTCTCATTTAATTACAACTTTGAAAAATATGTAATAGGGTTAAATTAATAACCTGAATAATTATATTTAGATTTCAAGTTATGCATTAAATTAAAAGAAACATTTAAAATAGGCAAAAGAGAGGGTGTTGCAATTCCAATAAAAAAAAAGCCAGAATAAAAATGAAAACAATCAATGTAAAGGTAGATTAGGAGTTGGGACGATGTAGTGATTAAAGAAACATGGAAAACTTATCTGGACAATGCAGTTGTAGAAGGTGGATGATTTTCAAATGTATAGAGTCGAGACATATTGGGAGTCAAAACACAAGGCAGACATAACATGCATTGGTCAGGACATACGGAGACATCAAGGCATAGAGATGTCACAACATAAATAATAGTCTGGAGTCAGTGCATAAGGAGATCACAGGGGAATCTGGGCGCACTGAGGAGCTGATGAGGGAATCCGGGCACAATGAGGAGATCGGATGCATGAGGAGTCTGGACACAGAGAGATGGGAAGGTTCAAGACGCATATAGCATTATCACAGTGCAATCAGAAAACTGCAAAACACATCAATCCAATGTATACCAAAGGAAGTGTTTGGGGGCTTGGAAAACCACCGAAAGTAACCTCTCCGGGGCTCACCTGTGTTTGTGTGCCTGACTCCTCAAATGCTGGATTTTCACCCTTTGTGCTTAACCTTTGGGGTACTAAATGATGAAGCGGTCACTCACCATTTGTGCTCAATTACTAAGATAACAATAAATAATGTGGACTTCTACCAACAATGGTGAAGCAACTGTGCAATGGGCCCCAGTACAGACTATGAAAATGGACTCTCCCTCTCTTAGATTGAGTAGTAAAAAAAATAGTCATGACTGTGGTGCAGTGGACTTCTTATACCACTGGGCCCCATTGCCACTTCAGCCGCTGCACTATAGTTCGCCACGCCCATTCACTGTGCTCACTCCGCTCAGGTGCTAATGTGTACTGAAAGGTCAAAATGCCCAATGTGTATGCTATTTGTGGGCCTTGAAAACAGGTGCCGTAGGGGAATACACCTGTTTACTAAGAGGGTAAGGCCTCTTATAGGCTGGCAGCTTCCATTTCTGCCTTCAGAGAGTCAAGACAGCATTTCTAAAATTCTACCATGAAAGTAGCAGAGGCAGCTACCCCAACCAAACCCATCAACTCCATCACCAACATCTCTCAGGGCCTCGCATAAGACTGGTGGCTCACCTTCAGAGTCTCATTAAAGAGGGGGTCCAGGCATCTCTTTTTCACAGCTGTCTTCCGCTTACTGGCGGAGGACTTGTCTGGCAAAAGGTAGGTCTTCACATAGCTGGAGAGAGAGCAAGAGAAAGAACAAGACAAGATACAAGTCAAACATTGAAGAGAAGAAGAGCAACAGTCTTCAACACCATTACCCATGTTACATCATTACAGCAATACCCTCAGATCCTTGAGTGTCCAGTTCTATCAGACCAGCTCCCGAGAGAAACATTGTGGGGACATCTATGCTGCGCTCCACTTTCAACATGTGTACCAAGCAAAGCACATATCTGTGCTTATCCATATTAACATATAAGACTGCAAACGTCTGGACACACTGCACTTGTTTCTGGGAGATTTAGTGGTCATGTCTTAGATTAACGAGCTTAGGTTGGACATTAGAGGAAGGATTGGGCTGCCAATTGACTATTACTCTCACTACAACTCCAGGGCTGAATCCTGGAACAGGACTGAAGAGCTCTGTAATGAACAGACCCAATTCCTGCTCCCTCCCTGAACCCACAGTCTGACCACTGCAACATGGTAATTACTCAAAACCATGCTGACCCCATAGTCAATTCGGTGCTCCTTAAAATGAGATCAAAGCTAGGAGACATGATCTTTGCTCAGAAACAAATAGGAGCAGAACCCACTCACATCTTACAAGATTAATTACTTCACCCTTATACTGGATCAGAACCACCCTAGGACCAAAATAATTGCTTCTCTAATACATAAGACCAGAATAGACCCAGCCTATAACACGCGGCCGGTGCTGGGCACCCAGCACTGAACCAGAGACCCTTCATCATTTTCAAATCTGACCTCTTACCCTAACAATAGACCAGACACACAGAAGAAAATACAAGTCTAACATCTGCTTTCCAATAAAGTGGTAATCTCTCCATTATTAATGTGTCAGACTTATGCTCCCTAACACAGGATTGGAAGCACTCCAGAACTCAAAGGTAGGATTTCTTTTCACCATCACCAGAGCAGAAGCACCAAATGACTCACAGGAATGGCCTCTGCTCCCAAAGGCCAGGTTAGATGCCCCAGAGAACTCGCAGGTATAATCTCTGCTGCCCACTACCAGTTTGAGGCGCCCAATAAGTCAGGGGTAAGCTCTCCACCCCCTTGCACCATATCACAACCTCCCCAGGACTCACGGGTCAGATCTCTGCTTCTTTGCTTCAGCAAGGTCCCTGCACTGAATGATGATGACCATCAGCTCCTTCTTGCGCGTATCAAACTGCAGTGAGAACTGGATGCAGCCGCGAACCTCCACACTGCCAAAATCACCGTCACTGTACAGGCTCATGACACTTCCATTAAGCTGCACTTGGGAAAAGGACAACTGTGTTACGGTGAGGGGTCATGGATAGATAAAGACAGCAGATGCTGATGGTAGCAGCAGGGATACAATTCCACAACAAACCAAAGTAAAAGCAAACTGTGTTCTACTGCTAAAAGTAATGCTACAGAAGACCAACACCAAAAGAATGCAACTGAATATCAGTGCAAAGAGTGATGAGATAGAAGATGAGTGGCAAGAGTAACAGAGTAGAAAACTGGGGTCTAGAGTTACTGATTAGAATAACAACACCAAGAATAATGCGACAGAAGACCAGTGCCAACAGTAATGCGATGCAAAAACAGTGTCAATCCTAATGCAATACAAGATCAGTAGCAAGAGTATTGAGACAGAAGATGAGTCAGAAGATGAGTC
Organism: Calotriton arnoldi; assembly: GCA_963921515.1. Taxonomy (NCBI): domain Eukaryota; kingdom Metazoa; phylum Chordata; class Amphibia; order Caudata; family Salamandridae; genus Calotriton; species Calotriton arnoldi. The sequence continues at coordinate 2,378,581 of CAWUFW010001855.1, forward strand.
AGAAGATGAAAACAGAAGACCAGTGCAAAAAAGTTATGTCCTATTATTGCAGTGTCAGAAATAATGTAAAAGAAGATTAGAACTAGAGAAACGAGGTAGAAGACCAACATCGAGAGTGGTATAAAGGAAGACCAGCGCCAGAAACAACATCATTGAAGACCAGCATCAAGAGATATGTAAGAGAAGATCCGTTCAAAGAGTAATGGAATAGAAAAACCATCACCAAAAATAACTGCAGAAAGTCCACTCCAAACATAATGCGCTACAAGACTAGCACAATGACTACTGCGATAGCAGATCAGAGCTAAGTATAATGTAACAGTTGACCAGAGTCAAGAGAAAAGCAAAAGCAAAGTAGGGCAAAGCAATAGCAGACCATTACTAAGAGGAATTAGATAGCACCCAAAAAAATGCAATAACGAACCAGGGTCACAAGTAACATGATAGCAGACTAGCGCTTGACATAAAGTTACACATAAATGAGATTTGTTCTAGATCAGTCTTAAAAGTAATATAATCCAGCAATAAGAGTGAGATGTTACACAAGTTCTAAAAGTCATAATACATCAGGTATAAGAGTAAGATAGCAAACAACCTCCATGAGTGAGATCATGAAAAGTGCTAAGGGTGACAAAATAGACAAGGCCTAAAATATAGATAACAGATCAATTCTTAGAACGTGATAATAGCAAGGCAATTACGGTAAGGTAACAGACCAATTCAAGCCTTCCATTTCTTGTGGACTTTGCAGACATATACTATATATTGATTTTGCCATACAGAATCATGATGGTGCCACGGCAGAAGGATGAGGAAAAATAAACAGTAGGAGACAAATCACATTGTTTCCTACATACCGTGGGCTAACAATCTCAGGGAGGTTAGTGGGTGGTTGGGATGAGAGAGGCCCCGTAATGAGTTGGAATAGAGACGGTGGCAAGGCTTGAATTGGAGAGCATATTTGTTGAGCACAACGTGGTGCCCCCCTGTCATGACGATAAGAGGTCTTGTGGTAAGTGGGAACGATGATCATAGGGCTGTAGAGATCAAGAAGGCTCATGGTGGGTATATTTAGAAGACCAAGACCATAAGCAGCATATTGAGTGACTGACATATAGTTTAGGAAAACATGGCTGTATAGAACAGTGAATGGACTGGAGCAAAAGTGTATGTGGCTTGAGCAAATTAGATGCTTCCAGCAGGTCTTTCTCCTAACTACCACTAATAGAGCATTTACACTGCGTTTTTTTATCCAAGGGCATCAAGGCACTGTCTTTCGTCACATACTTCATGTTAAAACCCTATTCAGCTTCTTCTTGGGGTTGTTTAGGATTAGCAGCGGTTGCACACCATAGCCGTGGGAACCATCATTCACCAAGATCATACCACAATGGAATGTTATACTTGGGCCTTTCACCTGTCCTGTTTTGCATTTTAGATAGTGGGTGGCTTCTCACAGTATAAATATAATTTCAAAGTATTTGCTCAAATTTGGGGGGATTTTGTAAATTTCCAATTGTTTGAGAACATCAAGGTGACAGGGTTGAAAATATAAATTTTGAGAGCGGATCAATGCAGAGACTAAAATTGCTCTTGCGGTCAATGATGGATTAATCGGCATTAGCTAAAATTCGGTTCCACATGAACGTTGTTTGCTATTGTTATAATGGAGTTTTGCAAATATTTTTGGTGTGCACCTACCACAAGCACTATATTTTTTCAGAGTTACATGAATTTCATGAATTGCATTTTCATATAAGCATTGAAAACTGGCATAACGTTCTCTGCTACAAATATTAGAAGGCACTTTCTAATATCTGCTCCCTGCCATAGCCTTTCAGAAATGAAATGACCCATCTCACCTTCGGCCATTGCCATGTGGCCTACAGAGGTAGGAGTCCGGTAGTTTCTCAGTTATGAAGCTACAAAGCAGAATCCAAGAGCTGTAGATGTGTCGACCTGTTCTAAATCCAGCTCACAGAAAAATTGTACCTGCCATCCTGGTCTATAGGGATAACTAGTGGGAAAGCTAATGGAGAACTGTAACTAAAGACTAGTTTCCAGTAGAACTCAGGAATGCAGTGGTAAATGCAGAAAATGTTGTTCAAGGGAGTCACAAACTAAGAGGTTCACTTATTGGTTAGCAGGTTGGCTGCTTAAAGCAACGGTGGCGGAGGCCCTGACTATGCATACTGTAGTGTGACCTGCCTGCCATATTTGACTTGCAGGTCAATTCAGCTGGCCATTTTCAATTTGAGTCTCCATCGATGCACCTTCATCAAAAATCCGATGATAGGTTAGCCTCCATTTCATGGCGGCCCACTTGTCCTACCTTTTTGTTTTATAGGAAGAACCCCCAAAGCAGGCTTCTCCCTGCGTTGTTGTGGTTGATTGCTTTCTTTTTCTTGCCAAGCCAAGCATGGCTAAACTGGGTAGGAGAAATGAACGATGGAAGGGTCGTCCTAAAGAGGACAGACTTTCTAATGATGTGCATCATCCAGCAGCGCTGTGGTGGATGGGCTGCTGGCTGAACATTTCCCATGACTGAACCTGCTGAGGCCCCACCACTGAAAATGTGGTGGCTCCCACATTTCAAAAGGAGGTGGGGGGAACCGAGGATTCAGTGGGGCGAGAGATCCTCCAATTTATGGTGTGGCTTCTGTTCTGTCCAATCCTAAAGGATCCTCTAGGGGCTTGATTTCCCTTTCATTGAGGAAATTCCCCCACTGGGGCCGCTTTGGATTTAGCACTTGCTCCAGAAGTCAAAGGATTTGCCATTAACAATCACAGACATCAAACCCCTACTAAAGATGACATAATAAACATGTGCATCATGATAGAACACCAGTCAATGCACAGACAACAGAACTGGTAGCTAGAAAGCTCCGCAGGTCAATATTCCTCCTATAGAACATAACCTGCCACCTACAGATGACAGATGCAAATCCATTTGGGGATAACTCTACCTTTTGCCCTTCATAGACCGCGAACACGTGCCATAATTCTCTGAGAAACATATTAGAAAAAATAATTTCGTTTAGCACTAAGAAGATGACTGAACAACAGAGATCAATGATCCTATCTCCCTTTGACTCCACATTTCTCTTATCTATCTTGCATCCCTCTATCACTGTGTGTTAGCTTATGTCTCTGTTCCTCCAAAACCTTGCCTGTCTAGCTCTGGAACCTTCACTGCTTAATTTCTCTCTGTGTGTCAATTTCTCTGGGCCTCCTGCACCTTCATTCTGGGAGCAGCACCACAGGTAAAATCGGAGCAAATGGTGTTTGCGTCCTGTTTTACACATTAAGGGCCATATTTATCAAAATGTAACGCAGTACAGCGCACCAAGTCCCCTTGCTTGGCTGCGTTACAGGAAAAGGGCAGGAATGCACTGTATGTATCACAACACAGCACATTCTTGCCTTTTCCCAATGCCGGCGCACAATGTGATGCCTAGCATCAACACAGGCGCTCTTGCACCATGGTACAAGGGTGCCTGTATTGTAAGGAGGATTGGTTTTGTGCAGGAATGAGCACCTTTCTGCACAAAAACAATCCCCTGTGGCATTTTCCTCTTTCTGTGTGTGCTGCAGCACACACAGAAAGAGGAAAGAACGAAGAGAAATAAACATATTTCTCCTCGTTACGCCTCACCTGGGAAGGCTTAGAATTTTGGCGCATTCCCAGGTCTACCAGTAATGGTAAATCTGGGAATGCGTCAAAATCCATGGGTTTTGCGCGATACCACCCACGCACCACTCATGGAGCCCCTCTCTGGAGCAGAGTAACGCCATGAAGTGATTTACGCTGCCTTGCGTTACTCTGGATTTATCAAGCCACTCAGGGCCACGCAAGGTGGCCTTGCGTGGCTTGATAAATCGAATTTCAAGGGTTGTGTCGCTTCTGCACCACGCAACGTGGTGCAAAAGCGAGGCAACCCTTGATAAATAGGGCCCTAAGCAGATTGCAAATAAGACACCAATTGCCCTTTGACCTGGGTTTTGCATGAGCTATTTCCTGCAGAGCCTTTATTAGGCGAATTGGCAAATGGAACTAGTGCGTGCGTTAGTTCTTATTCTAATGGACTAAACTCATAATCAGGAGAAACATCCGCCTTGTTTACCCGGAGTTTCGGATGTCCAAAACAGACGAAATTTTCAAAGGAAATGGAGAGGGTTGGAGGGAATGGGGAACTAAAGAGTTAACCGAACCTGGAAATACTGATTTATGTGGTAATTCCTCACTTCTCTGTGGAACTTCAGGTTTCCACTCAGACCACCCGCTAACTCCTCACCCCTAGGAGTGACTGTGAACCCCGGTAACATTAACTCCAGTCGTGCGGACTTTATGAGTGCCTTTCCCCGCACTCGGAAGCCTCATAGTAACTTCATATAAGGATTACAACACAGGTACTCGTAGTCTCCATGCACGCGCTCTATCATGGCTCCAGGTCCCCAGGCTCACCCCACTTACGCTACCCACATACCGTGGTGGAGCCCAGGCTCCTCATTGAGGAGCTGGTTTTCAGTGGGATGTGGTGTGTGTTCAGGGCGTTGTTGTTCTTTGGGGTGAGTGAGCTCCTCTTCTCGTTGTCAAGTTCTTCTTCACTCTGGGATTAGAAGAAAAAACACAAAACATCAAACAGACAGCGCAATTTTTGGGACACTCCTGCAAACATAAGACCATATTATTCGAATCTGGTTCCAAAACAGAAGATGTGGCTATAAGGGAGAAAAAGCACGTGCGACACCTGTGTAATTCAAACAGGAGTGCACTAACGCACAACAACTTTTGGAAGAATCTCACTGCTGAGAGACTTCTACAAAATAGGAAACAGTCCAGTGGCGTAGCAAGGGGGCGATGCCCCCCCCCCCTGCCCGCGCTCCATGCAACAGGGTGCAAGAGCGATGCAGCTCTCCAGTTAGATTTATCAAGCCACGCAAGGCCATTTTGCATGGCCCTGCGTGACTTGATAAATTTAGAGTAACGCAACGTGGCGATCACTCTACCCCAGGGAGGCGTTCCATGGGTGGAGCATGGGCGTTCCCACGCACCATCCATGGATTTTAGTGCATTCCCAGACTTACCATCACTGGTAGACTTGGGAATGCGTCAAAATGCTACGTCTTCCCAGGTGGGGTGTAACGAAGAGAAATATCTTTATTTCTAAACGTTTTTTTCCTCTTTCTGTGCTGCATTCGGCAGAACACCTAGAAAAAGTAAAATGCCTCAGAGGATTGTTTTTGTGCGGGAAGGTGTCCTTTCCTGCACAAAAACGATACTGCTTACAGTGCAGGCAGTGCAATGGTGCTGTCATTGGCGCTAGGCAGCACATTGTGCTCAACTATTTGGGAAGTGACAGGAATGCGCTGTATAATGCTAAGCACGGCGCATTCCTGCCCTTTCCCAATCACGCCGCGCAGCAAAGCAGCTTGCTGTGCTGCACGATTTTTTAATAAATAAGCCCCTAGGTGTCGATCACAGAAGATAGGGGATTTCCACAGTGACTATGCTGTTCTATTCATATTCACGCTTTTAACATTTGTATTTGCTTTGTATGTATTCCTCAAAGGAGCTCAATGGCTCTCAGAGGAGGTACCTGGCTCTCACATGAGGTAAGACGCTCTCCAAGGAGATAAGTGGTTCTCATAGGAGGTAGGTGACTCTCACCAAATATAGAGAGCTCTCACAGGAGGTACCCGACTCTCAAGGGAGGCAACAGCGCTCATATGACATATGTGGCTCACAAAGGAGGTAGGTGGCTGGCATAGGGCTAGCACTGGAGATATGTGATATTCAGGCATGTGGTTCTCACAGGACCTACGTAGCTGCCACAAGAGATAAGGGCCTGCCACAGGAAATACATGGCTCTGACAGGAGGTGAGTGGCTCTTACAGGCGATAGTCATTTCACAAGATGTTGGTGTCTCTCACAGGACACAGGTGACTCCTATAGGAGGTAGGTGGTACTGGCACGGTCCTCTCTGCTCAGTTCTCACCTGTACTGTGATGATGACAGGTGATAAGAGAACCTCCTCCATCTCCTGCTCCCTGCCATCTTTTGGAGGGAGGGGTGGGGCTAACTCCTCTTCTGCATCTGGGGCTCCCACTTCTGTCTGAGGCTGCGCCGGGCCCTGATTCTCAAGACTGGCTTCTGCAAAGAAAACATAAGGTACTTGAACACTTTATTGGGCTTCGAGTTAATGGACAGGAGTGGAGACCAAAGGACAGATATATGGGATGAAGAACACTTCTCCCCCCCCCCAAGTAAAATCAAGCGGGATCATCTTATCCCCCAAGAGGGACCTATAAAATAACGCCCCTTCATAGTGCCATACTCCGGAAGATGTAACATACCCACTAGGAGACGGGAGACTGGTACATGCTATTTATTTTAATACATTGCTTCAGAAGCATTTTGATTCGATTTTATGATTTAAAAAAATTATCTTGAACAGTTCTTTCAATACCATCGAAAAATGACAGAACAAATAGCCATATTAAGTTGGGTTTTCTGGGGTCTTTAAAGAAGCCTTTTACACAAACATTAATGCAAACATGAGCGAAATTGTACCCTGCTTAACCTCGTTTTTGAAAACTCCCAGAAGGCAAGTGCCACTTAATGCATTGGCACATCCAATAGGTCTAGCCTTCAGATCATATTGGCTTTGCCAATGGTTTTTAGCAATGCTGGAGAGCATCCCTGATGCTTTGCAGCATGGCTAAAGATGAATTAAAAAAATCCTAGGATGCGACCAGCTGCCTCATTTTGTAGGCGCACGCATCAAACATGCATGCAAGTACAAAATTATGCTAGGGCTTTTTTTATTTTAATTACTGGTCTTGTTTGTAAATAAAAAGAAAAAACTCACAAAAGTGCTTTTTTTTTAAAGTGGGGAAAACCACACAGAGCAAGGTGGGTGTGGAAAAGACACAAGGAGAGCGTGGGTTGGGTAAAGCAACACGGAGGCCGCAAGTGGGGGCAAGCGACACTGAGGGCATGGGAGAGAGCAAGACAGAAGGCGGGGGAAAAAGCAACCGAGAGAGAGAGTAAGAGTGAGAGAGAAAGAGCAACGTGGCACGGGGGGAGAAGCACAAAGGCGGAAAAGCAGCGCCGCAGGAGAAGCACACAAGGGCGAGCGCATCGATGGTGGTAGCTGAGAAGCACATGGCTCAGACAAAGCAACACCGAGTGCAGCAGAGGGGGAAAGAGAAGTACACAAGGGAGACATTTGAAAAACATGTGCTTAACCAAAAATGAATAAACCTGTGCTCGAAAAGCGAGCAGTGGAAGAACACAAGTGATACATTCACGTTCCAGGGGAGGGACAAATACAAGTCAAAAAAGGAAAGCCCGCACAAGCTAACAAACAAGAAGAAAGCAAATGAGAGTGACAATAAAACGAGCCAATGATAAACAATGGGCAGGCTCTAAGCCCAATGTAAGCTGACAATACGTCTTTCGCAAGCAGACCGCTTATGCTGCCTGGTAGGCCAGACCTTAAAAGTGCAGTTCTCTAAGTGTGACATCAGAAGTTCGTAACAATGCCATGAAGGCAGCATGGATCATACACTCCCTTACAATCTCTTGTGCACGAAGGCATTGGTATCTCAGAACAGTAGTACCTAACCCTCACTCCAGTTCTGGCTGCTTGCCTATCACCTCTAATAAATGTTTCAGCCCGCTCCAAATTACCAGTGAATCTTCATCCCAGCTAGCCCTTCCGCTTTAAACTTCCCTTTTCTATTCAAATTCCATACAATCTTATCTAAATCAGAGTATTTTATTTCCCCAATTTTGCTGTGTCTGCATAAAGCTCAGATAACTTTGCCCTTCCTTTAAAATGTTCACACCCACTACTGTCATCCGACATCTGCTTCCCCATCTCTTCTTAACCTTCCATCTCTTCTCCGTCACCACCTTCCTTTTGCCTTTCGAGCTTTCTAAGACTAGAACCTTCTTTCGGGCTTTGTTTGAATTAATCTCTGCCCCAGTGCACACTTTACACTTTCTTTTGAAATATCACCTACTAAATGTTGTTTTTTCTGTTCATTTTCCTACATTATGATTTCTCTGCTATTTGTAGGAAAAATGTTTAACCTTGCTAGATTTCGTACTATTGTCAATATGAAAGTGCTTATGTATAAAATGATTACATGAGAATGTAAATGAAAGACGTTTTATGAAAGATATAGGCAGCTGGCAAACAAAAAGATATGTCAGAAAAAAAAACAAATGTGCGCACACAGGCTACAACCAACATTAACTATCCTTCATTTAGCAATATTTTTTCTTGGGTTTTGCATTTGTGTGAAGATATGCAAATGTTTTAATACAATTATATTATGCCATGTTATGTTAAGACATTGGACTTTTGTATGTCGTTATATGCACGTGTGAAGTTTTTTTTAAATTTGTATTGAATTAATAGTATTTGTTGGTTCTTTGTGTTTGGGGTTTTTCTAGCAAGATTCTTCTTTACATTTTTACACATGTATCTGTTATTTGCATTCTGTAACAGATGATCTAGATTTGCTTGTAATTTTTTGTTGTTTTGTGGTTGTTGTCCTCATATTCTTTCTATATGTTTAGTTCCGCATCATGATTGTTTTAGGTGTTCTGTGGCTTGATGTTCTGTACTGATATGGTTTATTTTTTTTGATAAATTACCTTTTTACTTGCAAGTTCAACGTGATCACCTTACATCTGTTTTTTTTTTAAAAATGTAATGAATGCAGGTCTTATTAAAACAATTACTTTCGAAAGTATAATTTTTTTTTGCTATTAGTAAGAGACAATGGCAGACTGTGTAGAGTTAGGTCGCGCAGAATGTAGAGTTATCCAGTCTGAACATATTCTATTTCTCATTACAAGTCTCCAAATTTTGCATGAATATGTATTGGAATCGTGTGGAACAATTTGCTTGATTTAGTGATGAGTGTGTATGCATAATTTTCTTAATGTCTGACAGATCTTTATTATGCCAGTGTTGGACAACTGGTTTCTAGGCCAAAGGCTTAAACGCATTACGATTTCTGTCGTTACCACAGATGTTAACCATTTACGAGGCCAACTTGTAACATATCTTACCAAAAAACACAGACCAATTCTTTTTTTCCATCTCTCTCCTAGCATCTAGAGTTTGAGAATGTTTGACCGGGATTTGGTATACATATTTCTTTTGTCCTAAAGATATTAAAATGTATGAGAGTCGATCATTTCAGGTTTTTATAAAATACCCAGGTATTAATTATTTAATGGGTGGCCTGCCAAGCTGCCAGGTCTGCGGAGGCTCTCTGTTCTGCTCCCCTAGTGGCAGCTTGCCCGCCATATTGAAAGATCAGAATCTGCACATGGTACATCACCCAAGTGTATCAGTCGCTGCACTGGATACGCTTTTGGCAAAGCAGAATGCTGACCAAGCCTCCATACTGGTGCATCATCCTTGGCTTACAATTTTTCCTTTCATAAACAAACCAGAAAAGGCGTTTTGTTTCAGTAAAGAGCTATGACATTGACCAGGACATCAGTCGCGGCCCGTGCAGGTAAGAGCGGTGGGGCCTGGTGGGGGGGGTTTCCCTCAGCATCGTTCCTCGAATTCCCCTCCCCCACCCGGCCCCGCCGCTCTTACCTGCACGGGCTGCGGCTGCCTGACATGAAGGGAGTTTTCTTCCTTAGTACGTTAACACTGTTTTCCTTCCCAGGTTGACCATATTTCACCTGGTGAACCCAGGCTGAGAAAATTTTTTGCTGGAGGATTGTCCTAAATATGGTGGATCTTCGATGCATTACCGGTGCTTGTTCTGTGATGCGTAGGCTACTGCCTTTAAATGTAAACTATTGATGTTCCTAAGGACAAGGACATAATTCTGTTGGCACTGGCTGAGTCTATAGAAGCAGGCAATTTTGTAGACAGATCATTTGACAACAGCACAAAGTTCTTATCGCTTAAATGAAGTAAGCTGAAATAGTACTTCCAGCCTCAGCAACTACACAAGATTTCGTTCATTAAGAATGCTATAGGAATGTGATCATTCATTCCTTTATTTAGAAAGGCTGGATATCTATGCACAATTACACATGTTGGGGAAATACAATGTTCAATGTGACAACCATGCTCTAACATTATAGTTCAACGGAGGCTCACATAGTTAATTCAACACAGTAATAGTTGGGCCCACCAAACCCTAATGTTGGCTACTGAAAACTGAATTAAATAGTGTTCTGAAGGGGGGGCGTGGATAGCAGCCGAGAAGAATGGCTGCTCACTAGCGAGGCTCCAGAGCCCTCGCCATAAAATCCTGCATATATCCGCCAGACTACAGAGTTGAATTGAGGGGGATTACCGGCCCCGGAGCCCATCGGCGCCGAGAGCGGCGACCACGAGCCACGCGCAACGGTGCAAGAAACTGAAATCGGACGGCCGCGGCTGGTCTGCAGAGAACATGGCGGCGACCGAGTGAGCGGCGGAGGAGGCGCTGAGAACCCCGCGGCGGCTGCCGTCTTCCTCGATCCTCCTTGGAAGTGACGGTAGGGAGAACGGACGCGGAACGACCCGAAGTGCGGGCTCCTGGGCTCGCAGATAAAGTAGCGGTGATCTGGCGGCGGCGTGGGAGGATTCGGGGAGCCACAGCGAGCCGTAATTGAGGCCCCTGCGTTGGAGGCCTGACTGGCCCACCTGATTGGCGGCCGCTTGCTTGTTCCCTTATGTGGCTTGAGACGCACTGCAGCAAATACCAATAAACGCCTGGGGGCGGGCGGCATCAAGGAGGCCGGCTGGCATAGAATCCCAATCAGAGGCCCCACCGGGGAGCTGCAACAGACCTGCTGAGCGCATGTATTGAAGCGCCATACCAGCAACAGAGCTACCGGCATCCTGCGGGACAGAGCTGGGTGAAGCCCGTGTGGTGGCCCGGTGCTTGGGGGGCAGTGGCACCCTACCGGCGCCAAATATACCTGTGCGACAGCAAAACAAGAGGGGTGAGAGGGAAGCTCACTCGGTGGGCCCAGTTCCCCCGGGAGCGCCAGTCTTCCACCACCTGTCTAGGTGCCTTACCAGCCTCCTGAGAGAAAGATAAAGAACTTGGCGTATGAAGGTGCAGCTCCACGCTACAGGCCTAGAACGCGGACGCAAGACGTGAGGTCGGAGGTGGCTGGAGCGCCGGGGACCGGACTCCGGGAAACCCGACAGGCTGCTAGTGGGACTGGCATTCCCCTAGGCAGGCGGCGGAGATTACCGGGGCCGGTTTCGGCGAGAATACGCGATTCGCCATACCACAGCCCGCTAATGGCGAGCGGCAAGGGGCCCAAAGCGTTGGCCCAAAACAAACTGGCCAAATTCGCCTGGAATAAAGCGGGGGAGGGGCAGGACTCAGCTCAATTGGAAGCCCCAGATAAACAAAGTAGCCCCCCACCTCAGCAGGATCTCGCGCTCCATGACATAATGGAAGCAATCACTGGAGTCCGTACCTCCTTGGAAGCCCGCATTGACTCAGTGAATATAGAAGTGTCCCTTCTCCGAGCAGATCTGCGTAAAAGGACACTAAAGTAAAAGATCTGGGAGACGTAACAGCTGACTTACAGAAAGATACTTCCCAGCTCCAACAGCAAGTTAACAAACTTCAAGACCAACATAATGCGATGGAAAAACAATTGGATGAGTATGAAGGCAGAGCGCGCAGGAACAACATACGCATCCTAGGTGTGCCGCTGGCCCTTCCTCGCGTTCCGGCACACCTATATGTAGAAGATCTGATCCTGAAGCACCTACAGCCTAAAAGGCTTTCGAGCTACTTTTCCATTGAGAGGGCCCACCGTGTCCCGGTGGGGCGACCGAGGCCGGGGGACCCCCGCGACCTCTGATCGCACGTGTCTTCAACTATAGGGACCAGGACACGATACTTCAAACGGTACGGGCTAACCCTCCACTCAAACTGGACACCAGTGTGGTTACCTTCTTCCCTGACTTTACCGCCAAAGTCCAAGCCCAGCGTCGCAGTTTTCTAGCACTAAAGAAGGAGCTGCGAGACAGGGAAGTGAAGTATGCCATGCTCTTCCCAGCGAAACTTAGCGTGGAATCGGAGGGAAAGACGTGGTTCTTCTCCTCACCAGATGACGCCTGGGACTGGCTGGAGGGATGGCGCAGAGTTGAAAGACCACGTAGAGACCGCAACGGCGGACACAGATCGAACAGATCCACCCAGGGAGCAGAGCTGGGCGATGATCCATCCCAGGCGGAGATGGGAGAGACGACGCGTAGTTGAGCAGAAGAACTTTTGGAACTGGGTCAGAGACGTACTGGTCACAAATAAGTGGCCTAAAGATGGCGGGCGGGCAGGGGGGACTTTTGGGAGTATCCTCTTACGTAAGGAGTTTGGGCTTGTAGTGATTGGGGTCTGCACCGGGTGCCTGAGTATAGCGGAGCACTAAAAGAGGCGCGCTCTGACATTTACGGGGCCGGATGCCAATCCTCAGACGTATTGAAACATGATGTAATGTTCGATTAAGGCGAGGGAGGGAGGGCTGCTTGCCAGTACCTACAAGTATTTTGGGGGGGAAGTAGGCACTCTGCCTGGTTGGGGTGTGGGTAGTTCGAAATCCACTGGCAGGGGGGCAGGGAGGTGGGAGGTGTGGGTGTTGTGGGAGGGGGGTCAGGGGATACAGATTTGTTTGAGTTTACAAGTCACAGAGTGTATAAAGTCATACCAGATTTCGGCCATTGATACTTGCCCTAAAGGGAGGACAGTCTTGGACCTAGCTGTTGTCTATGTGGAAAGCGGTTTGGGCAGGTGCAGGCATGGGAGGTTGAGGCTGTGAGATATGGGAGTTGAGCCATGGGGAGACGTCGAGTACTCCCGTCCTTTTACCCAATACATATATGACGGAGGATAGTGTAGAGACGTCAATCTCCGTGCTCACTTGGAATGTGACTGGGATGGGGGACAAAATTAAACGAGGGGTAGTGCAGCAGTATCTTAAAAGACGGGCCCCTGACCTAGTAATGCTGCAGGAGACACACTTGGTGGGTAACAAATGCAAAGCCCTCACGCGGTGGGGATATAAGCTACTGATACACGCTGAATACACTTCAGGATCCCGTGGGACAGGTATCCTGGTAAAGAAAAATCTTGCACTCACACCTACGCGCACCTGGGCAGATCTAAGGGGTAGATTTGCGGTTCTAGAGGCGCAATGGGAAGGGAGGGCACTCAATGTGGTCTCGGTATACCTCCCACCGGCACTTGGTCAGGAAGCATTAGTGGACCTGGGGAAGATACTGGCTGACCTCCCCATGGGCACTCTGATCTTGGGGGGGTGACTTTAACATGACAATGGATGACCGAAAAGATAGGAATCCGCAACGACCGTCGACACGACCACATACCCGCATGGCTGAGTTCACCACAGCTATGGGACTAAGTGATGTCTGGCGATCGGTGCAACCAGACGAAACCAAATACACCTATTACTGTAATGCACACAAGAGCACATCCCGTATTAATTATTTTTTAACATATTCGGCAACAATTGGCCACTTCCGGATTCCCCATGCTCTACCGAGGGGGATCTCAGACCACTCCCCGGTGTGGGTTGAACTTACATATTTTAGCCGTCAACCGCGGGCCACCATAGTCCTCAGCCCATGGCTGCTCAAAATCCCGGATATCAAAGAGGAGCTACTCACACAGGCCGTTAATTATTTCAAAGAAAACGTGGGGTCAGTGAACTCGGCACAGACCATATGGGAAGCCTTCAAGGCGGTACTAAAGGGACAGGCCCTGGCGTTAAAAGTGGGATATACAAAAAAAAGACAGCAACAGATCACACAACTAGAGTGTGAACTACAGCAGCTGGAGGAAGAAAGTATCAATACTCCCTCAGAGGCGGCTACGTATCGCCTGACGCTCAAGCAATCGGAATATAGGATCTTGGTGAGGGAACATATGAGGGCCAAACTCCTTCATACTCAACATAAGCTGTATGAACTGGGGGATAGGGTGGGTAAATTACTGGCATGCCTGGAGAAGAGGGAACAGGGAGAGCGATGGGTGTCCAGGCCGACTCTCAGGGGCGGGACGCAGGTCTCGAACCGAAAAGAAATAGCGGACGCATTTGCTGACCACCTGGAAAGAATTTACACCCCCTCAACCACATATACGGCGGAGGACTCCCGCCAGCTACTATTAGATAGTAATCTGCCTACACTCTCTGATATTGACAGAGACGCTCTGGACGAGGAATTGACGGATGCTGACATTCTAAAGGCCATAAATAATATCCAGTCAGGGAAAGCGATGGGGCCCAATGGGATACCTATAGAATTTCTGAAAACGGACGCATCCCAGGTTGCACCGCATTTGCGGGCTATGTATGATGAAAGTTATGAGAAGGGGATTCTGCCGGACGATCAGCGGCTAGCGTCGATAGTCGTTATTCGTAAGCCGGGGAAACCCGCGGACGACTGTGGCTCTTATCGGCCAATTTCTCTAATCAACGCAGAAGCGAAAATCCTTGCGAAATTGCTGGCCCTACGCTTGGTCTCGGTCATTCCGTCACTGGTCCATCCAGACCAATCGGGCTTTATGCCAGGGAGGAGTACGGCGCTAAATATTCGGCGCCTTCACAATGTGCTTGCGTGCCGAGAGTTCATAGAGGAGGACGCAGTGGTACTTTCCCTCGACGCCTCAATGGCGTTCGACTCTATCGAATGGCCATATCTATTTGAAGTCCTGAAACGCCTGGGCTTCGGTCCGAAATTTCTGGGCTTGATACGACTGCTGTATACGGGCCTACGGGGCCAAGTGAGAGTAAACGACCATACGTCTCGGATATTCTCATTAAAAAGGGGCACTCAGCAGGGTTGTCCCCTGTCCCCCCTAATCTTCTCCCTGATGTTGGAACCGCTAGCCTCCTGGGTGAGACGAGATGTCATGCTGAGAGGGTTGAAATGGGCGGAAGGGCATGATGACCGAATATCATTATATGCCGATGATATTCTGCTATATCTCGCCTCCCCATATAAGTCCATACATTGTGTATTAAACATATTCACAAACTTTGGGAAGTATTCGGGGTATGCGATTAACTGGAGTAAGTCGGTACTATTTGTCCTTCGAGTCCGGTTCCCCGGCTCCCCTCAGGATGCAGGGTAGAGGTGGCCCTTGAGGGCTTTCGATACCTGGGAGTCTTCATAACTCCAGACCCCCAGCTCTTCTATGAACGCAACCTCGCCGCTCCCTTAGACAGGCTGCGTAATGATGTCAAGCACTGGAGATCCTTGCCCCTCTCACTAGGTGGCCGCGCTGCTCTATTTAAGATGCTGGCCCTTCCACATTTCCTTTATATCCTCCAGAACTGTCCCAATAGGGTCCCAGATGCCTATTTCTCGGGGGTGGAGAGTGAGGTCAGGACGTTACTGTGGGACGGGGGATCCCCTCGGATAGCGATGAGTAAGCTAACTAAGGGGTGGTATGATGGGGGAATCGCCCTCCCTGACATAAGACTCTACTATTGGGCATCGCAATTAATGGTGGTGAACCACTGGGTGTATCGCTCCCCCATGGATCCGGCATATCTGTTGGACAGGTACCAAATGGGTAGAGAAGGGTACTTGAGGGCGTTGTACTAGACGACCCGGAAAGGACGGTATTTCGGCCCCACAGCCCATACAGTTGCAATTTGGCACCAGGCGAACTCCCGTTTAGGGTGGTTGAAGATACTGACCAAAGCCACACCACTGTGGTTTACCCAACGACTTGGACTTCTCTGCCATCAGCCGGAGTTTGATAAGTGGGACACCATCGGAATCTCCATCATAGGCGACTTGGTGAGGAAGGGCACAATCCTGAAATTTGGGGAATTGAGAGAGAAATACGATATGGCTCCAGGGGAGGTGTTTAGATACCTGCAGATTCGGCATGCCCTTACCACAGCGCTTCCTGACATGAGCGATATACCAGAGTCGTCCCCTCTGGAGGATCGGCTGCTGGATGGGCCGCTGCTTAATAAAGCCATATCACTAACCTTGTTCCTCTGCTGGCTGCCGGCCGCCGATGCCTGGAGTGAGATGGAACCCCGGGACGTCCCCCTAACAACGTGTTGGGACTGGTGAGCTGGCTGCCGCCCACCGATGGGAGATCGAGCCCCTCGAACATCTTCTTGGTTCTCACCGGAGTCTGGTGAGTGCTGCCCCCCCCTCCCTCGCACTGGAGTCTCCCATGCTGCCAAAGAGGATGCACGGGAGGCATTTGACCCCCCAACGGCTGCACTACAGATCTCGCATGAGTCCACCGACTTGTGACCCGAGCCAGTTGCAGGTGGGAGCGTCTGGTGCTCCGATACCAGTCAGATGGCACCTCGGATCTGAGGTTGCGGCTGAGCCCTCTGTGACCGCGCCGTCTCCCACTGCAGGCTCCCCCTGTTTCATCAGGAGCTGATGGAGGATGCCCGCTGTGCCGTGTACATCACGGCTTGCCTTGATGCTTAGGCCCTGCGCGATTGCTGGCTGGATCCCTGCAGGAATCCGGAGTTGAGGGCCCCCGTGAGGCGCAAGGGATCGACGGCAGATTCCCCCTAGGCCCCAGGAGCGGGTGGAGAACACCCGTAGCCTGCCTTCCTTCTCCACGAGCATACAGACCGGCTGGTCTCCCACTTGAGTCCCGAGGAGGGGGGGGGCCCTTGTGTTCCCGAAGAGTGCCCCCTCCGATATGCTTCTCGTGTTCCGTCATTGGCTGGAGGCGCAACGTGGGGTCTCTATGTCCTGAGACCTGTTGAGCCCTTTCATCTGTCCAGTTGGGGCTCTGTGTTCATGGCCCTCCATTTTGTTGGTACCTTCCCCCCCTGTCATCGGTAGAAATCTTTTCCAAAATGGTCTCCCCTAGCCTACCATGTAAATAAAGGATGGATACCCAACCATGAAAATAAAGGTTGGATTTCCACGAGCCTCCTCACTAGTTGAGCAAAGACGGCGGCCATCTTGGAACGGTATTGGATTGCCTCTGGGTTTGGACTTCTCTGCTTTGCTTGCCCGCAGGATCACTTCTTATGGCCAATTGAGCCTCCGTTTTGGTCCTGATTCTTTTTTGGACCACACTGGATGAGCAAATACGGCGGCCATCGACCGTGGAGACCTAGCTTTTTGGCCGATGCCCGGTGGAGCTACTTGATAGCTATAGAGGAGATGGGGTGTGGACTACCCCTTCAGCCGTCACCTACCCAGCCAGACATTGGGCAGACCTTACTTCGTCTCTCCATCATACTCTCCCTCCTACCCCTTTACTCCACCCACTTTCTCCTTTACGCTCCATTTATTCCTCCTCTTTGCTCTCTAATTGTTTTCTTATTGAGACCTAGCCGCTTGACTGATGCCCGGTGGAGCTACCTGATAGCTATAGAGGAGATGGGCTGTGGACTTCCCCCTCGGCCGTCACCTACCCAGCCAGACTTTGGGCAGACTCTCTTTCGTCTCTCCATCCATCCTTTCTCCCTCCTACACCTTTACCCCACCCCCTTACCCTTCTAAGCTCCATTTATTTCGTCTTCCGACGTTCTTGAAATGTTTTCCTGTAACTGTTGTAACTTGTAACTGATGTAATTTTGTAATTCTGTGGAACCTTATGTAAAGCGCTCTGATACCTCCGGGTCTAGCCAGCGCTATATAAAACTCAAATAAACAATACAGGAAACTGCAACAACCTACCAGACATGTTCCATAAACTCCGAGAAAAATGGCAGATAGATCTTGGGTCCATTGACGATTACGACTGGCAAGCGGCACTAATGTCCCCGAGGGAGGCGGCCAACACCCTTCATTTCCGACTAATACAACTCAAAATCCTGCATAGATCTTATCTCACGGGGTTATACTGGCAAAGATGGGTTTGAGACCTGATGCGCTCTGCCTACGTGGCTGCCAGCAAGACGCAACCTTTTACCATATAATTTGGGACTGTCCGGCTCTACGACCCATATGGGAGGAGGCCACGAGACACATCCGGGATGCACTGGGGAAGGGGCTCACCCTTACACCACGACTGGGCCTACTCAATATGTGGGAACAGACTGACCTCACAGAAGTGGAACATCAACTAACTACATTGGGCTACACCTTAGTCAAAGGCGAGATTGCGAAGCAGTGGGGAGTGGCGGATAGGCCTTCTCATAGAGTGTGGGCAAGGGAGTTTGACAAATGTATGATAGCTGAGAAAGAGGTATTTAAATCGAGAGGGTGTCCAAAGAAATGGGACAGAAAATGGGGCAAATGGAATGTATATAGAGGTGACCTATGTATTTCCCCATCGGTGGAAATGGAACTGTGACGCACTGGACAGCAGTCTCTAGAAGCGCTGTGATTACACCTAGTTTATTCTCCCTATTGGTCTCAAAGTACTGCATAATCTGCTGAAATGTTGATCAAGTATTGTATGTGACTTTTAACAATGTGAAATTAATAAAAATATATTTAAAAAAAAAATAGTGTTCTGAAGCAGTTTAGCAGAGGAACTATATATATATCAAAATAAGGAGAATTGGCCTGTTTGCAAATTTAACCACTGTCTAATCTTTTAATGTTTCTACATAACTGGATTAAAGGATTTCGTAACACATTACCCAATCTTTTATTTAGTGAGTTAAACTATGGGGGATATTCTCAAGGACTCATCGCCGATTTAGCGGCACTTTACCGCCACGAAAGTGGCGATAGATTCATCGCCCTATTCACAAGCCTGTGCTAACAGCCTACATCGTCAGGTTTCCTGCGATAGCTGCCGCTAAAAACATCGCCCAGGCTGACAGCGACAACTAACGCTAATGATATGCAGAGTAGGCGTTCCCGTGCAAAAACTCACGAAAACACCACTTCGCGATATTCTCAACGACCAGCCAGATCGGCGATGCGGCCCAAAAACAGGCGATACGGCACGTTAGCAGCAGGAACTTAAGACCTGCTTTTTTCTGGTCTTAAGTAGGGCTAAAACCTGCAGTAGAAAGGGAGCCCAGCCCAGTGCCACATCTGAAGACCAACAGATGCCGTGGAGCCACTAATCATGCAGGTTTGAGACCCAAGAGGGCCACAACACCCACCGCCACCACCCACAGGACCACCCCCATCCCCAGGACCACCACCCCCCGGACTACCACCGAGGCAGCGCAGAACAAGACAGCGAACCTTTTGCGTGTGTCTCTGTGTCCGCCATATCCTGACCATAGGCCTACACACAGGTGGCCGACCACTTCCAACGGCCAAATTTACACTGGCGACGAGGTGGCTACATCACATGCCACCAGGCGCACATCTCGTCATCGCCTGCAGGGGCGTGTCTGCCAGGGCGGCACCCCTCACCCTGCCACGAGGCCGCCGCCGTGACCGGTGGTGCCTGCGCGATCCTGTGCGCCTGCTATACCCCAGCCCGCTGGTCTCGAGACCCGTCCGGCGCCCAGCGGTGATTGCCCTCCCCTGCGCACCCAGGCCTCATTGCTCACCTGCCGCCACCGGCGTGTCTCCAAGAGGGCCCACCACGTGCCAGAGCAATCTACGAGCCCGAGGCCCACGAGCCTGGCAGCCTCCTCAGCCGATCGCTGGCTTTCGCGCAACAGGCCCCCAGCGCACCCTGTGGCACTGCACCGCAGAGTTCTGTGTGTGATGACTGCTCCCTTCGGCCTACACTGCGGTCCAGCAGGTCTCAGACCAATCCATTCCAGTCCGCCCCAACAGGCCTACTGCATCATCGCAGGCTGCACACCCGCTCAGCTCCTCAGGTGGGCCTACCTCAGTGCACCGCAAGTCATCATCCAGCCTCCAGACCACGGCATCATCGCAGGCTGCACACCCGCTCAGCTCTTCAGGTGCCACTACCTCAGTGCACACAAGTCATCGCCACGTGGCGGTAGGCCCTTGCCGGATGCAGTGCCTCAGGTGCCACTACCTCAGTGCACCACAAGTCATCGTCCAGCCTCCAGGCCATGGCATCATCGCAGGCTGCACACCCGCTCAGCTCTTCCGGTGGGACTAACTCGGTGCACCGCAAGTCATCGTCCCGTGGGGCTACCCCACAAGTCCGCCTCCAGCAGCCAACAGCATGTCCTCGGTAATGCCACTGGAGCCCTTCACAGTCACGGGGCCACCCCAGTTCCAGGCAGGCCGCTGGAAAGCCTAGGTAGAACGTCTGGAGACGTACTCCGAAGCGCACGACATCCCAGCGCCGCCGCGGCAGCCCACGCGTAGGCGTGTGAAGAAATGGCCCGGGGCTCTGGACGCGGTTCAGTTCTGCGCTGGCCACAAACGTAACTATGGCGTGTGTCTCTGTTGTAGTGTCGGCGCCACCCGGACCTTAATCGACAATGTTGCAATGTAGCATGCACCCGGAGGGCGGGCTCGCCCGAATGGAAAAATAAAGGAGCGCAAAACCGCTCGGGGTGTTGGCTCATACATGCCAACTGTTGTATGTGTATCTTCATTGCCGCAGCATAAGCCAAAGGCCTAGCCTCAATCGCATACTTGCTTGATCATAGACATGACACATCTGTGTGAATTAGAATGTTTTAACCACATTCGGTGGAGTGTTGAAGCTGGACCAGTACATGGCCATGCAAACCCCACTTTACATTGTTGCCCCGTGGAGGGCCAGCCAGAGTCCTTTAGGGATTGACAAGTTCATCGGAAGAGGAAGAGTTCAGTCCGCAGTCTGATTGCTGTGTCATTGGTAACCAAACCAAATATGGTAGTCCATGTCGAGGGCCAAGGTGAGTGTCGCAGAGTGTATTGGGGGACAGTGGAAGGTGTTATTCCAGGGCATGATGCAGAGGGCAGAACCAAGCTGAAACAGGCCATATGGCGGAGATGAATGCTACTGCTTCCTTCTTACCAGAATGGCAGAATCATCCACATCATCGTCCTCTGATGTGTGATGTTCCTCACATGTGGGTGGTGTTATTTTGTCTGCAGCACTGTGTGGCACTGACACATCAGGGGCCAGATGTGGAATGTCTGCCGCACTGTGTGGCAGTGCCACATCAGGGGCCGGAGGTGGAATGTCTGCCGCACTGTGAGGCACTGACACATCAGGGGGCGGAGATGTGGATGGAGTAGTAGCAGCAGCATTCATCTGCGCCAGGCCTTGTGGCAGCAATGCCATGATGAGGATCTGCAGGGCATGGAAGATCCCAGCTACATCTCGCTGGTGTGCAGCCGTGGCAGCAATTCTTTCCGCCTGCATCCGCTCCATGTTCTCCATGATCCTCCGCATGTGTCCCAACTCCCGGCTGACATCGCCGGGGCCACTCTGACTCGACAGTTGTTCTTGTCTCAGAGTCATGACTCCAGCGATGTCAGCCATGGCTTGTTGGAGAGCATGGCGCCGACTGTGGGTGTCCGCTAGGGACTGTAAGTGGTCCCTGATGGGACTTAGACACCCACGTATGGCATCTAGTTTGGATGCCATGAGGTCGAACCCCACCCGCACCTGATCAGCCATCTCCTTCTGGCCCTCTAACACACGGCGTTGGAATGCCATGTGTTGGTCGTGGGGGTCCTGGGAGACAGCCATGGTGGTGGGTGCTTCCTGCTGTGTGGTCTGTGCAGGGGGTGGGGTCGCCTCGATGCAGCTGGGCTGCCCTGCTCCTGGGGGTGGGGTGCTGAGGGTGTCCATGAGCTGTTGGAGGGCGTCGGTGTCGATGGTGTGGAGGTCCTCTTCATCATCAGTGAAGAGTTGTACGGTCTGCTCTGCAGGAGGTGTTGATTCTCCCTCTGCAATGTAAAGGGGAGATGCAGTTTAACAGTGTGTTCCATGTATGTTCATGCATTGGACAAGTTTACAGGCAGACTGCATGACAATGTACATTGTGACTGTTTGGGAGGAGATGCCTATTTGATGCGGGACAGTGGACATTTCTACACCATCAGGGATGTGAGGTTGTACTTGTACATTATCATCTCACAGTTTCCTGCTATGCCAAATGTGATTAGCCAGTTTCTACACACAAGCAGCAGCAGTTGTGTCCTCTGTTCTGTTGTGAAAGTGTTGCAGTTTGTACCACATTGTTGTCAATGTTGATGTGCTCTGATTCTTATGTGTGTGTGCTGCATTATGGGAGAGTCGCCCCTGCAGCCCTGATTTTGCTGGCCCTTATCCCTTTCAGGCGGTGTGCCTTTCACTTCTGTGCTCATACAATGCGGAGATGTTGCAGACTTGGGTAAATTGGGCTCTTGGTGGGAGTTGGGACTCTTGGGCATGGTTTGTCCGCAGATGTCTTGTTGACGTCAGGGGTTGTTTGTGCACGTGGATGTGTCAGGGTGTGACCTGCTCCTTTACGGATGTGGTCCACACTCAGCCACCTCAGTGTCGTGGTGTGTACCATGTCATGATAATTGGACTGCAGCCATGCCAATCGTCAAGCAGTGTCACTTGCATTGTCAGTGGGGCTCATGGACCCGCAGCTTTGCTGGGTTCAGCACATGTGCATGGGTTTGTTGTGAGATTGGTTATGTGTGGGGAGGGCCCCCTCTGGGCACATTGTCGACAGGGCCTACTTGCTGTTTCTATGTGTGCTGCAGTATGCCTAGGAGATCAGGGACATGATCCAGAGTCATTGTGGGTGTGCACTGTGCTATACTTAATTGTGCATGTGTGCCATTGTGCCCATCTCCCCCCGTCTCCCCAGTCCCTGGTCGTTACTCACCCTGTTGCTGTTGGGTCAGGTCATGTTGAGCAGTGTCCAGTCCCCCAACTCCTACCACCATCTCCCCACTGATGACTGTGGACACCATTTCCTCCATCTCATCCAGCTCCTGCTGTGGCGCTGGACTCCCACCTCCAGTCTGCATTGCAGCTTTCCGGTTGTTAGCGAGTTTCAGCTTGGTTTTGCGCTTCACATCATTCCAGCGCTTCTTGCAGTCATCCACTTCCCTTCTCTTCACTCCGACTGCATTCACCTTGGCCAAGATGGACTGCCATATTGAATTTTTAGTTGCCAATGACACAGTGGAGGTGATGAACAGTTGTTGGTGTTCGATCACCTCCGTAATCAGGATCTTGTTTTCCTGCGGACTGAATCGCGGGTTCCTCTTCTTCTTCTCCTTGCCCTTCTCCTCCCCCGAGGTCCCTGGCTGGTCTTCCGGGGGGTTTGTGGGGTTCTGGTTGGCCTCTGTAGTTGCTCCAGCTTCCTCCATGGTGCTTCTCAGTTGTTTGGGTTTTTAAAATTTTGGTTTTTTTTGCAGCTTTTATGGTGAATTTTCCCGCCTGACATGGGAATAGCAAGCCTGGCGCTGATTATCGCTGATATTTTTATCGCTGTTGGGCCCATCGCAACTTTTTTCACGTTCGGGTTTCCTTTTTTATCGGCGTCACGGTAAGTTTAACGCGGACATTTGACGCGTTATCGGGATACTATCGCCTGTTGCCGGAGTGTTGAGAAAACGCCGTTAACACGGCGTTAGTTTCCCGCAATAGACGGCGTTATGTAAAATTGCGTTAACCTAGTTTGGCGATAGTTATCGCCCGTTTTTGAGAATATGGCCCTATATGTCTACAAAATAGATCGCTTAAAGGCAATAATCATGTATTACATATACTTGAAAAATCACAATGTTCCTATTAACATCAAAACATTACACTGCGCCATCATAAAAAGTTACCCAAAGGAATTCACATTTTTTACTGGTTCCTGTCCTAGCAACAAACAGGCTTTTGCGTGCCCCGTTTCTAGTCATTTTTATTATTCATTCTGAGAACTTAAGTATATGTTGGGATTTCCAATTGAGCATTATTATAGATCTGGCATTTAACACAGCAATATAGATTGGTTTATTCCCCTGACAACTAATATGCTATATGTACCCTAATAATGCTATCTTTGGGTCTTCTGGGCTCTGAATGCAAAGCTCAGTTTTGCAGAGCCTAAAAATCTCCTCCCAGAACTGTACTAGAAGTTCTGGGAGGAACACGTTGTGTGAAGCCAGTCGCTGTTTCCATGGACGAGCATGTAAAACAGTGTGGGTCAATACTTCCATTAAACTTGTGGAAAAAGGTTGGTGTATGTTAACCAACTAGTATAAAACTGTATTCTATAAAAAATCACTCCACACACTGTGGTAAAATTTAACTTCAATGTTCTTCCACTTACCGAATGTCAGAGTAATCTGTGTCTGCTTTTTCCATATTTGAGCTAATTTTGACAAATTAGTTTGCTTTCTACATCTCACTAAGAATATTTTTCCAGAATCCTACACTTCTGACTTAACTATTCTCTACTACATCGAAAACCAGTTATTCAGAAGCATTTGAAACAGTTGGCTCAAACTTAGATAAGAAGTGCCAAATAGGATTATAGGACCAATTATTTTGGTCATTAGAAGTGGCTCCAAATGCCAACTGGGGTTTCCACCCATTAACCGTTCTGAAATTGTATACTTTGGAAATATAATAGCACTGCAATTTTGATATTTCACACTTAGTGAGAATTTTCTGATTGTGTACCACTAAATCTTGTAATCTAGTTGTGGAATAAACATATGGAATGAAAAACGTTTTTTAAAGCTGCTCTTTCTTTTAAGGAACCATTAAAGAGTCTTAAATCAGACTTTTTTGGAGACAGATATTTTTGAAAGGTTATCAAATGTAAACTCACTGTTGATTCACGTAAAAGAATACTGTCAAAGTAGCACAAAAGCTGCAGAAGCCAACATTAGTATGGCAGCCAGTGCAAAACCTCATTCAAAAGTGAGCAAGTAGAAATAGTTGGAGCTTTGTTACTCTGAATGAGTTGTGAGAAACATTTCATTATCAAAACGCACATAATTTAACTTATGCAAGTCTATTAAAGGATACATTTCTAAAAATGCACAGAGAAGGAATTCTGAGGAGAAGGTAACATTTAAAGTATCTGTTTTCTAATGGTTACTCTTATAACCTCCAAGTTCATAAAAAAACATAAAAACTTTGAGGGCATTCGTTAAATTTACCTTATTACATTTTACGGTTAGGAGGTTTTAAGAATAATACCACGTCACCCACATACAGTTTCAGTATTTATATTTTTAATATTAGGAGAACTATATTCTTATTTTCACAAAGAGCCACTAGTAGGGGCTCACTAAAAAACGGAAATAGGACAGGGGATAGGGAACATCCATGCCTTGTGCCGCGATTTACCTTAAAGGATTACATTTCTTCTAAATGTAAGAATACACTAGTGTGGTCACCCTTGTACAAATTGCATAATACACTTGTAAGCTGGGAAGGAAAACCAAATGTCCTTAGTATCGAAAAGAGGCTTTCCAAGCTCACACGGTCAACTGCTTTGTCCGCATAGTGAAGCATAGTTACTGCTACGTGGTTCTTATAAATAAAAAGATCTACACCTTCAATTAAAAACTTAGTATTAGCGTACAACTGACGACCGGAAAGAAAACCACTATGATCTGATGGATTAATAAATCTGCTATTTTGTTGATTCTGTTTGTCAATAATTTTGCAATTATTTTAATAATCTATATTCTGTTAAGTTATCGGATGGCAGGAATGAGGGCCAGCTATTTATTTTCTGACTTTAAAAAGCTCACAATTGTTCCTTTGTCATTGGATAGAGATATGTTATCACTTTTTAAAATGAGATTTGCTAGTTTAATGAAATATTTAGTAAAAAATCTCTTTAAAGGTTTTTAATCATCATTACCATTTGCTTTTCCACTAGACATATTTTGAATCACTAACATTTCTTGTTTGAATGGAGTAACTAATTGGAACCTGATTACTACTGTTTTTAGTGATCTCAACATGGGCTTTGACCCTGAGATTAAGAGTCTAATGTCCATTATCTAAACTAAGGAGGGTCATTTAGACCCTGGTAGACAGTCCACCAAGGGGGTGGAGGCCATGGCCTCCACTCCCCTGGTACTGGATTCTCAGTCCAATTTACAGATCTCTGCCTGCTTGGCAGAGATATCTATGATGTGAAGGGAGCCGCCATGGCTACTCTCACAGCACTGCAGGATTGTCTAGAGGGAGCGATGTTTGACACACCTACTCTGCAAATGTTTTGGTTTAGAGAAAAGGATCTCCTAAAACAGAAGTTAGTTTTCTCAAAACAAATAAAAGTACCCCACATGTGTAAGGTTTTCTCTGTCTGTCGGTGCCATTCTACATTTTCCATGGTCATGTCTGGCATAGCTTGCATGGTGGACATGGGAGAGAAAATCAGTGACGGGTGACAGCCATTATACTATACCCTGGAGGCTCTGTGGTGAATGGACACCAGGGTCAGTGGTTACTGTTGGTGGAGCCGGCTGAGGCTCGCCTAACCATAAACAAGTGGCACCCCTAAACAGGGGTGGGGAACCATGGGTCTGACAAGGCAGGAACCCCAGTGGTCTTCCTATTCCACTAACGCCAAGTACATCAATCTTTAAGATCTTCTAAGTCTTGGGATTACTGTAGCTACTTAGTGTCTGATTACGGGTTTGGCAGACAGGGTTACACCCTCACAAACGTGACAGATATCCCATCCGCCATATTACAATTCCATTATATCGTATCGAACTGGTAATAGAGCGGACGGGATATCCATCACGTTTTTGACAAAATATCCCATCCACCAAACTCGTAATCAGGTCCTAAATCTTTTTACCCAATGGAACATCTATATTTGGTCGTCGATTCTCTTACCTCATGTGAGTCAATGCTCAACCTTTTCAAGAATTTCTGCCAGCCTTCAGAAAGTGTTTTTGGCATTTAGGTTCCCCAGGTTGCATTGCTGTTCTTTGTGAAGAAAGACAGCAGCTTAAGCCCCTATGTCGTCCACGGTTGATTTGTTGAAATTATAAAACATAATTCTTTTCCTTCAGCATTCTTACAAAGTGTTCTTCAGCATATTTCAAGAAGCTTATATTTTAAAGAAACTAAAAGAAATAGGTCCATTCAATCATAAACATTTCCCTCCAATGGAAGGAAGAAAGACTGCGCAGACCTCCGTATGGGAATTGCAAGTAGTTAGAAATGCATTTTATTGTGGTCACAATCAACCTGCTGTATACCAATGAGTAACAATATTTAAGACCTTATTCAAATAGTTTGGTCAAACATCAATTATAAATCTGACTACTGGCGTTCACTCCCTTCTGAAAATTGAGTACCGGTTCAAAGGGAGCTTGAAATCTCTACTTTGTACACAAGTCTATTTCTTTTAATACTCAAGGAATTAATTTGTAGGTCCAGGAGAGCCAAATACTTGCTAGATTTCCAGTATTACTTCCGACAGTGTAACCGAGTTCCATTCAAACATATTGCATGTACAAGTTTCCTATGTTAACATACTGGAAATCAGCCACAGATCCTGCTCCCTAGGAACTATTTTCAACACTCCAGTCTTGTATAGCATCTATTAGAAAGATCTGAGGTTTGCCCACAGATATTGGACAAATACATGACAATATTTTCAGACATCCAGCTTACTTTCACCAATATTCTAGATACAAATTACTGCTACCCAAAGGTGGTATTGAGAAGTGTAAAGATACACTACCTATAACAGCAAGATTTGGAAAGTGACAGAGAATGCACTCCCAAGATCTGTGGGCAGGAGCTGCATGATAACACTAATATTGCAGAACATGCATATATATCAAAAATTACTACTGGTCTTAACAATGAGAGACAATAGGAAAGTTGAGAAGAATCAGTCAACAGGTCAACATATTATAAGATTTGGGATGGAGAATCATGAGTGGGTGAGAGAGGGTGGAGGATAATGAGGAATGAACCCAGTCCAGCATTTGATTTACCTTTCTTCTCACC
Source organism: Calotriton arnoldi (assembly GCA_963921515.1). Classification (NCBI taxonomy): domain Eukaryota; kingdom Metazoa; phylum Chordata; class Amphibia; order Caudata; family Salamandridae; genus Calotriton; species Calotriton arnoldi. The sequence continues at coordinate 2,406,370 of CAWUFW010001855.1, forward strand.
ATTGACTAGAGGCATAGAAATGGTGACTTCCTAGGAGAGAAGCAACATGAGAATACATAAAACAAAAGTGGAGACACTGAATTTACAATGTTACGCTACAATATAAATAACAAAATTAAAATGTGTCAATGCCAATTCTAGTTCTGGCTTTAGATTTGATGCATCTGTATGGTATTTTGCCTGAGACAGACATGTGTGGCCCTGGATTCCCTATATCAGTACTCTATACCTGGGAGGGACAGACTGGTTAGGCTCTGGATTATCAGTATCTGTACAGGAACGCATCTGGGGTGGTCAGTTTCACTGGGCCTTGGACTCCCTGTATCCATACCTAGCATGCATGTGAGGGCCAGGCGTGCATGAACCTGGGTTTCCTGTGCCTGTATGGAAGCACAACTGGAAGGTCACGCTCATGTAGGCCCAGGTTCCTGTAACTGTATGATAAAATGCCTGTATGGGACAGTCTGGTTGGGGGCTGTATTTCCCATGTTGGTGTGACATAATTCCTTGGAGACAGTCTGACCAGACCCTGGATTCCCTTAATTCCTAGATAGCTTGCATAGAGGAAAGAAACACACTGACTGTTCCCAGTACTCCCAATACAATGTAGATAGCTCACTTGGTGTGGTTCGGCTTAATGGCCCCAGAATTTCCTGAATCTACGATAGCGTGTATATTAGAAAGGGACGGTAGCTCGCTGTCATTTAGAACCTAAGCTTTCAATTCTGTGAGTTGGTTTATGGCCTTTTTTAGTCCTCCCTTTTTCGGCAATAAGAACGGTCTTAAAGCAACAAAACAAAACACTTACCTGTGCTTTGGTAGACTGTGGCAGCACAGGTTCAGGAACAACCTTGTCAGGGGCCCTGCAGTGGAGAAGGGCATGAGATTTTTGACCAATGCAGCACTACGACTGTCTCTCATGCATGTTCACTCATACATTCTTGATCAAAACCACATATGCAATGAACACCCACTCCGACTCCCTCAAACTTATGCAGCCTTGCCCACACATACCACACCCTCATAGTCATGCAGTTGCCTGTGCAACATGTCACTTGAATGATGTATAGTGACCCATCCACACACACTCTCATACATGTATCCATAAGTGCTTGATTAGAGGTGCTAGATTATAGCGACCTAGGGGCCAAGTCCTAGTAATTATCTGTGTATCTGAGGCAAAGGTCTCTGCATTGAGAAAGAAGAGGAGAAATCTAGGTGCAGGACACATAGGGCCCGATTATGATGTTGGGGGGAAAGCCATCCAACAGCTAGTCGGAGGCTTTCTGCTCGACATCTATGGTTTCTGTCCAATCGCCATATTATAATACTGGCGGTCGGAGGTGAACTGGAGGGTAGATTCTGTTCGGCTTCCGACGAGCTCACAGAGCCAGTCGGGGCAGCGGGGGAATGATAATCCCATAATGACGGCAGATCCAGCCTCGGCTTCGCCGTCGAGATTATGATGTCACTTTCAACCTGCCCTTTCATGGCGGTCCGCCTGCCATGAAAAGACAGGCGGAAAGTGACTTTGAGGGCCACTAGCAGGGCCCCCCTGCCCCTCTGCTATGGGGGCTGGGGACACCTATGGTGCCTCCATAAGCATCCCTGCATCGTGTGGTAGGCACTGCATGGTGCCTGCCACACAGTGCAAGGATGTTTAAAAACATCCATTTTAAAATTTTAACTTGTGCTGCGGGTCTTTTACGCCCGCTGCACAAGCTGCAATTGTAAAATAGATGTTGCAAATACAGCGGGTAGACCCGCCGACCTACGGCCGGGCGGTTTCATTCCGCTATGATGTCGGTCGGACGTTCGTCCAACCGTCATCATAATTAGGCCCATAGTGCCAAGGGAATTAGTGCAATTAAAAAAATGGGCCCACTAAACAGTTGTTGGATAGTAAAATACTGTAAAAAAAAAAAAAGGGTTCAGAGAGGTTCTCAGGCCACACAGCCCTGGTGTCACTGCACCATTGATTGTCATGCCCCTTAGCTTAATAAGAGTAAAGAACGCCCTTTTACCTGGGCTGCAACTCTTTTGAAAGAACTTGGAAAGATGTTAAGAGCATTAGCAAATCTGTAGGCTAAAGTGGAAACACTACGTGGCAGCAACTGAATATAAATTGCCACTTATCAGAGCAATAACATGATGACGTTGAATCAACCGTCTCAAAACTTAAAAATACCCTTCCCTCGTTAATAACAAACCCTTTTCTGCGAGATCTATTGTTGTCGGTTTTCTGTCGGTTTTCTGTCGGGTTGCTTTGGAAGTGGGGTGGAAGCTCCACCCAGCCTCGCTTTCCATTGAAAGTAATGCTTTTGTGTTTGTGCTTTTGTGTTCCCTCCCTGTCCATCCAGACTCCTTTTCGCCGCGCCTGCCCGGACAGCAGATTGTGCACGCGCACGTCGTCTCGCCGCGTCTCTTCCGCCTTGTTCTCACTTTCTCCAGATCATCTCGGAAGTTCCCGGGGACCCTGCACGGTGTCTCACGTAGAGTATTACTAGCACGCTGGCCGGGAGCTGCTGACTTTGGAGCTGGGGGGAAGCAGGCAGCAGTTAGTTTGAGCCGCGTTCAGAGAGTAATCTTAATTTTTTTTGTAATTCAATTGCATGATGCCGCTTTAGAGTTTTAATGCTATTATTTTGTTCTACGCACATGTAGGGATTTAATTTTCCCCAGCAATCTCCTGCTCCGTCTTTTATATGAACATTTGTAGGTGTTTTGACAAGCTACATATACTCTCCAGTTATTACATTATGATTAGGTTGATGCAGCGTTTCTTGGGAGGCACATGCCTGGCTCCTTCTGCGTCATGCCTGTTTTGGGCTGCAGCACGGACCACGTGACACGGAGTGCACTCGGGCTCCATAAGTAAGTAGGTAAATAATATATGTGTAGCCGTTTTGCTGTACCGCTGCACGCCGCGCATTAGTCTTTGAATGTTGCGGCCGCTACTTCCTTTTGTTTTATACGGCGCCGCGCGCATCTTCAAAGTTGTGCTGGTCACCCCCAGTCAGTGACCTCTTTCCTGTTACCCTCCGTGTAACTTCCCCTGAATGCCTCCCTGCAGTCTGAGGCTATCTTTAGCCTGGTGCGGTCTTCATGGAAGCCGGCGGACGGAAAAAGCGTTTGCTAAAGTGCTTTCTGGTTCTCTATGAATCATGCCACCTGTTAATTGCCGTTGCTGCTTTTCCTTCTGCCCCTGTCACATTAGGCCCTCTCTTATCAAAGTGAGCCTATCACTATGGCATGCCGCACAATTACGTTCCCGGCCTGGCATTCCCGGCGCTTTCCTTTTTTTGCTGCTTAATACCTGTTGACCTTAACGCCAGATAACTGGGCCAACATTATATAGTGATGTTCGAGTCCACGCAAAACGTCATGCTGATGGCGACGGAGTCCTGGCGCGAGACCCTCCTGGGCAGCAGAGTCATGGAGCTGTTCTTTGCAGTAAGTGCCTTTCCTCAACTTCATCGTTAGTCACAAGCGTTTTGCAGCTAATATAAGCACAACACTTCCTGCTTGTTGTCGTGGGTATCCTAGGGAAGGTGAGTGACCTGTGGTGCGTGCCATGCATGGACGATAATGCTCAAGATTGCAAAAAAAAATAATCACTGTAACTATTTTAACAGAGATTTCCAGTCAGTGACCTCTTTCCTTTAGTGCTTGGGATTAGAACCGCTGGCGACACCTTTCTCTGAGGCTCTCACAGGTTGGTCCCCGGGTCACGTTAGGTCCCCATGGAGTGGATACACTGTTAGGGAGAAGCTGTGTCCCGTCAGCACACTCTATAGTAGTATTCAACGTCATTACAGCCTTCCCCGGCTCCAGTGTCAGACATGCTTCTCCTTCCAGTCTCCAGCAGTTTTATGCGGCGTCCACACCCGCCACCTTGAAAGTTACCCTCGTTTTGCCCGCACTCGGGCTCACGTGTCCGCAATCGGCCTGGCAGACTTCCCACTCCCGGACACAGCCGGACACTGGACAGCCGTTACTTTTAGTCCAGGACTACACAGTTTCTTAGTGTCTACACCCATCTAGACGGTACCTCATATCAATACACGGCTACCAACAGACCGCCCTGATGAGTCACGGGACATGTCCCAGTGACGAAACACGTGTCGGCTGGTTTCTGTATCTAACACAATTGGTGTTTAAATAGAAATAAACCTTTTGGTTCCAATACTGATGCCGACCTTCGCATTTATATAACGTACTGCAAACAGATTAACGTTCTGTCAATACCCTCACCGCGTGTGCCCAGGACAATACTCACTCTATAGTAGGATGTTTCTTAAATTTCCTCCGCGTCGGCCGGGCACCCAGGAATTAATTGCAGTTGTGCCCCACGCACTGCAAGCCCCAAGTTAAACAGGAGGGAGCCGGTGGTCGAGAATCCGGAGTGAGATTCATTAACTTACGTAGAAAAATCAGTGCCATCTGCATGTATTTCTTAGGACCCTGTTAGTGGGAGCCGGTCTGTCATCACTGGGAAACTATGGCAGGCTTAACTATTGAGCATTTATTTTATGCCGGCCTTGTAAGCAGTACATGCTGTACCATTATGAAAAAATTTATTTTGAGTTTCCAAAGTCAAAAATGCATTAATTTAACTGCCTCTGTGATTCTCCCAAATACATATACCCATTAACAATATTATTGTTATGCTGTGGCGAAGCAATCTCCTGGATAGTATTTTATGCTTTATTTATTTATGTATTTATTTATCTGTTTTATATAGTGTAGGTTTAACCCAGAAGCCAGATTGATGTTCCCGCTGGAAAAAGGTCAGAGTTATGTCTACTGCCAGTTTTGACTCTCACCATAAAGTAGCACAGAGGGTTAATATGCCTGCAGCACAAAAAGTCTACCAGCATTTACAGAACTGTATTTTATGTGCATAGCTCAGTGGGTTGCTGCTTTTGTAACAACTTGTGGGTCAGCTGCACCTGGCGCACAGGTTAAGGTGGAAGGTGCTCATTATTTAAAAATAATACATTTAAAAGCACCTGCTGCAGAGTTCCGTACACTTTCTCGTTGCTCAAGTGAGTGTGATTTCTGATATTTGTCTGTTTCCATGGACATCGTTACATGATTTTAGTCACAAGAAAGTGTCACTCATAGTCATTCAGTTTTACTAATAAGTACATTAAAACTTTAAAAATGTCACACATAAGCAATCTGAAACCTTAGCAGCTATGCTGGTGCAAGAGTTGGGTGGGCATACCGAAGAACGGCAGTGTTTTTGGCTAACAACATCTTGTGGCTCCACCTTCACATGGCTCCTTCTTTGTGGGCGGGACGGTGTGCTTGCAGTTCTGCTACTTCCAATTGTTTACCCGCCATTACTCTCTCACACCTCTCTACCTCCGTCTTTCATGGCGGCGACAGTGTCCCCTTTCAACCCGCTCTCACGCTAAATTGGAAACCTGTCTTCATCGCAACAGGTTTTTAAACTCAAGTCGGTGCCCCTCGCCAAGGGGTCCATTTAAATTTGATGTATATTGTCCATTTGCTGGAAACAAGCTAATCCTGCTGATAAAATAAGAATCACCAGGATTTCAAGTGCACCGTAGCTGTATAGAAAGCCTTCCAATAGCAGCTCCCAAAGTTAGGGACGCATAAAGGCCCTTTCATGCTTTCAGGACGGGCTCCAAGGTGTGTAATTTGTTTAGACCCTGAACTCGCTATAATTTCACATTATTCAGCTTTCTATAAAAACAGCAGTGTTCATTTTAAACCATGTAGGCCTTTTTGTGAAGAATGTCAGTGTTCCTCTGTTCTGTTTCCTCTCTGTGCTCCCAGACAGGAGCCGTCTCAGTGTTAAGCCCCCCCTCTACGGCCACCAAGGCAGCTGCACCAATTCCCCTTTTGTAAATATACTTGGACATTCTATCTTCACTTCCGTGCCGCATTCACATAGATGCCGAAGTCATTCACCACTTCCTACTCAAACTACGTATCCCTCTCTACCTTGCTTTCTAGCTATTCTATATAGCTCTCACCCCTATCTATTCATTATACCACATAATTCCACCACACAATAACACATCTACACAATTACACTTCACACTATTGCACAACTAACATTTCCAATACAACCCACATAGTCCCACTCCACACACATCCACTACACTCCAACCAAAACACATAAATAAAAGACATTTTCATTTACAATGCCAATAGCTCTAACTCTCGCAAATTCGAGACCTAATGCATTGCAAATGCTTATTAATATATTGGTCAAGCTTGCCTCACATGGTGGACTGAAAACCAAAACCAGTCCTTGCAAAAGTATTTAAACCAGCCCCGCTAGACTACAGGAGGTCGTGACTAGAATGGGGCCACGAAAGTATGCTGGGTCATGGCAGCCCATCCTGCTCTGGAAGCAACCCCCCTACCCTGCAGTCTAGGAAATGACAGTCCAGCCATTACCTCCTCTTTGTTTTAAAATTCTGTCACTTTGTGTCAGTTAAAAGAAGGCCCAGGTGAAATTATCATTAGCAGGCATAATCTCCTGTAATTTCCGCCTTTTCATGTTATGCTTGTTACACAAAATGCCTAAAATATTGCCATTCGGCCAGGATGCGTAATAAGTCCACTGTTCAGAAAAATTCCTAACACAGGAGCAAGGGAACAATGGAACAATGTGAACAAACAAACGCAAGAGGCTGCTGTTATGTCTGATTTAGCTCTATTTTTAATCTAAAAATGTAGATGCATTTTACGCTAAAATATAACGCAAAATGCCAGATTACAGCTCTCACATAATTTTGCATAGTTTTCTGTTAGACCTAGACCTTGCTGCAGGGTCACCCCCAAATATTTTCCCTTTTCCCCCGCCCTCCACTTTTTGCTGAATTTGTTTTTGTTGGCCTTACGACTCTGTGCACTTTACCACTGCTAACCAGTGCTAAAGTGCTTGTGCTCACTCCCCTAAACATGGTTTGACTGGCTTACACCTGATTGGTATACTTAATTTAGTTATTAAGTGGAATACCATGTACCTAGGGGCTGTAAATTAAATGCTACCAATGGGCCTACAAAAACAACAAGGTGATGTATGGAGTGCTTTAATTAATCTCAGCCACTGGCAATCGCTTGGGCCGCATCCCAATCCATCGTTTTTTGCCCACCATGCCTCCTCAGTTTGGACTCACCCATATGCAGTCAGTCTTGACCCTACCCTTCATGGGAGCAGTCCAGCCTGGACTGCCAGGCGAGATCCTCCCTGAACCAGAACCTTAACAACCTCGGACCGGTTTCACAATAGTTAGGGCTCTTCAGCCAGGTATAGCTTGGTCCCAGAGGCACAGTGAGCCCGGGACCCACATCTGGGCATGCTGAGGCACTTAGGGCTTCAAATGAAAAAACAACAAGGTGATGGATGGAATGCTTGAATTAACCAGAAGGCCTACAGCACTTATTGTGCCACCCACTTAAGTGGCACCCTTTAGACATGCCCCTGCAGCCTGAATGCAGTTTTAAACTGCCATGTTGACCTAGCATTAAAAAACCCCTGGCCAAGCTTTAAACAACCCTTTTATTACATATAAGGCACCCCTAAGGTAGGTACTTGGTAGCCCATAGGGCAGGGTGCTGTGTAATTGAAATTATGGACATGTACTATTTCGTTTTACATGTCCTGGTAGTGAAAAACTCCTAGATTCGTTTTTCACTACTGCTGGGCCTACCACTCCCTTAGGACAGCATTGGGGATCCCTTATTACATTTAATAAGCCGTAATTCTTAATTGGGAGCAGGTAGCTATATCATGTTTGCTATCTATGAATACTGTAATGATAAACCCACTTTAATGCAAAGTCGGAATTTTCATTACGATTATGAAAATGCCACTTTGAGAAAGTTGGCATTTTCTTGCCCTTTGTGTTTACTACCTGTCCTGGGTCACATGACTGGGTGTAGTTGACAGTTAGACTTTGTGAATTCCTTCAAGACAGTCACAGAATAGAGGGATTAGATGTGCCTCAATGGGTCATCTGCTGGCAGGATGGTGGGATGGAGCTGAGCACAGCCTCACTTGCAACTGAATAGCCTGTGCTCTGCCTTCCCACAAAGGCCCTAATGACCCCACATTGTCACTGCAGCCATCTTGGAGCCAGGGCAGGGGGGTCCAGAAATTCCGTGCACTTCAAAGAACCTTTCCAGAAGGTTCTCCCACATTCCCGAAGAAGGGTACCAGGGTATAAAAATAGGACCTTCATAACCACTCTTCAGTTCGCTACTGGACCTGCGAAAGGACTCTCAGAGGACTGCCAGCTGCTGTGACCTGCTGCTGTTCCATGAAGGACTGCCTTGATGTCTAGAGCCTGCCTTGAATGCTCAAAGGCCAGCCCTGCTGTTGAGTCCTGCATCTTCACCTGAACCCAGAACTATTACAGTGACCCCAAGATGTAGTTTGCTGGCCTCCTGCTCAGAGCCACAAAGACACAAAAGGCTTCCACCATCTTGAACCCGCACCTGGACCCACCCTGAGCAAGTCCTGAACCTCCACGAGGTGTCCCACCAGTCCTGGACCCTTGGTTGTGGTGCTAAAGTTGCCTAGATGGCCAAAGCCCAAACTGAGGACCTATCTGCCTCAGGTGCATCACCGGTAGGATCGACTTTGTGACTTGTCCCACTACCTTCTTCTTCGCAGCAGCAAATCCTTTTATTTGTTTGAGTTTTATATAGCACTTGCTAGACACGAGGGTATCAGAGCGCTTTACAGGCTATGCGAATACATAAATACGTTTATAAGAGTTTCAAAAGGAACTCTTAATGTAAAAGTCACAAGACAGTACAGCACTAAATGGCTGTATTCAAAAGAAAAACACAGGGTGTATGGAGGAGAAAGGCAAAAAAATTAAATAAAAGCGAATGAGCAAGCCACAAGGAGGCAATTGAGCAATTAATGTGACCATCTAGAAGGTGTTAATCAACGGGGGAAACGAAGAATAGTTTGCGTGCCTGTGGAGGTATCTGTTGAGGAGTAGAGATTTGAGTTCACGTTTGAATGAGAGGAAGGAAGAGTTACAGCGGAGATATCTTTTCAGCTGTCCTCCACTAAAGGGGTATCCAACCTCTTGGAACTATTTTCCGCTACAGCCCTCTACCTTGTCCCGCTGGAGATTTTCGACTTACATTTTGGCGACTAACTTCAAACATAGCAATCTTCACTGCGGATTCAACCAAAGGCCATCCGACGTCACCTCCTCTGACACCTCCTGCAGCCTTACCCTGCTGAAATTTACTTTCTCAGACACTTTTTCACAGAATTTCTTCTAAGTCCGAAGGTAAGCGTTGACCGGGTAAAATCCAGTTTTTGTATCCGAAGTGTGCTCTATTGCGGTCGGCCTTATTTTTCGACTTTGACCCAGTCTCGGGCAACTAGTTGTCCGCGTTTGCCACTTTGATCTTTAATGGTGCTAGTTTTGACAAAAAACTTTAAAAACCCACGACTCCGGATCTACTGATTGGATTTTTGACATTTTGGTGTCAAATAATTTATTAAAATATATTCTATTTTTCTAAATTGTTTTTAGACGAGTTCCTTTGGCAAATTAGGAGGAAGCATATATTGTGTTGTGTTCCTGTCATTTGACTGACTTGTTTTTATGTTAATTTTTCCTCTGCCATTGTCTTTTTTTACACTTTAATCTGTACCTTTCATTATTGTATGTCTTGTGTAACTCTTTGAGCACCAGTTGAATACTGTAATATTTTTTTGTGTTCTATGAATATTTTTCAATGACAAACGTCTTTCAGATAACTGTTGTGAGTACTTTATTTGATCTTCTGTAATATTTTCTTCTATTAATTGTCCTTTTTTAGTTGTATGTCTTGTGCTATTAATATTTTTCTTTTGTTTAAAATTATTCCCTGAACCATTGTTGCTATAACACTAACTCATAATAAGGCAAAGATGCATGAAACTTTACAATATTTAATCTACTTTAAAAAAAAGTAAAAGCTTTTTTTTTTTAATGTCTTCGTTTGATAATATGCAATATATTTCTTGTGTTCCTGTACTTGTCACACAATCAAGAGGTGGCTTTTTGAGCACCAGTAGACAGAGAGCATATTCACAAAACTGAAATCCTGCGATGGGAAACTGCACTCCAGCCCTTTGGAGCAGTCTCCTTAGTGCATAGATACGACATGATGCATCATCAATTAAATTGTGCTGATTGAATCCATAGATTAACCACGATATTCTAAGAGAACAAAGCATGTTGAAGCAATCATTACATTCTTTAGTGCAGGTTTTATTGCATAGCATGCATCACTGAATATTTATATGCGCATACATTATTTTTTTATGTAGGCTCATGCAGTACTCCCAAGATTCACTGCTGCTTTGCAGGGACAGACAAAGTTGGAATGTGTAGTTTCTATTTGAACAGATATTTGGATGTTACAGATACATTTACATGCATATACAATAAATATCTAAATTTGAACCTCGTCTTTTGGTGGAAAATAAACCTATCCCCAGTCAAGGGAATGGTGCAGACGGCTGAGGCATTACTTCCTGTGACAATATGATATCATTGGACACGGAATAGGATTAATAATTCAGTCTATTTTTAGGGTTTGTTCCCCGTTGTACAACTTCAAGGTAGGACAGGGTGTGTTCCCTGCCATGGCTGATCGGCGCTGGACAAAACGAATACATTGGAGGTTTATTCATGATTCAGGGACCTGGGGAAGGCACTTGGCCTCGATGGAGCTCCTATGACGGGGTATTGGTCCCACCAATAACTGCGTGAATATATACCTCACAGCTGCCAAGTTGGCTCTCGACATTCCTGATATCCTCAGCCTGCCGAGGTGTTTTAGACAACAAGAAGTTGCATTTGAAACTTGCAAGTTTGTTTAATAGCTCAGAAATGCAAAGGCATTCTTAGCCAAAGTGCGAGGGGTGGATAAAGGCATCGCAACTGAAATGTGTTCACTTGGCATGAACGATTCCTGCGCACAAACTTACACCAATACACTATCATAACAGTAGGCCTCATTTATGAAAAGTGTTGCATCACTGTGATAAAACCGCGATGCAACACTTTTCATTGCGCCCTCCTTGCGACACCATGGATGCGCTGTATTTACTCCATGTCTGAAGGATTGACAGATGTGTCAGGAATACTGACGTATCTGTCGGCGCAAAACTCATGCATTGTTGGAGTTGTGTCGTACGCATGACGCAACTCCAGCAATGCATAGGGGAGGCCTATACCTATTGCACTGCGTCACCCTTACGCCTGCGATGAGACAGGCGTAAGATTTTGGCGCAGTGGTGTCCTAGAAGTGGTGCAGTGAAATCTAATAATTTCACTGCACCACTTCTACGAGGCTTTCTTGCGGGGGAACGGCCACCCTGCATACATTATACCTGACGCAGGTATAATGTGACACAGGGGTTTACAAAGTGACGCATCTGCCTAGATGCATCACTTTGTAAAAATGGCGCAACGTGGCGCATTATTTATGCCACCACTGCATCACGAGAAGTGGTGCAACAGCAGCTTAAAAGTGTCACAAGGGGCTCATAAATCAGCCCCAGTGAGTTTTCACTAGTACTAACAATAGGAAACAGGAAATTATCAAGTTCGAGCAAACAAAATACAAAAGGATAAAAAGCCAGGGCCCGCTATTAGCCATTGTTCAGAACTGGCATGGCCGGCTTTAGCGCTGGTGGCACCCGGTACGACAATCATTTTTGGCGCCCCCACCCATCATGACCTCCTCCTCGGATTCTCTCACTACCACCTGGCAAAAGTGCCCCTCATCTCTCCAATCATAAGTTATTGCTAAAAGCAGCGCCCCCTCTTGAGGTCAGCGCCCCCTTCACAGGTCAGCGCCCAGTGCGGCCGCACCAGTCGCACTGCCATTAAGCCGGCCCTGAGAACTGGCAGGGGACTATCTCTATCGCGTAGTTTGGTCAATGCAAAAGGAGAATGAGAAAAGCAGGGCACAACCCCCTAGAATTCTTTGGGTTATATGTGAACAAAAAAGTAATCAAAGCTTGACTGGATTCCAAGGGCCTGGATTTGATTTCTTCGTCACAAGCAGGGACAAGGGGGACCTTCTGGCCCATCTAGTCTTAACCCCTTCGATGCTCATGACGGAATGGCTCCGTCATGAGCATCGGTGCCCCTGTGCTCATGACGGAACCATTCCGTCATGAGGCCAGGGGCATGAAATCCCTCTGCTGCAGACAGCAGAGGGATTTCCTTGTCTCCCCCAAAGCCTCGGAAGCTGGGGAAGAGCTTCCCCAGCTCCCGAGGCCCCCTCCTTCGTTTCTGTGCAAGACGATCAGCGCGCATGTCGCGCTGTCGTCATTGCACAGAAACCGAAACTGAAATGAGCCTTTAGGCTCATTTCAGTTTCACTTTCTATTGCTCAGGGGGCTATCTCAGCCCCCCGGGCACGTAGAAAGACGGGAGAGGTATCATTGGGAGAATCTCCCCTTTCCAATGGTACCCCTCCTCAGTGGATCCTTGCTTGGGGATCGCCCCAGGAGGGCGATCCCCAAGCATGGATCCACCCACTAGACACCAGGGAGGGGGGAGTGGCCCCTTGGGCAAGGGCTTTTGCTCCCCCCAAATAAATTTGGTGTGATTTAGTCTTTTTGCCCCCCTGGGGGGCAAAAAGCGCACTAGACGCCAGGGACTTTTTTTTGGCGCATAAGTTATTAGGGTGGGGGCTGCCCATAAAGGGCATGTCGATGCCCCCACCCCGCAAAATTTACAGCCTTTCTGCCCCCCCGGGGGGGGCAAAAAGCCCACTATATGCCAGGGATTTTTTATTGCTAAATTGAATTAGGGTGGGGGCTGCCCAAAACGGGCATGCCGATGCCCCCACCCCCCGGCTGCAAAAATTACAGTCGTTCTGCCCCCCCGGGGGGGCAGAAAGCCCACTAGATACCAGGGATTTAAAAAAAATATATAATTAGTGGTGGGGGCTGCCAAATATGGGCATGCCCATGCCCCCACCCCCCCGCAAAAATGACAGCCTTTCTGCCCCCCCGGGGGGGCAAAAAGCCCACTAGACGCCAGGGATTTTTTGGGGCAAATCTGAATTAGGGTGGGGCTGGCCAAAATGGGCATGCCAATGCCCCCATCCCTCCCCCACAAAAATTACAGCCTTTCTGCCCCCCGGGGGGCAAAAAGCCCAGTAGACGCCAGGGATTTTTTTGGCAAATTTTAATTAGGGTGGGGGCATTGGCATGCCCGTTTTGGGCAGCACATACCCTAATTAAATTTTGCTCAAAATAATCCCTGGCGTCTAGTGGACTGTCTGCCCCCCCTGGGGGGCAAAACGGGCATGCCCATGCCCCCACCCCCGCAAAAATTACAGTCTTCCTGCCCCCCCTGGGGGGCAGATGGGCAGTAGCCCCCAATCTGCCTCCCCGGGGGGGCAAAAAGCCCACTAGACGCCAGGGATTTTTTGGGGCAAATTTTAATTAGGGTGAGGGCATTGGCATGCCCGTTTTGGGCAGCACATACCCTAATTAAATTTTGCTCAAAATAATCCCTGGTGTCTAGTAGGCTTTCTGCACCCCCGGGGGGGGCAAAAAGTCCACTAGTCGCCAGGGATTTTTTTTGGGCAAATTTGAATTAGGGTGGGGGCTGCCCAAAACGGGCATGCCCATGCCCCCACCCCCTCCCCCACAAAAATTACAGCCTTCCTGCCCCCTGGAGGGCAGATGTGGCAGTAGCCCCCAATCTGCCCCCGGGGGTGTAAAAGCCCACTAGACGCCAGGGATTTTTGCGCAAATTTTAATTAGGGCGGGGGCATTGGCATGCCCGTTTTGGGCAGCCCCCACCCTAATTAAAATTTGCCCCAAAAAATCCCTGGCGTCTAGTAGGCTTTCATCCCCCAATCTGCACCACCGGGGGGGCAAAAGCCCACTAGTCGCCAGGGATTTTTTTGGGCAAATTTGAATTAGGGTGGGGGCTGCCCAAACGGGCATGCCCATGCCCCCAACCCCTCCCCCGCAAAATTACAGCCTTCCTGCCCCCCCTGGGGGGCAGTAGCCCCCAATCTGCCCCCCCGGGGGGGGCAATAAGCCCACTAGACGCCAGGGATTTTTTTGGGCAAATTTTAATTAGGGTGGGGCTGCCCAAAACGGGCATGCCAATGCCCCCACCCGCAAAACTTACAGACTTTCTGCCCCCCCTGGGGGAAATATGGGGGCAGTAGCCCCCAATCTGCCCCCCACGGGGGGGCAAAAAGCCCACTAGACGCCAACGATTACGCTGGCTTTTTTTATGCGCGACAGGCAAGGGCCCAAAACGTATTGAGGCAACATCAAAATTGCCTATCAAAAAATGTTTTGGGCCTTTGCCTGTCGCAGGTACTTGGGCCTCCCACACGAGTGAGGCACCATTTTTATCGGGAGATCTGGGGGAACGCTGGGTGGTAGGAAATTTGTGTCAGCCCGGTGATGCCACAACTTTCCCACACAAAAATGTGTGAAAAAAGTGATTTGTTCAGCTAAATTTCAGGTTTGTAGGGGATTCTGGGTAAGAAAACGTTGGGGGATCCACGCAAGTCATACCTCCCTGGAATCCCCCGGGTGTCTAGTTTTCAGAAATGTGTGCGTTTGGTAGGTTACCCTAGGTGGCCGCCGAGCCCTGGGCCAAAAATTCATGGGACCCCCTTGCAAAACCAGGTCGTTTTGTGATAGGCAATTTTGATGTCGCCTCAATACGTTTTGGGCCCTTGCCTGTCGCGGGTACTTGGGCCTCCCACACAAATGAGGCACCATTTTTATCGGGAGACCAGGGGAAACGCTGGGTGGTATGAAATTTGTGTCAGCCCGGTGATGCCACAACTTTCCCACACAAAAATGTGTGAAAAAAAAGTGATTTTTACATCTAAATTTCAGGTTTGCAGGGGATTCTGGGTAAGAAAATGTTGGAGGATCCACGCAAGCCATAACTCCCTGGAATCCCCCGGGTGTCTAGTTTTCAGAAATGTGTGGGTTTGGTAGGTTTCCCTAGGTGGCCGCCGAGCACGGGGCCAAAAACCCAGGTGACCCCCCTTGCAAAGCCAGGTCGTTTTGTGATAGGCAATTTTGATGTCGCCTCAATATGTTTTGGGCTCTTGCCTGTCGCGGGTACTTGGGCCTCCCACACAAATGAGGCACCATTTTTATTGGGAGACCTGGGGGAACACTGGGTGGTAGGAAATTTGTGTCAGCCCAGTGATGCCACAACTTTCCCACACAAAAATGTGTGAAAAAAGTGATTTTTTTCAGCTAAATTTCAGGTTTGCAGGGGATTCTGGGTAGGAAAACGTTGGGGGATCCACACAAGCTATACCTCCCTGGAATCCCCGGGTGTCTAGTTTTCAGAAATGTGTGGGTTTGGTAGGTTTCCCTAGGTGGCCGCCGAGCCCCGGGCCAAAAGTCATGGGACCCCCCTTGCAAAACCAGGTCGTTTTGTGATAGGCAATTTTGATGTCGCCTCAATACGTTTTGGGCCCTTGCCTGCTGCGGGTACTTGGGCCTCCCACACGAGTGAGGCACCATTTTTATCGGGAGACCTGGGGGAACGCTGGGTGGTATGAAATTTGTGTCAGCCCGGTGATGCCACAACTTTCCCACACAAAAATGTGTGAAAAAAGTGATTTTTCTACCTAAATTTCAGGTTTGCAGGGGATTCTGGGTAAGAAAACGTTGGGGGATCCACGCAAGCCATACCTCCCTGGACTCCCCCGGGTGTCTAGTTTTCAGAAATGTGTTGGTTTGGTAGGTTTCCCCTAGGTGGCCGCCGAGCCCCGGGCCAAAAAGTCATGGGACCCCCCCCCCTTGCAAAACCAGGTTGGTTTGTGATAGGTAATTTTGATGTCGCCTCAATAGGTTTTGGGCCCTTGCCTATCGCGGGTACTTGACCCACCCATGCAAGTAAGGTACCATTTTTCTCTAAAGACTTTGGGGAACTCGGGGTGGGTGGAAATTTGTGGATCCACGCAGATTCCAGAACTTTCCACCACAGAAATGTTCGGAAAATGTGGTTTTTTTTAGAACTTTTTAGGTTTGCAAGGTATTCTGGGTAACAGAACCTGGTGGGAGCCAGTCAAGTCACCCCATCCTGGATTCCCCTGGGTGTCTATTTTTCAAAAATGTACAGGTTTGCTAGGTTTCCCTAGGTGCCGGCAGAGCTAGGGTTCAAAAACTACAGCTAGGCACTTTGCCAAAAAAGGGTCATTTTTCACTGTGAAATTGTGGTGTGTCCACATTGCGTTTTGCGCCGTTTCCTGTCGCGGGCACTAGGCCTACCCACACAAGTGAGGTACCATTTTTCTTGGAAGACTTTGGGGAACGCGGGGTGGGTGGAAATTTGTGGATCCACGCAGATTCAAGAACTTTCCACCACAGAAATGTGAGGAAAATTTGTTTTTTTTGACAACTTTTAGGTTTGCAAGAGATTCTGGGTAACAGAACCTGGTGGGAGCCAGTCAAGTCACTCCATCCTGGATTCCCCTGGGTGTCTAGTTTTCAAAAATGTATAAGTTTGCTAAGTTTCCCTAGGTGCCGGCAGAGCTAGGGTTAAAAAACTACAGCTAGGCACTTTGCCAAAAAAGGGTCATTTTTCACTGTGAAATTGTGGTGTGTCCACGTTGCGTTTTGCGCCGTTTCCTGTCGCGGGCACTAGGCCTACCCACACAAGTGAGGTACCATTTTTTCTCGGAAGACTTTGGGGAACGCGGGGTGGGTGGAAATTTGTGGATCCGCGCAGATTCCAGAACTTTCCACCACAGAAATGTGAGGAAAATGTGTTTTTTTTTACATTTGTTTAGGTTTGCAAGGAATTCTGGGTAACAGAACCTGGTGAGAGCCAGTCAAGTTGTCTTGTGGCTCATGGCCTCCTGGCCTGCCTGGATACGTTGGCAGGCCTGACTGCCATGATGACTTTTGCGCACGTTACTCTTAACTGTTGTTCTGTCGCCCTCGGCCACTGCCAAGTTATTATACAACTGTCTGCATTTTCTGCTTCTCACCTTTTCTCCTATACCCTTTGGGCTCCGTCTGAACAACAGTTACAAGGTCGAATAACAAATCCCTGGTTCTTACTGATTTGGCCCGTCCCTCGCACCTAGACATAACACCATGTACAGCTGCCATGGAGAAATTAGTGGGCTTTTAATAATGCGGTCGCTCGCTTTAGAAGGCACTTGGAGACGAACTTTCCAGAGAGAAGAGCTGTGATTGTCTGCTGATGTAGTTTTGCATCTAGAGACTGAGGTATGGGGGTTCGCTAGTCAAAGCCCAAAGGTCTTCTATTCTCATAATAAACTGGCTTCCAGCACGGGGAGGGTGGTAATGTTAGTTAGACATATATCCACTGCTTTATGAGATGCTTTCCCCGTTCGTATTCTATGGAGTAGTAACTATGCTGATTATATTATTCATATGTATTATGCTATTAGTACTGACACGTGTACTGTATCTTAGAGCACGTAAGTTGAAATAAATATTTTGAACTATACAGTGTCTCTTCTTACGCATGTTGTGGACAGGTACGAGTGTGACGAAAGAGTGTTCTTGCCTCTGCGAGTCCTGAGTGAGAGAGAGATACCGTGTTCTGGGTTGTCTAATCATTGGTACATTAGTGCTAATGGGACGCTAAGGCTAGTTGGGTTGGGGTTTTGGGTGCTAAGGTCTATGGTTGGCTCACCACCATATTCCAAGGTCCTATTATCCTGTGCATAGCTCTGTATGTGCAGAAACCTTATGACATGGCGCGACCAACGAGTGGGGCAGCTTACTTGCGAGATGCTTGAGTAGTACTTGTGCTTGTCCACAAACCCCTCACGTACGCTTCCGGAAGCGTGTGTGACGGCGATACCTCCTATATTGTAGATTTTGTAGGTTCTTTCAAGCTTGATGTTATTAAAAAAGGTTTTTTAAATATAACCCTTTTTGTGCTGCCTAGTGTAAGATTGTTGGATAGACCCGTTAGTAATGGCGGGTATAGACATCGCGGCGCATAGCCGCACAGCACTCCGGGATCACTTACGAGTGTATGGAGTGCCAGACGCGGGAGTTGAACTAGTCTTTGTGGTTCAAGCCGACCCGGCTTTCCACTTTGAAGTGTTCTACTCTTGGATCACTTTTCCAGCGGTGAATGCGAACGATAATCTGTTCCATGAATATGAACCCACCGTTGTTCCTGCTGTCTATAGACCTTATACTACTCTTGAAGTACCGCTCACGGCTTGGCAACACCGTGTTTGGTTTAATGGCGCCCTCCCACAACCGACTACCACGGTTCGTTTAGGCCCCTTATCTATAGAGGGGGCCACTTGGCCTGTTTTGGCCGGGTACACCCCACATCCGCGTTATATGACTATACCAGTCGCGGAACTGCGCACTATGTATGCGGCCTTGGTGCAGGTGCATCGAGCTTTAGTGCGATATGTTACAGGCAGCATCCATGGAGCCGCTCCTGGAGTTGCTGGCCAACCAGCTGCTGCAGGCGGAGTGACCATAAGTCCCGTCATGGTGAATTCGGTGATGGGCAAACGGCCACAAAATAAGGATGATTTTCCTTATTGGCTTGCAGAAAAGTTTGATCAGTTGGAGGCAGTTTTTCCACATACAACTCCAGTGGATAAACATCGTATTTTAACGATTAGTTTGCCAAAAGACTTAATTCCCGAGTTGACAGCATGTGACAACTGGGGTAAGGTATTCGCAGCAGTATATTCTAAATGTTTTGGTACTCCTTCCATGACGGTTCTCCCCTCTGTAATTAAAAAAGTACAGGACGAACATGGCCCTGAAGCGGCTGTGGAATTAGGGATGAGACTGGTGGGAGTGTTTGAAGTAGTAGCTGAGCTGATCCTTGCGAATGTCAAGGGCGATGCAGTGAACTTTCAAGTAGCTAACGCTTTGGCTTTAGTCCCAGAATTGGACAAGCCTCGCGAATTACCGAAAATTATTACCCAGGCTTACAAAACTATTGGTAGAAATAGCCTGGGTAACAAGCCTTTTGCAAAACAGCAAACACAATCGCAACCACAACAGCAACAAACCAAATCTCAATCTGAGAAAGATGAGAAACCAGTCTTCACTAAAAAGAGCTGGAGGCTGAAAAAACAGGGTAAGCAACAAAAAAAGCCGGGGTCGCGAGGCGCATCCCCGGTTTCAGTTTCTTCTGAACGCACTTATGATTTACGCGATAGAGCGAGAATTAAGTCACCGGATAGGTTTCAGATCCCTGATACGCGTTCTCCTCGTTCTTCACAGGCACAGACTTCGTCACAGGCCGGTGGAGGAGACCGCCAGGATAGAGGAAGGGCCCGTGAGGCCCCACAGGGACGAGACCAGCCTCGACAACAAGTCAGAGGAAAAGAGGAAGACGCTCAACGTTTTCGACCACAATTTCAGAAGAAGAAAGTTGCCGCTGTAACAGCGAAATATGCCACAGACGGTGAGAACGAGACTCCTGAATTGGACGTGGGCAGTAACCCTCCTAGACAGCGCCGCGGAAGTTACCATAGTGCGGGAGGCGCTACGTCCTCATATGGAGGCGACAGCAACTGAAACATTCATTACTGTTGAAACAGCAGACACCAGAGTGGCACCCCCTGACAGACTATTTAATATTGTCATTCAAATTGAAGGTGATATACAGCGTGTAATTAAAGGGATTTTTTGGGAAAATCTGACCTCTTCATATGACATTTTGTTAGCAGAGGCGGATTGGCCACCCCCATTCGTTCTTGCTGCGCGTAAAGGGGAGGAGGTAATCCTTCCGAGCTTTTCTCGACATGTCCCAAAGGACAAAGCGGAGGCTCTTGCAGCAGAGTGGGCTGTGTCCCTGGCTCCAGCGTTATTCCGCAATCACGTGGGTTGGGACGAAGATTCTCCCCCATGAAATACCTTTGCGGTCGTTACCGCAGCCACAACCCCAATATCCCATAAAACGTGAAGCCAAAGGCCCCGTTTCAGAAATTCTTACTCAGTTGGAATATCAGGGAGTAATTGAACCCTGTGTATCACCTATGAACAATCCCCTTTTCGCGGTTTCTAAACCCGATGGATCGTACCGCTTAGTATTGGATTACCGGCATTTGAACTCGCATTGTCGGACCTTTGCGGTGCAAAATACCCATAGTTCTGCGCTTGTAGACAGTCTTGTTCGTAAAAAATATAAAACAACACTTGACCTTTCAAATGGATTCTACACGCACAACTTGGCCCCGGAAAGTGGCCAATGGTGTGCTTTTACTTCCGGTGGTAAAATGTTCAAATTCAGGCGTCTTCCTATGGGCTACAAAAATAGTCCAGGCGTGTTCGCCGCTCGTGTTGTCTCTTTGTTAGACGGCATTGATACAGACGCCTGTTCATATGTGGATGACATTTATCTGACAGATGACAAATTGTTTCCGCATCTAACTCGAGTAGACCGCATTATTCTTGAATTCGCGGTTCAAGGTTACAAAATCAACTTTGCTAAATCTCACATTGCTGAATTTACCGTTTTGTTCTTGGGCTATGAGCTCAACAATGAAGGTAAGGGTTTAGCCCCCCATTTTCTGGAGAAATGTGCACTTCTGTGCCCTCCTACTAATCTGAAGAAACTTCAGTCTTTGCTGGGTTTTCTGAACTTTGGACGTACATATATTCCCGAATACGCCCAGCGTATCAAGCCATTGTATGCCTTGATACAACCTACTTATTCGAAGTCTTGCTGGCTTCCGGAGCATACCTCCATTCTGCAGTCTTTGCAAACAGACCTTCTTGAGTCTAAATTCCTTTTGACGCGTGATAACCACACAAACTTGGTGATTAGAATCATCCCAGGGGCAGTGGGTTTCACGTATTTAACCTTTAATGAAGGTGATACAGTACCCATCGCATACAAGTCACATCTGTACACCTCCGCAGAGATGCGGTTTTCATCTGTGGAGAAAGTGCTAAAACAGCAGTGCAAATGGCGATCCTGAAGGAGCGCGCACTGGCACAAGGAAAACGCATTTTGGTGGTAACACCATATCCTGCTCTAGAGGCAGTGACCAAAGCAAGTGTACCTAACTCAAAAGCATTGCACCCCCGTTGGATTCAATGGGCAACATCTTTGACGTCTCCGGATGTCACTTTTATATTCGATTCTTCACTTCAGACTCAGGAGTTCTTACAGTATGAATTCGTTCATCCTCCTCCTCTGTCCTTATTGCCGCTTGAGGACTACAACTGTGTGATCTATACCGATGGTTCGGCACAACCGGTCACGGGTTCCAAACATGCTTATTCAGCCGCATGTGCTATTGTTGCAGGTACGTTTGTGAACGGAAAGTTCACATCCACTGTGGTGCATACACAGACACTCGGAGACAGTACCACACAATTGGCCAAGTTGCGTGCATTGGTGCTTGCGCTTGAGTTTGTAAATCCTGATGTGACCACTTTAATAGTTTGCAATTCTTACCACTGTGTTCAATCATACAATGACAATCTGTTCTTTTGGTCACAAAATGACTATAGAGACGCTAAAGGCAACACAATCAAGCATAAAATGCTTTGGGTTAGAGTGGCAGAATTACAAAGACATCTGCCACTCACGCAGGTGGTTCACACCCTAGGCCATCAGCGGGTGGGCGCACACGCTGTTGGTAACAGTCTGGCAGATGAAGCTGCCAGATCAGCAGTACTCACGTGTTCAGTAGCAGCAGTTACTAGATCCATGTCTAGAATAGACACTGATATCTTGGCAGCTATTGCTGCAACAAAAGAAGGAATGAATTACCCTAGAGGTTTCCCTTCTAAATATTCTTACCAGATAGGTCCCGATCAGGCTCCTTATGTAACAATACCTGACGTTGGGGTTCGGCTGATCCCCAACGCGGACCGCAGACTTTCCTTGATGGCAGCGGCACACGAAGGCATGGCTTCGGCACACGCTGGTGTGTCAGCGACAATTTCCATTTTGCAGCAGCGTTACTGGTGGCGGGGTTTATATAAAGATACACGTACTTATGTGCTCTCCTGTGACGTTTGTCAACAGATCAAGCCTTCAACAGTCACAAGACCACCGCAGACCTCGCTTGCAATTTCAAACAGACCCTTTGGGTGTGTTTACTTGGATCACTGCGGTCCATTTTCTTCAGACACTGCCTATAAATATATCTTAGTGGCAGTGGACTCGTGCACACGGTTCATCTGGGTCTGGCCACAACGGAGTGCTGACGCTCGAAATGTCATAAGGGATTTGCGTGTCTTTGTGGGAATTTTTGCATGCGGCACCTTCCATTCTGACCAAGGTCCGGCGTTTGCCTCTAAGGCTTACAAGGACGCAATGGGCTCCTTAGGGGTGCGGGTGAAATTTTCGTCTCCGTATAGGCCTGAGGGCAACTCTATCGTTGAACGAATGAACCGTGACTTAAAGCAATCCTTGACAGCTAGAGTTATAGGTACTGGCAGGAACTGGCTGGCCCACTTGTATACCGTTCAGCGTGCACTTAATAATCTCCCTAGAAGGCCTCTGGGTGGGCGGACCCCTTACGAAATGCTCTTTGGCATACGAATGTTTGTGCCTGACCTTGATGGTCTAGACATGGCGGCGCAATCCGCCAAGTTTGATGTAGATAATCATTCTACTATGTTACAGGACTTACAAGAAGCCCGAGACAAACTTGCAATTGCACATTTGCCTTCAGCCACAGACCCTGCTCTGCAGATTCCGGTTGCCGGCTGGCTTCCGAAGATTGGCGACCTGGTACGAGAGAAGGTGGAGAACAAAAAAGAATTCGGCCCCTCTTTTCGTGCACCGGTTCCAGTCCTGGGCTTGAAGGGGACACGTACAGTCATCTTACCACCGCTTCCCGGTCGCAAGGAAAACAGATACATCTCAGTGGAAAATGTCAAGCTACAACATCTGGCCGATCCTGAATAGTGTCACACCAGCGGTCTCTTGTCCTGCCATTTATCGGACATGTGTTCGCGGCACGCCTGCACGAACAGTCACTGATGTTACCATGGAGATGGTTGATTTGCCTGAAAATATATTTGAACCCCCTGCATCACCCTGCATAGATGAGGACGAATATACTTATCCCGCCACAGAGTCGGAGGCACACCAACCAACAACGCCACTGAGTCCGACACGTTATTCCTTTGACTCGGATTCCAACTCATCAAAGGTCCCGTCCAAGTTTAGTCTTTTTGTATCCTGGTTCAGAGACAATTTTTTGATTCCACCTTGGACATATATTTGGATGATACTTTTCTTGTTTTTTTTGTTCATGTCCATTGGCTTTGTCACAGTGTTTTTTCTACTCATCAATGGTCACTATTTACCTGAACGCTCTGCTGTGAACAGTGTGGCTGGGACTCTGGCTCCACATTCCTCTTCACACATCATGAAGCGTGACCATACATTTGTGAACATTTCGGCGTTTCCAGTTGCTGATGGCATCGTATGGGATGCGGTAAACTTTCAAATCCATGGCCCGACAGAAATTATTAATGTACCAAATGTCCTTCGAGTCTCGATGGGTGATGTAGTAAAAAGTAATATTCATTCTGATGATTGGGATGTGCATGCCGTTGAAGCATTGTTTGCTGATTTAAAATATTATGCTTCCTTTAATGCTGAGGACTTGTATATGAATTCTGCGAATTATGCCGATTTGTATTGCTACCAGCATTGGGGCAATCATTTTCTCCACAAACCAAGTGCACTACGCAGCCCTTTTACTTATACCCAATGGGAACACTGCCCAAACCCCATACCAGGTAGCTCCCAGACTCTTCGAAATAAATTCACCTATTTTACTGATTTCAATCGATCGAACCCTGGGTCCTATTATTTTAAATTAAAAACCCCATTGACTCAAAAAATAATGTTGACTCACACTAAATTACTTTATTCGGGTTCCTTTTTAAGCGCCTTGGCGGTGGGTGGTTATGAGTATTGGAAAGACACAGTGGATTTAAAATCAATCTGGGGTTCGAAGCCATGGCAGGTGCAGGGCACCGAGGCTTTGCACCGCGCTTGCCTTATCCCAGCACAAATTATGTTTTTAAATACTTCCATTTATCAGACCACGTGTTGGGGGTTGGCTTCCGTTAAACAACTAAATGCGCCAGCCATCCCATCCTTGTCGAGTTCGCCAAATGATAGTTTACGATTTGATATATCCCTTTTGAAGTTACAGGCTCATTTTCAAAACAATTCTTTTAACGTTTCTGCACTGATACAGTCACCCTGGTTGGCATGGCCCATATCATCGAATGCATGCCAGCTGCGTTTCCATGGCACTGTTCCTGGCTACATACAGGACAAGCCTGATCCAAAATTTACTGCAACTCGTACTGTCACCACGTATTCGGTTGGTAAATTATGTAAACAATGGTTACAACATTCGTCCTTAGACTCTGTTAAGAAACATTTGTCTCTCCTATCAGGCACTATTGATTTATCTGACTTTATCTTGGGACCTCGTGGTCCCCGACCGAAGAGATTCATTTATGAAGCGTATAATTGTCACATAATTGTCATAAGCTGTCACAAATGGAAGCTGCTTCCCGCCTTCGGGAAATAGACCAAGCAAATTTGGAAAAGGTGCTTGCTGTTGTTGACAATAGTATAAATACCCTGTCTTCCCGCATTTACACATTAGAGAATATTGTATCCTCTGTTGTTGATATTGTACAAGATGATGTCTCTATGTTGTATCATGGTCAGAATCAGTTGCGCTCAGTGATGCAGTTTGCCTGGACTTTGCAAACCCTTAAGTTAGGTAAAGTTCCTTGGAATCTTTTGAACACTACTGCCCTTTTTCTGCCTTTTAATTTGATAGAAAAACAGCAGTTCATGTCCATGAAAGATGCATCTTACACCTTGTTACATATCGAGAAAGTTGATCCTTTACCATTCTCTGTAGCGGAACTAGATTCTGCAGTGTGGCTAGTTCATGGGGTTATCGCTTTACCTTTTTCCCTGTTTGAATTTAGCTCGTGCATGAAACATTATCCTGTGGGCCGTTTTCAGCCTTTGGGTAGTGCTTTCCTGCATGAACTCTGGTCCTTGCCTTTCATGTATAAATGCCTTAGAGAAGGCAAGGAAGTGTTTCTCACGGGGAGTCTTGTGATTCAACTGTGGGTCATTCGCTTATTTGTAAACATATTAAATTGCACGGGGCTTGTAGCGTTTCAGTTCCGAATCTGGCATGTGTGCTAAAGGGTATTCCTGCTCCTGCTATTTCTCCTACTTTTACTTTGCTTACTAACGGTAGCTATTTGCTTTTAAATAACGAAGACTGTTGTGGCCTACAGGCTGGCATTCCGTATATTGTTACGGTCTCACACAGAGTTGTCTGCTGCAAGAATGTGCTTTTTCCTCCCCCTCACGACATCGTTGATAACTCTCTTTGGCCTTCCATTCCTACCATGGAGGCAGATTTCAATAAGTTGAGCAGAATAAAGGCCCTATTATTGAATAAGGAGGTTTTGCTCACATCCGCCCGGGAGACATTCATTCTCCAGGTGGCGAGTACCCATAGTGAAATACAGGCCCTTTTGAACACTGACCTCCCCCAACATTTTGGGGAGTTGATTCATCGTATTTTTAACGCATCAAACACTGAGGGTCTGGTGCACTTTTTTAAAATTGTGGGGTCTGGCCTGGTGTCCACCTTTCAAACTATTTTCGGTGTGATACCGGCGTTCATACATTCTATTTTTTCTAGCGTCTTTGGTGGTTTCCCATTAATCCTCGCTTTGGCGGCTGGTGTCTTGCTGTTGGTCTGTTTTCTGCGCAATGGCTGTACACCACTGGGTCCTTCTCGATCCCGAACGCCTCCAGCTGCTCCGTGAGCGACTTCTGGTTGGCTTCGATGTTCTGCCCTTGGCAACTATCAGTGTGTCCTACACCCTTTCCTTTCGCTTTGCGTATTTCACTTGCGTGCAACCTGTGATGTCATGCATCCGCTGTCCGTTCACATGGACCATGGATTATTGCCTCTCCAATTCATCATTGTCCTTTCCGGATTTTGTTCAGTTGGTGGGTCCCTTAGAGGCCCATGAACGGGACTGTTCCGCTGCTGGCTTTATGATGCGTGCGGCTGCACTGGGGATTTTGGCACAATGGGATATCTGGGCGGCTGCTCAGAATCTCCTACAACGAAGTTATATTGAATATCACGCAAGCTGTCCCGCATTGCTTTTGGATGCTCCATCCTCTGAGGAACATTCCTGCAGCTTTGACCTGTTGGACTGGATGGCGTCTACGTTTTTTGGCGATTCCAATGATGTTCTCTTGGACGGTATAGCTTTTTTCTGCTCTTCCACGTTTTTGGATTGATTAACTTGTTGTTCACTGTCGGTGGACTGCCTCATTTCTGCTCAGGTGTTTGGAACTCTGTCTTCATTTCCGTCTTGGCCGATGGACTGTCCATGGGAGGGTGTCTTGTGGCTCATGGCCTCCTGGCCTGCCTGGATACGTTGGCAGGCCTGGCTGCCATGATGACTTTTGCGCACGTTACTCTTAACTGTTGTTCTGTCGCCCTCGGCCACTGCCAAGTTATTATACAACTGTCTGCATTTTCTGCTTCTCACCTTTTCTCCTATACCCTTTGGGCTCCGTCTGAACAACAGTTACAAGGTCGAATAACAAATCCCTGGTTCTTACTGATTTGGCCCGTCCCTCGCACCTAGACATAACACCATGTACAGCTGCCATGGAGAAATTAGTGGGCTTTTAATAATGCGGTCGCTCGCTTTAGAAGGCACTTGGAGACGAACTTTCCAGAGAGAAGAGCTGTGATTGTCTGCTGATGTAGTTTTGCATCTAGAGACTGAGGTATGGGGGTTCGCTAGTCAAAGCCCAAAGGTCTTCTATTCTCATAATAAACTGGCTTCCAGCACGGGGAGGGTGGTAATGTTAGTTAGACATATATCCACTGCTTTATGAGATGCTTTCCCCGTTCGTATTCTATGGAGTAGTAACTATGCTGATTATATTATTCATATGTATTATGCTATTAGTACTGACACGTGTACTGTATCTTAGAGCACGTAAGTTGAAATAAATATTTTGAACTATACAGTGTCTCTTCTTACGCATGTTGTGGACAGGTACGAGTGTGACGAAAGAGTGTTCTTGCCTCTGCGAGTCCTGAGTGAGAGAGAGATACCGTGTTCTGGGTTGTCTAATCATTGGTACATTAGTGCTAATGGGACGCTAAGGCTAGTTGGGTTGGGGTTTTGGGTGCTAAGGTCTATGGTTGGCTCACCACCATATTCCAAGGTCCTATTATCCTGTGCATAGCTCTGTATGTGCAGAAACCTTATGACAAAGTCACCCCATCCTGGATTCCCCTGGGTGTCTAGTTTTTAAAAATGTATAGGTTTGCTAGGTTTCCCTAGGTGCCGGCAGAGCTAGGGTTCAAAAACTACAGCTAGGCACTTTGCAAAAAAAGGGTACTTTTTCATTGTGAAATTGTGGTGTGTTCATGTTGCGTTTTGAGCCGTTTCCTGTCGTGGGCTCTATGCCTACCCACACAAGTGAGGTACCATTTTTATCGGGAGACTTAGGGTAATTCAGATCTGTAAAGCAAATGTTATTACCTATTGACTTTCAATGCATTTCTGCCTTCCAAATGAAAGACAATGTGTAAAAAGAAGTCATTTTGAAAAATGACCGATAATTCTCATGCTAGTATGAGTATTCCCAATTTCGAAAATGTGCAAATATCTACTGTTTCTAAACTCTATATTTTGTTCCCATTTCAGAAATACATAGGTGTCTTTCATACCGATTTTTCCATGTATACATTTTCCCAGAATAATTGCTATATACCCGGTACATAATAAAAAACCATTGCAAGTCGCTGCTCAGTTTTTGGCTCTGGGTTCGTCGGGTTCTTGGTGAACCTACAAGTCCTATATATCCCCACAACCAGTAAGGTCCCGCAGATGTAACGGTATATTGTTTTAAAAGAGCTGTCATAATTATAAGAAGTTACAGGTGAAAACGTTGACACAAAATGCTGTTTTTTCAACTAATTTTCAATTTTTCCTATATTTAACTGTTAGTTTCTATAAAGAAACCTTGAAGGATCTACACAAATGACCCCTTGCTGAATTCAGAATTGTGTCTACTTTACTAAAATGTATAGCTTTCCAGGATCCATTATTGCTTTCATACCCATTTCTACCATTAACTGGAAGGAGGTTGAAAGCACAAAAAATAGCAAAAATAGGCTATGTCCCAGAAAAATGCCAAAACTGTGTAAAACATTTTGGTTTTCTGACAAAAGTCTGTCATTCCCTAAAATCTGGGAAAATGGTGATTTCAGCCCCACAAACCCTTTTTGATACCATTTGCAGGGAAAAACCCAGACGCTTTCATTTGCAGCACTTTTTTCCCATTTTTCCCCAAAAATAAAAACTTTGCTGTATTTTGGCTAATTTCTGGGTCGCCTCCAGGGGAGTCCACAAACCCTGGGTACCTTTAGAATCCCCATGATGTTGGAAGAAAAGGACGCAAATTTGGCGTGGATACCTTATGTGGTCAAAAAGTTACAGGGGCCTAAGCGTGAACTACCCCAAATAGCCAAAAAAAGGCTTAGCACAGGGGGGGAAAGGCCTAGCAGCGAAGGGGTTAACAGAGTTAAACATCCAAGATTGACCATGTGACTCTACTCACACTCACACTCACATACGCCCCCAACCCCTTAAATGAATTGCTCCTAGTCACTTTCAGAACCAGTGATATTATTTTTCTAAATTTAATGCGAATCCATTTATCTTCATAAGAAGTGAGATTATTTCAGTGGGACATGCCAGGAGTCAAACCTGAAAATTACACACGCACATCTTTGAAGCAGGCTCCCAATCTATCTTATCCAGCTAACTCCTTACCTGGGCTCCAGTTTGTCTGGTAAATGGTCCACCGATTCATCTGCAGTCGCGGATACCTCTGCAGGCCAGGGACCTTTCTCCCGCTCACCTGCAAGAGCACAGAGCAGAACACAATAACTGTGTTGTCAGAAAAACATTTGTGGACATAGCCAGTTACTTGCGCAGGGCTTTAGGGAGTTGATACACATTAGAAAAGGGTTACAGGAAATTACTTTCAAACACATTTAGTTACATACACCAGGGTACAGATTTGTAGGGAGTTACAAACACAGGCGTGCAGGGCTGCAGAAGTTACATATGCAGATACAGGTATGCAGCGAGATAAATACACAGTGCTATAGGATTCCAAGAGGGCCCAAACAGAATTAAAGAAAATATGTCCCTTACTCCAGGGCTGTGCTGTGTTGACAGCAACCTTTATTCCGAAGGCCTAAGGCTAAGCTCTACCTATTTCCCTTCCCTTTCCTTCATTGGAGCTGCATTGAGGCGTCCTAGTAGAGATGAGGATATTGTTCCATATCCTGGATGCATAGATGGGAAAAGCCAGCAGTCTTGTTTTTTTTTTCCCACCCTTCTTAGTCTGCAGTGTAATGGTGTCCAGGCTGCACATGTGCCGAGATCCACCAGAGATGGTGAGCTTGCTGGAATAGCTTTGTAAATGATGCAGCTGTTTTGGAAATGGTGCGGGCCAGGAAGAGGAGCCTATTGAGTTCCATCAGAATGGGAGTAATGTGATCATATTTCTTCAGGCCCTGGATGAGACTACGTGCTATGGCATGTAGGATGCCCCAAAGGGGTACCAATGTTAAGTAAGGAAGGCCATGGAGCAGGGAATTACCACAATCCACATGTGGGAGTAGGAGGGTTTGAAAAGCAGTTCTGAAGTCGTTTGCTGGAAGAAATGATTTTGCTTTCTTTAGATCAGAGAGCTGGTACCACGGGGCATGGTTTGAGCCAGCCAAGACGGCGGACGTGATCCTCTAATGCTCTGTCCACCAGCCCTTCTATCATCTACCATCGGGCAGGTGTCTCAGCGGGGTATATCCCTGATGAGAGCCTTTACCCCCTTTGCACCCTACAGCAAGCCTGCCAGGCCCCTAAATCCGTCCCGGGGACTCCCGGGAGCAAGAGAATCGCGGACCGCTGCTGGCACCTAGGAGAGCCCCGGGAGGGCCATGTGAAGGGTTGCAAACTGGCGACCACTCCTCGGCTGCAACCATCCGCCTCGTGGCGGAACACACCTCCACTGCAGCTGCAGCGGGCAACTTGGAGCCTCACCTCAAATGCACTGTTAGATCCCAGCGATAACCGGGCCTGATCGCTGCTGGCTCCCCCCATGTCTGCGCTGTCACCGAGGCGTGTGGGAGAGCTCTACACTGCCAACAGCTGACCTCCATGGCGCCGGGCAGAGGAGTCCACACTAGCCCACATATGGAGTAAAGTGTGAGGCAGCACCTCTCACGCAGACGCTCTGGCCACAGGTACAGTATGACCCCCGCTGGGGGCCCCAGGTTAGAGGTGGCGATATTAGGCGGCAGCACCCACCAGCCTGCTTCCTGCAGTTTCCCTGGTCGGCACCATAATCAAGGCGCTGCCACTGCTGAGGGGCCGAGGGGAGCATTGGGACCCCACCAGCTGTCCCTTACGGGCCATAGGCACTACCCAGCTCCCCCTCGAGATGTCCGTATGGGGGCCAGGCGCCCAGTACCCATAAATCCCCTGTATATTGGCGCCAACACTGAGGCGCACAGGGAATATTGCTGATGACGGGGGGCATCTGGTCAGGTGCACTGACCACGGACACCGCCGAGCTCCCCGACAGGCCCCATGTGAGAGGCGAGGGCGACGGACCGCAACAGTTTATTCCCCTGCACATCCCCAATTCGGTGCCATAATCTAGGCATGCGGGAGGCGCGGCTGATGCTTGGGGGGCCGGGGAGGGCCCTCATCTCCACCCTTCACCTCCTCTCCTGATCGTCCTGAGACCTCATCCAGTGCCTCCCCCTCCAGACATTCACTGCTGTGACCCGGGGGTCCCTGACGGCCCCAAACTCCACCGGCTCCTGCACCCCATCAGATGACCAAGGTGCAAAATAACAGCCTTGAAGGGCTTACAATCCAGTGGACTCCTGGCGGCTGCCAATCGGCGCCTACACTGAGGTGCAGGCGTCACCCCCGCTCCTTCTCCTTTCTCCCCTTCCTCTTCACCCCCCTTCATCAGCGCCACGATCGGGGCGTGTTCGAAGCTACAGCTGCACACGGAGGGACGCAGGAATATCACCTCATCGTTGCATCCATTACCATCTGTGCACAGGTGCCATAGCTGAGGCACGTGCTGCAACTTAACAAGCCACTTAAACCTCAATAACTGCTCCAGATCTATCTTGCTGACGACCCCTGCGCCCTTACATCCCAATTAGCAATGCCACACAGCAGCCCTGGACTTGGCACCGGGTGGCCGAACCCCCCGCATCTTACCTCTACCAATCAGCACCTACACTGAGGTGCCCACAACCCACTTGCCACGCAACGGAACCCTAACCAACATCTGAAGTCTACTCCTGCGAACTCCCGGCTCCTCCCCACCCAACGCGTGCGGAAGTAGCCCTTCTGTGCCGGCATCAACACCGACATCTCCCTTTCACCTCCTACGGCCTGAGTCATCTAGAGACTTCTCCAAGTGCCATCATTCCAAACCTGGAACTTCCACAGACCATAGGCAGACTGCCATCCGCAACCTCTACCTCCCACAAACCCACCCACTATGGTTCTAGACACCGCACTGCCATCAAGACACACCATCCCTCTCTACATCGGATAAACTCGACAGGGTGCTAGCGGCCATAGAGCACTCGTTACCATGGAATCCAGATTCGGAGCCCTGATTACAGAACTTAGCTTTTTACGCGACAACCATCGCAAGCTTGTGGACAAGGTCTCCGAAGGCAAGAAAACCCTAGCCACCCAACAACCTCTCCGACAGATAATCAATCAGCGATCCGGGACCTGCAGAACAGTGTCTGGCATCTTGAGAGCAGGGCGGATGACCTAGAGGGATGCTTCCACAGGAGCAACATCTGCATTCTGGGGCATCCGGAGGGGATGGTGCTTCTGGCCTATCTAGAGACTTGGTTTAAAACCTTCACCCCAACATCAGACCTCACTCCCTTCTATTCTTTGGAATGGGCGCATCAAGTCCCAGCCAGTTGCCCACCACCGGGATCCCCTCCCCGCCCCTTGCTGGCTAAACTCTTGCACTTTAAAGACCGTGATGCCATCTTACGAGCAGCCAGGCAGGCCCCCTCCTGGTGGAAGATAAGACCATCATGCTGTTTCCCAACTACATTCGAGAAGTCCCGTGTCAACTCTTCTCTGCCTTCCTGAAACTCAAGCGTTGCCACCGTCAACCGGGGGTGCAGTACACGGTGCTGCTCCCAGCCCACCTCAAGACAATATGCGATGGCGCTACTCTCTTCTTCACCGACCCTAAAGACAGCAGGGACTGGCCCAACCAGCATCAAGAAACTCCAGCAGTGGATTGAGTCAAGCCAGCACTGAGACTCCCTAAGCCATGCAGTAGTCGTTGGGGTAAACATCTCCCAAGCCTGCTGGCCCACATGCCCTCAACCAACTCCCCTCTAATCTGGTGCAGATAATTGCAGATCGCCAGCATGCTCTACAGGCAGCGGCTAACTTGGGCCCTACTCCCACAGCCACAGATGATGAGAGGGGCCCACACATCTCCTCATAGGATGACACTCTGCAATCTGAAGATTCTCGCACTGGATCGCAGACTCTCCCACTGGTGACACCACAAACGGCAGACACTCTTATCTGAACCTTATACACTCTTAACTGCGCAACAGAATGTTGTGTCCCAGAGATTTGCAATAACTAGAAGCACGGTCCCACATGCACTCCTGTAGGGATTTCCCTTCACCTACCCACCCTACTTGAGCCCCCCTGATGCGCCTCGCACCCCTTTCTCTCCATGTGAGGTGTTCATCCTGGTGCTTATCCTGCGCAATGCCCTGGCAGGGGTTGTCGAACTCACTGCAACCCCCCACCAACACCAGCGCACTGCACCATTGGACACCCTAAGGGCAACACGGCTGTACTACTCCATCCCAAGACTAAGTCCCACCCCCACGATACACTAGGTTACACCAAACATGCCTTGTTTGGGCGTACCACCAGCAGTGGTAGGCCCCCAGCATTGGTATTTAATGATTCCCCAGTTAACACAGCTACTCCCATCTCTCCTCACACTCAATTTTGCTTCGCCCAGGTGGGGAGACCTCTGATGGTTCTTTAGGCTTGGGCTAGGCGATGAGACAGTGCAACACTGCTATAGGGCAGCTCACTTCTAGCACAACACTCACCTTACCCGCACTTCGACATGGCACCATCCACTGACATTCGTTTCCTCATCTTGAACTTTCGTGGTATGCGCACTGCCTGTAAGCGATACACAGTCTACTCCGATATTAAACGGCAGCAATAATTTTCCTGCAAGAAACTCATGTCACGACGAGTGAGTTTGACCAATTGCGCAGACACTGAAGAAGCCTCATTTGTGCCACCACTTATTCGGCATATGCATGGGGCGCCCTGTTATGGGAGTGCCTGGGTTTTCCTTTCCAGGACACCAGCGTAGCCGTTGACAGAGAAGGTCGCTACGCCCTCCACAAGGGCAGGATTGACGGCCGGCTCTTACTTCTCAGGAGCATCTATGCACCAAATGCCAAACAAGGTGCCTTCTGGGACACCCTTTCCACCCTACTTGCTCACAAAACTGCACTACCATGGGTCTTAGGCAGAGATTACAATTTCGTGCTTGACTTGGCACTAGATAGGTCACACCCTCCCTTTGCCCTGTTCCCCCCACACATGCAAGCAGACTGCTTATGGAACTAGGCACGCACTGGTCTCTCACAGATGCGTGGCATTCCCAAAACCCCAGATCCCGGCTCTATTCCTTTCACTCCATACCACACTGTTTGCACGTACGACTTGACTGCTTCCTATGCTCTACCCTGTTGGTACTCCTAGATTAACACTCAGGTTACTTGGGGCAAATAGTTTCCGACCATGATGCTCACGTCATGGATCTCAACTGGGCACCCCCGCTCCCCCGACCCCCATGTGGAAGCTACCACGAGATTATTTAGAAGACCCGGTGTTCCAGGAAGAGCAGAGGGAACACATCCAATACTACTTTTCTGACAACCACAATACAGCCTCCTCCAGAGCGATAGAGGTGGATGCTTTTAAAGTAGTAATGAGGGGAGCCTGTTTCTAGCAAATAGTGGGAGTCTGTAGAACCTTTGAAAGGGACATAGGGGCAGCCGAGCAATGCCTGGCTGGCCTGAGTAAAGCAGCAGGCACTGACCCTGTGCTCACCAAGCGCCTCATGGAAGCAAAAACCTCTTATGCTGC
Organism: Calotriton arnoldi; assembly: GCA_963921515.1. NCBI lineage: Eukaryota > Metazoa > Chordata > Amphibia > Caudata > Salamandridae > Calotriton > Calotriton arnoldi. The sequence continues at coordinate 2,440,697 of CAWUFW010001855.1, forward strand.
CCTCCTAGAAAATCTAAGGTGTTATGATTTCAAGGCGCACGTGGCCAAAGTTCATAGAGAGGGCGACAAGTCCGGCAGGCTCCTGGCTTGGTTAATCTGGCAAGAGTCAGTGACATGCCCCCTTACCGAAGTGGTCGACCTGGCATGCAACACTGTCCGCACGCAAGCTGAAGTAGTGCAGGCCTTTCAAGATTACAACTCCTTTGTTTACAGGGTACCCCCCAGCTACAACGGCAGACCATTCGAACATATTCCTAACAGGTATTTCCCTTCCGCGCATCTCTGCCTCCACAAGAGCGACCCTAGATGCGGTGATCACTTCAACTGACGTAGCACAGGCGAACCATGACCTTGCCAAGAACAAGACCCTGGGTCTAGACGGTCTGCCTTTGGAATACTATAGCACATTCTCATCGCTCCTGGCGCCCCGCCTTGCAGAGATGTACAAAGCGACACTGGCACTGGAGCACTCCCACACACGCTCCAAGAGTCACTCCTGATTTCCCTCCCTAAGCAAGACAGAGATACTAGGCAGCTGACATTTTACAGGACCATAGCCATCCTCGGGCCAATTACAAAATACTGGGCAAAATCTTAGCTGACAGATATGCCCAGATCCTACCAGAATTGTTGCATACGGACCAGAACGGCATTGTTCTGGGCCGTAGCACCTCACAGAATATCCACTGCCTATTGCACATACAGGACCAGGCGAGGGGGTGATTCCCACAGGTGGCCTGCCTTATTCTAGACCTGGAAAAGGCTTTTGATACTCTCACATGGCACTACTTTTCCACAGTGCTCGCCAGCATTGGTACTGGGCCCAAATTCGTAGACTACACCAGACTGCTATCCTCTGGCCCAACTTCCCGGATCCGCCTAGGGCGCCTCGTCTCAGCCTCCTTCCCAGTTGGCCGTGGTATGAGACAGGAATGCCCAATCTCCCCCTTGCTATTTGCACTTGTGATGGAACCCCTGGCCGTGTGGCTATGGTAGGAGGGCGGGGAATGGGGCATCTCGCACAAAGGCAGGACGCATGCTCTTTCCTTATACACAGATGACCTGCTTCTGTATGTCCGGGACATCGCAGCCAACCTCACACCACTCAGGGACACCCTGGCGGACTCCGGGTCAACTGGGCAAAGTCAGCCATATAGCTGCTCTGCCCACATCAGCTCTATTACTTTGCGAACCTCCCGATAGCCCCGCCCGCTTCTTCTTTAAGGAACTGGACTCACTCCTATGCACACTCATCTAGGGAGCCAAATTCGGACGGGTGGCCCTTGTCAAACTACAGCTGCCTGCCGGTAGACCGGAGAGGTCTGGGTGCCCCCTCTTTGGAGGCATTTTTCCTAGCAACGCATCTCTAATGGTTGTCCTGCTGGATGGCTGGGCGCCACCTAGATGAAACCAGCTCCGAACTTGGACCCTTGTCGATCTTCATGATCCGGAGCTTACTATTACTAAACGCCTTACCTACCTTCCCCTAGCCCTTGCAAGCTGCGAGGGCATGCATGGCAAGGATATGCTGCTTCTGCCGGGGGACCCCACTATATACCCTATTGTTGGTCTCCCTCACGACCCAGGATACTTCACCACCAGGGACCTAAAGATCAGAACAGACCACTCGATACTTACAAGGGGGCGGCCTCTTTGCTGATGGTCACTTCCTGACCTTCGACCAACTTGCCGAGGGGAGCGACCTCCCGCCCGGACAGTTTCTTATACACAGGCAGCTCAGTCACACATGTTGGACCCTTTGGGACCTCATCGGGGGGGGGGGGAACACCCTGCACACCCTGTCCTACAGATCATCCTAACTATGGGAGATGGCCGCCATCATATCACCTGGCTAATTAATGCAGTCCGAGAACTGATACCCACCATCCTCGCAGCACCGCGCCAAATGTGGGAGGACAAATTTGGGAGGGTACTCCACGACAAGGAATAGGACCATGCACCTGAGTTCCCCAGAAAGTTCTCCCACAACTCCTGCTTTAAAAATATACAATTATTTATTCTCCACAGGGCCTACCTAATCACGGCTCAGCTACACCGTTTCTTCCCGGAGACGCAGTTCAAATGCTCTCCCTGTCAGACTCCAGACGCGGACCTCATACACATGTTCTGAACCTACCAAACTCTCCAAAGCTATTGGCACATGAGGTCACAGAACTGCCAGACATTCACATATGGGAAGCATGCTCCCTGGTATATTCAAGCACAAGAAACAGCAGAAAGCGTGCGTGCGCGTCCGTTTTGCGGCCCTGGCACTTCTACTAGCCAAATGCACACTCACGCTTCACTGGCGTCCTCCCACAGCCCCCGCAGTGGAGGCTTGGCGTGGAGCAATGCACAAGTGGGGCACAGCGGAAAAAGACACCCTCCGCTATATCACCCCAGTGGTCAGTCTTGCTTACACACTTCCAGCAGGTGGTGGGAAATGATGACCTACCCAAGTGAACATGCTGTGCATCTCCCACATATGCCGTACGCAGCACTCCTATCATAGCCGCCCACTCAGACGTGTCTCCTCACAGTATTCCTTTATTCATCCGTGCGTACTTGGTGCACTCCAACGCACCAACATGCCCGCCCCACTACTCTCTACACATAGTCCACCACAACCAATCAACACAGTCATCCCGCCAGCCCCTCACTTCGACCCCGTCATTTCATCCCAGTTATGCCACAGTGACGATGTTCACCAAGCTACCCATGGCACACACCAAGAGCAGCACAGACCCTTAAACTTCTGAATCCCCTGCTTGGACACACAATACTACATGTATATGTTTAATTGCACTGTCTCTCCTGCTCAGTATTGCTGTAACAAGTTGTACCATGTCATGCATTAATGTGGCCTATGTTATATAAACCAATACAAATTAAAAAAAAGCAGAGAGCTGGCACCAGGCCATTGTTTTTGTTTGTTTGTTATTTTTTTATTGGCAATGTGCTCCTTGACAGTGAGGTCGGTGTCCAAGGTGAGATCAACTGATGTGGCACTCACTGAAAGTTGGGGTTCAAAGTTGTCAAGGTTCATGTCATTGAGCCTGGTTTGTACTGTATCTTGTTTATTGCTCTTGGCAAATAACAGGAATTCTGTGTTGGTTGAGCTGAGATTCAGGTTGGTGCTGGACTTTCAGGTCTGGATGATGTGCAAGCAGTGTTTAAGGTGTTGGATGTCTGAAGCAGAGTACGGTTGTGCATCATCCGTATGTAGGTGAATATTAATGCTGTTGTCTGTGAGTGAAGCACCAGTGGCTGCATGTATACGTTGAATCACCTGGGAGGGTTTCAAGTAAGATGATGGCCGCCAGTTAGTTTAGTTTTCCATCAACTTCTCATTTTTCGACTATCAGTCCAGCACTTAGAGAATGCTTTTCTTCTATGTAGTGAGCTGTAACTGCACTTTTACAACCAGTAGTACTTTTGAAGCACCACGGTTGAGAAACCTTTCGAATAATTGGGCCAAACAACGTATTTTACATCAGAATGTAGGAAATATATTGGATAAAAAACAGATTTTATATGAAATCGTGAAGGAAAACTTGACACAGCGCCTCAGTCAGGCCAGGTCCATACTGTATCAGCTTCTAAACCACTATAGGTCCGTTTCCATAGACCCCAGGATATAAGGCACTAATCCCATGCAGTACGGATAATGCCCCACTACATAAGGCAACACAGCCAGACAAGAATGTCCACAGTATGTAAGAAATCATCCACAAAACATTATGTGCAATGCTCAATTATGTTAAAGTACTGTCCACTCAGTATGCAGTATTCGCAATATTTCAGTATGTAAAGCATTCCAAAGGCCAATGCCAACAATGCCTTAGTATCTAAAGCCGCATGCCCTGGAGAGTGTATGCCGATGCTGCTCAGTGACTGTCCTTGACTCGCCTCTGTGTTGGGACTTCTTTGGCTTCTCTTGCACAGCATGCTTGAGAGCAGACTGTCATGTGCTTAAAAGTGCACAGGCATGCACCATATAGGAAACAGGACTACTTCACAAGTCTACCTACGAGAGCGTGCTGCTTCCAGTTCAATGGCAGATTTAAGGAAAAGGGTCTCAGAGATAAGGCCAACATGTGACCCTTCGACGGGCAGGATGTGAATGGTGTACAGTCAGGGCTGTGAGGTCAGGGCTGTTCTGGACTTTGGAGCAACATTGGTAAATTTAGGAGAAAATGGCGCAATTTGTTTTATTTTTAGTTTAGTCTTTTTAACCCTAGGACTCCCCAAAAATGCAGCTCACATTACCAGTGCATTACTGAAACAGTGCTATATTACTATGGTTGGAACCTGTGAGGGAGAAGGGACACACACACACACACACACACACCGCCCCCCCTTTCTCTACAACTGGAACCTGTAAACTACAAATTAAACACAAATCTCTGCATTAGCCCGCTGAGCTTCCTCACTAGGACTACAGGCTATGTGGCCGGCAGTATTCCCAAAGATTCCTCCAGTATGTGGAGGAGCGCTCAGTTCTCTAACTCTGTTTAGAATCCGTAATGTAAAGTCTACACAGATGTCTTCCGCAGGTGACGTGCCCCACAAGGACTCTACCCAGTGACCTGCCGATTATATGTAAAACTCTGCAGAGCTCTGAAACAGGTGCACTGATCTCTTGGGTGCCCCGTTAACCTGAAACCCATAATGCAGGGTCATACGTTTTCTTTATATTTTCATTTTCTGCTCTAGTCTCTACTGTCCTTTGTTCCTCGTGTTTTTATTTGCATTTTCCAACATAAGAACAAAGAAGTAGTGCTAGATCCCATAGGATAAAATTTAACAACATGGGGAAATTAGTGTTTGTCAGAACCCTTTCTAGATGACAACGGGGCAAGCATGAGCTACTGGACCCAACCGTGGGGGTGGTGGCCTTTAAATCCGGTTGTTCCCGGGCCGACCTTATAGGTCCTGAGAAGTTGACCCCTTGAGCACTAGACTCAGTGTCAGCGCAGGTCAGGGCCGGCTTTAGGGCAGTGCAACTGGTGCAGCCGCACTGGGCGCTGACCTGTGGAAGTGGAGCTGACCTCAGGGGGGAGCTATGTTTAGCAGTAACTTATGATTGGAGAGATGAGGAGCACTTTTGCCCAGTGGCAGTGAGAGAATCCGAGGAGGCGGTCATGAGGTGTGGGGCACCAAAAATGATTGTTGCACCGGGGGCCACCAGCGCTAAAGCCGGCCTTGGCGCAGGTCGAGTAGTCCAAGACTCTTCAGGGGTGCAAGATATGCGAGGGCTCATACCTCATAATACCCTCCCAGTGACCCCTCTAAGATGACTGTCCAGTCCAATACTGATCTTTAGTGTAAAAAGCAGTATTTACTACACACACAAAATACAGCACACTAAATAATCTAAACAACAGTCTTTCAAGGCCAGCGCTCTAGTGCTTGTCAGGGCCCTGCTTCAACCCTGCAGGTCCTCTCTCCCCTCCCTCCTCGCTAAATTTGGCATCCCTGGCGAATTCAAGGTGATCTCAAGTGCTGCCAACACTATTAATATGCATCAAAGTCTGGTGTTTGAAAGTTTCTCAGCTTTTCAGATCGTAAACTGCTGAGCTCCAACAAATCTCACACAAGCCTACAATCTTGCTTTCACCTTACCTCTACCACAGCCTAAGAAGAATCCAGAAACCGGGGTGCCTCTCTATCTGTGCTCAACACTGAGCAACTTAAACCGCGCCTGTCCTGCAGTAGGCAGGATAAGTGTGCGGAGGTGATCGCGGACGGCGACAGCTCCCAGGTGCAGCAGCTAGTTCTTCTTCATAGTTCATCCAGTAATCTCCGACACAGCGACGACCCCAACGGTCTTCATAGCCCCCTTCTGGCATATGGGGCTCATCAATGCAGGCAACAGTCCCAATCAGATTGAATTCTTCAGGCGATGGCCACAAAAGTCTCAGTAGCTACCTCTTGGCACATCGAGCTCACAGATACGGGCGACAGCCCCAACGAGATCAGTGCTACAGAGCGACGGTATGCAGTTCACAACAGCCTCACTGGAGGTTGACGACTTCAGCAAGAGAGCAGATGGCGTTCTCACAACACTAGTCTTGACTGGACCTAGTACCTCACACTAAGCTCACAGGGATCCACTGGCCAGGATCCTCGCTGGGCCTCGTTCCTTGCAGACTCCTCCTCCTCACATGGCACATTGGTCTTGGCAGGCAGGCAGAAGGCAGGTGCTCCAGGCACAGGGCAAGAATTCTTGGATTCTGGGTGACGGTCCTGCAACGGGACAGTCTGCCCAGCAGGGGTGGCTGCAATTCTGAGTCACCCACCGCAAAGGGAATAACCGTGGATCACATCTGGTTGTCAGCCTCCACTTAAATATGCACCAGAAAGTTTCAAGAGACTAATCCTTTCTCTCTACCCGATTTCCTGGTAGTGCTAATCTTATTACTTCCACCATCTCTCTGACAATGAACCGAGGCCTCACTGACCAGTAATTCGTCCTGCAATCAAAGAGGCCATTGATGTGCTCAGAGGATGTTCCGCTCCTCTCCCTTCAGTGTGTGTGTCCCACCACAGCCCGCAGCAATGTTAGCAAAACACATCTCCTGTCTGAGGGTTGCAGTCCTCATCTCTCCAGCCTCTGCAGACCCTTCGCTTCCAAAATGGAAACCACAGGCCTCCATGTTATGCCACAGGCACCCAGACGCAACCCAGTAAATACAGGCAAGTATCATATGCTGCACACAACCGATGCAGGCCAAGGGTGAATTAAGTATATAGCTACTGCACTCTACACGAGTGGAGTAGTAGGCCCCACGACTTTGACACCGGTAAAAAAGCATGTCCACATTACTGATTCTACTGAACAAAAGAAAGGGTATGCTGCCACCAATTTACTCTTGTCACTTAACTCCAGGTAAGGGCAGTAAGGGCCTACCTTCACAAGGGTAGTACTTGGTGCCCCCGTCCCAGTCTAAACAGACTGCATGTTTGTGAAACATGCCTAGATCATGGATAGGCTTTCCTGTTTTCAGTTTCTATTTTTGGTAAATTCTGGTGGGGTTTTTTCAGTGTTTTCAAGTGATTTCAATACCCTAAAAAAACAGTGGTTATCAGTGGTTACACATTTTCGCGCCATTAAAAACAACAGAAACAGTGTTTTTCCGGTGTTTATGGAAAGTTTTGCTTTTATTATTGCTTGCTTTCTGCACTGATTGTGCATGGTATATAGACAGTGCACATACAGTGTATATGAGGTCCAAATACATTTTTGCAAATCAAACTTATTGCAGTACACCATACAATATTTCTTCAGTGAGTCTTTGGTCATGTGCGCTCGGTCTTTCCTTCCCATGTAAAAAATGTTCAGTGAAAAGGCCTTCTCAACATTGGCACTTGAGACGGGCAACACCAAAACGGCCAGTACACAATTTGCTAACTCTGGCCACTGACATAGCTTTCCATGCCAATATTGGTGCACTTGAAGATTGCGATTCTCTGGGCAGGTTCTGCAACATTTGCATTGAACTGGGCGCTTATGCCCTCAGAGTTATTGAAGTGGTCAAAAATGAAGCAGCACTTTTGAAAATACGGAGAAAACTCCCCTTTATGGAAGGGATCTAGAACTTGTACAGAGTACCACAGTGAGGTTTCATTGACTTCAAATGCCATAGTTGGTGATGGGACATTTCTATGCATCATTGCAAGCCATTTCTCATACATTGTAAAATAAAAGTTCATGAATAGCTCTTCAACATTGCTTTGCTTACCAAGTGGAACGTGGAACATGTTGCAGTTCCAAAGTCACTAAAGGTGTCGCCTAGCCTACTCTCAAGGAGATGCTTCACATATACACCAATTATGCTGAACACTTGGCAGACAAGGGTGTTTTCAGACTCTAGTTTTTTTATTATGTCCACTACAGCAGTTATGTTTTCCTGTAAAAATCTAAGGATGCAGTACAGTGTACTTTTTTCACATGCTATCAATATGGGACCAAAGATCCTCACATTTCTTGCCTTTGGCATCATCACTCAGCAAAAATTCTGTTAACGGTTGCCACATGGATAATATAGCATTCACAGCCCCTTGGGCTGAAAACCATCAGCTAAGCGACACAATTGGGATGACTCTTTCTTTGATGCCACACAAAGCACAAAATGAGAAATATTTGCGTTTTAGTTCCTGCGCATAACAAAACAGTGCACCAGAATGAATTAAAATGTCAATAGAATTCTTCATTAACTCTGAAGATTGTAAAGATGCTTTCAGCATACCCTCTAACACAGTGGTCTTCAAACATTTTATTCCCGCGCCCCCCCAGTGGGGAAAGAAATCACTGGGGGCCCCCCTCAAAATGTTCTCAATTATTCTGTTAAACTGCCAATGTTTAAATATGTCTAGACATATTTAAACATTGCAGTTAAGTTCTGTTATCGTTTTAAAAATGCAATCAAATATATGATTGTCAAACATACCATTCTGGCCAGGCAGTCCTTACTATTGTGTAAAGTACCTACAGTGCGATTATTAGAGATAGGGGTGGGAGTTTTGAAGAATATTTAGAGTTCCTTTCATTTTGACACCTTCTTCCAGCCAGGATATAAATGACAAAAGATGTTGGTGATGGCCCATTACAGAGCAGCTTATGTTTTTTCAGTTCAAAACAAAGCACTGTTATCAGCATAATGCTTGTTTTGGCTAGAGCCTGGCGCACCCCCTGGGATCACTTGAGGCCCCCCTAGGGGGGCCCGCCCCCCAGTTTGAAGACCTCTGCTCTAACAAGTGGCAAGGATCTCTTACAGGGCAGCACTTCAGCTCAGGTATCGATTTTGACAGGTCATCACACAACTTTTTCATATACATAGCTGAATCACTGCAAATACAAACAATATCACTCCAATCTTTATTGAAGTTGGAAAGAAACTTTTGCAGCAGCATTCCAAGTGAAACTGCGTTCCATGTTTTCCAAACGTCTGGTGTCATGTTTTCACCACTATCCCAGATGCTTTGTGATAGCACTCTTTTCACATATACTTGTCACTATACCTTGCATTGAATGTTTAAAGCCTGAGGTGTTGGCAATTCACCTACTACCAACACTGACTCACTAGAAACTGGGGGCTGATGTATCAAGGGTTTTTACTTATTTTCTGTGGGTAAATGTGATGGCACATATTGGGAAAGATTCTTATGAAACCAGACATTTTACCTATCAGTGAAAGACTCAAACGCAGCCAAAATATCAAATATGATTTTGATATTTCCTGATTCTCTACAGTTTATAAAATAATTAAAAAAGACCTAAAACATGCTTCTTAAGCCTGCATCTTTAGACCAAAGACCACAAAACTGAAAAAAAGGAAGAAGAAACAATATTTTATTGACATCCCTAAACAACAAAACTCAAGCAGAATAATGTTAGCCCAGTCTTTCTTGCTGCTAGCTTGTATAACAAAGTTATATTGAATTGGCCACTTCAGGAAGAAAAACAATTACTCTTTCACTCTTCTTTTCCTTTTTTGAATGGCATTTATTTTGTGGTTGTGCAGGTGTTTTTTCAGTGTTTATATGTTTACACTGGTGAAGGCTATTTCACTTTCGGTGGGGTTTTATCAGTTATTATAGGTTTAAACCTAAAACCGGACAGCCTAATCATGGAGCACAGGCATGATCTGTTTTGGCCCATGACCAAAAATTAGGGATCCAGATATTGATGTAGCTGGGACACTCACAGCAGGCGTGCACGTCCGCCACTATGCAGGGGACATTCCATCCTAACAGTGGTATACAGACATGTAAGTTGAACTTTTTACCTTAGGCAAAACAAAGGTAAACAATGAAAAAGGGAAGAAAATAAAAACATTTTCGTCAGATATATATCATGACTGAAATTGAAATGTGGATGAAAAGCCCACTACACACCAGGGATTAGAAACGGAAGGGGTGGTGCCCCCTCACCCCCCCCAGCATTGAGCCATGCCCCCACTTCAAAGGGGGCATTACAGTCTTTCTGCCTCCAGGAGACAGATTTTGAAATTTGCCCCCAATCTAGACAGTGGTGTGAAGAGATCACTAGACACTTTTGCAAGGACTCCCATTGTCTCTGGTTTGATTTGTTTCTATTGCAGTCTCTGGGCACGCTGATTGTGTAGGAATTTTGTGAATCCCTGGAGATTCTGGAAGTTTCCATCAAAGACACTGAATGACTAGCATTGGCCATGGTTTGATCTGTTACTGTCACAGGCGCTAGGCCCACAAATACAAGTAGGGTAGCATTTTTTCAGGACAAGTGTGGAAACACTAGGTGGTAGGAATTCTGAAGGAATTTGGTGGGAAATCACAGAAATGTGAAGAACTTTTGCGGTGTTAGGCAACGTTTGAGGTTTGCAAGGCCTTATGGGAAGAAAAACTTTGTGGGATCCATGCAAGTCGCACCACCTTGTACTTCTCTGGGTGCCCAGTTTTCAGAAATGGATAGGTTTCCCTATATGGTGGTGGAGCCCAGGCCCAAAATCCACAGCTACCCACATTGCAAAAAAAGGGTTGGTTTTGTTTAGAAAAATTTGAACAGTCCATATTGTTTTATGGGGCCTTTCATGTTGTGACCAGTCGGCTCACCCACACAAGTGGGGTATCATTATTAATGGGAAAAGTGTGGGAACACAAGGTTGTGGGAAATTTGAGGGACCCTGCAGCTTTCGTAACGTTCTCACACAGAAATGTGAGGAAAATGCATGCTTTTATCCAAAGTTTGAGGTTTGCAAGGCCTTATGGGTAGGAAAACATACAATCCACATGAGCCACAGCACCCTGGACTTCCCTGGGTGTCCAGCTTTTAAAAATGTCTGGGTTTAGTAGGTTTGCATGGGTGGTTTTAGAGCCGTTCCAAAAAAACACAGCTACTCACAACAAAAATAAATAAATAGAGTCTGGGTCATATTTACAAGCCCCTAGCGCCATCCGGAGCATCGTTTATTTTTACGCTCCGGTGGCGCTGTGTGCTGGCCCATACTTACAAGTCCACACAAAGCCCTTTGTGTGGCTTTTTCAAGGCCTTGTAAATATGGCCCTCTTTCACGCAGTATTCTGCGCTAAAGGGGCATGTCATGGGTGTTGCTGTGGGTGTTCCCACGCAACACCCATGGCTTTTTGACACTGCCCCAGATTTACAAGGATTGGTAAATCTGAGGCAGCGCCAAAAACTAACACCTTTCAAGGGGAGATGTTAAAGTGGCGCAACGAAGAGAAATACTTTTATTTCTCCTTGTTTTTTGCTTTATCTATGTGTGCTGCATTCTGCACACATCAAAGGAGCAAAACGCCATTAATGATTGTTTTTGTGCAGGAAGGTGTTCCTTCCTGCACAAACACAATCATCCCAGCAACGCAGGCAGCCTTTCATCATGCTGTAAGGGTGCCTGTGTTGGCGCATGGCTGCTGTTTTAGCGCCGACACAGGGGAGAGCACAGGGGTGCGCCATATTCCTGTAAATATGGCGAGTTTTTGAAATGACGCAGCTCGGTGCATCAAAATTGCTTGAGGCGTCGTGCTGCGCCATTTCATTGAAAATATGCCCCTCCGTTCTGAGCTATCCATGTTGAGTTTTGGGGCCTTTGCTGTTGCGAGTGCATGGCCCATCCACACAAGTGGAGTACCATTGTCATTGTGGGATCCATTTTAGGCAAAGTTTGAGGTTGCAAATTCTTATGGAGAAAGAAAACGTCATGGGATCCACGTGAGTCACACCACCCCAAACTCCCCTGAGTGTCTAGTTTTCAGAAATGTCTGGGTTTGGTAGGTTTCGCTAGGTGGCTGCCAAGCCCATGTCCAAAATCCACTGCTACCCACACTGCAAAAAAGGGGGTGGTTTTCAGTGGAAAATTTGATACATCCATATTGCGTTTTGCAGCCTTTCCTGTCACAGACACTGGGCTCATCCACACAAGTGGGGTGCCGGTTTTATGAGGACAGGTGTGGGAATGGTGGGTGGTAAGAAATTTATGGATCCCTGGATATTTGGAACATTTCCTCACAGACATTTGAGGAAGATGTGTATATTGTTGTTAAAGTTTGATGGGAAGAGTTGGTAAGAAAAGGAAGGGGGCATCCATGCAAAGCAGACCAAACTTGACTCTCCTAGATGTCTAGTTTGTTAGAAATGTCTGGGTTTAGTTGGTTTCTCTGGGTGGGGGCTGAGTTTTGGCCAAAATTCAGCAGCTACCCACATTGTAAAAAAAAAAAAAGAGTTGATTTTGCTGGATGAAATGTGATGTCCTCAGATCACGTTTTGTGTTGCGAGCGATAGGACAAGTAGGGTACCATTTTTATCAGGAGACATGTGGAAACACAGAATAGGAGAACATTTGTTATTGCCAATTGGAATGTTCTACAGGTGTGGCTTTCAAATGTAAGCCAGTGTACAAGAATGAACACATTTTGGCCCTCACATGATAATAAGGGTAACCTCAAAAGCAGAGGTGCACAAACAACCACTGTTCCTAAACTCATTGTCTGGTGCACATTTCAGAAATGCATAGGTTTCCTTCATACCCATTTTTGATTCATAATATTTGACCATATGAATTGGTGCCTGGTTGGTGTAGGGGTGGGGGGGGGGGGGAGTGATCCTTCTGCCCATGGAATTGGTGGGATTTTGTTCACTGCGCGTTACTCTTTAACGCAGAGTTCTGGACAAATTTCACTAAACGTCGTGTAGTGGAATTTTTCTCCTGCGAGGCTCCAGAATATGTGAGCGAGATTTGGCATCCCCTAATGCGATTTTCTACTGCGATTGGTCGTAGTCACAGGGCCGCCGTTTGTGTAGATTTGCTGCTGCTCAAGTAGATTTTCTATTTGAGCAGCATCAAAATCAACTCGAAAGACTGCGCTCTTGCGCAAAGCATGGGGCCGCTGGCGCCTATTTTCAGCGCTGCTCGTGCTACTGGACCAAAATTGGAGAGCGAGCAGCCAGAGCTGCATATCTTCCATCCGTTGGCAGAATTCAGAGGAATCTTGCAGGGATTTTCTGTAACTCCCAGGAATTCCATGGAGTGAAACTGTGCGATTTCCACCCACCCCTAGTTGATACACAATGAAAAATCATAAGCTACAGCTCAGATAATGACTGTGGGTTTCACGTGTTTAGAAAACCTATAAACCCTCTACACCTTTGCGAGCAGAAGGGTCTGACAGACGAAATGGTGTATTGCTTTCGTAAATCTTGGCATTAAAAAAAAATCAGAGATGAAAACATTGTCACCAATAGCTAAGTTTTCCTACTTTTTTTAATTCATTTTTATTTCAACAATTAATTTATTTGGTAACATCTTGAAGAATCAAGACAAACTACCCCTTGCTGCATTCAATATTTTGTCTACTTTTTCAGAAATTAATAGCTTTCCAGGATCAACCATGGCTACAGCACCTGTTAAATTACAAACTGCAAGAAGGCTCAAATAACAAAAGTAGGTAAAATGGACTACCTATTACTAAAATGCCAAGACTGTGGTTAGAATGTTTTTTTATACAACTCTGCTTGTTCCTGAAATCCTGGTAGATGGTGGTTCCAGAATGGTAAAACTTTAATTGATGCAATTTTTAGAAAAAAAAATATATGCTTTCCTGCAGAGCACTTACTCCCATTTTTCTCCCAAAAATACAAGGTAATTAAATTGTAGGTATTTTCTCAGTTTTCTCCAGGGAAATCTACACACGAGTACCATTAGAATACGCAGCATGCTGGAAAAAAAGAGCGCAAATTTGGTGTGGAAAATAGTTATGAAGGTTTAAGAGCGAGCTACATCAAACATTCAAAAAAGTGCTTAGTTACTGGGGCGGGGGGAGTAAAGCCTGAGCAGTCAAGTGGTTAATGGATGGATGACCTGTGTATACATCCACTCCTCTAACTTTTAATTCCTTTTCCCACTGTACCACTTACTGTGATGAACACTGGCCACAGGGTCGTCTATGCAAAGCTCTCCATGCAAGCCCAACATAATTTTGTTGACATTTTAGCGAAACAAAAGCACCAGCATTGTTTAACTTAAGCACATATTGTTGTGTAAAATGTGGATAAACCAGGTTCATGCTCGGCACTTTACCTCTTAAACACCCTAGTTACCCCCAAGGTTCATTAATGTACAAAACAAATAGAAACATTTGGTTGGAGGGGGTTAATAGATATAGACTCAATATATTGTAATATGCAACAAAATGTATTATCCAAATCATAATCCATATTGTATACATGATACTGCTCCAAGCGGTCACAGCACAAAACAGAACAATTTCTGGCCGTTCTTCAACATTAATTTATCCAATGTCCAAACAACTTATCCTTCACAACCAACACGTTTTGCGACTCCCCACTTTTTAAAGGCCTGTCCATCACTCTTGTCCAATCTCTCATTAGAAAAATGCCACTGTTCCCGAAACCAATCTGGTAGCCTTCACATGATAGGCAATTTACTCCAAGTTATTAAAATTGCTAAATAGTCCTTTGCTGTGTCAACAGCCTCCACACATTCTGTTCCTCCCAATTATGAGCAGTTCTGTTTTTCCTCCTCTCTTCAGTTTCAAATGAGAAGTGTGTCCTTGCGTACAAAACAGACACAAGGATTCATGTTGTACTAAAATATAGCACCAAATGCTGGTTTTGCAGTTCATGTAGTTACGCATAATATTCGTGATTTGAAATTCGAGTACTTCCGCATAAATGTTTGCCAGTGCGTGGTGCTCTCGACCAAAGTTGCTCTAGAGGGTCTTCTGCATGAACCTACTTTGTCGAACTATGCATTGCTGTAAATGAAAATGTGAGATTTTTACAGCTGAACTTTGCTGCTTTCAAGCAAAAATGAGGAGCAAAACATACCTGCATATGTTTTTGTGCGTTTTGGGGCGTGTGTCCAGACAGGGTATTTTCGTGTGCTAACTTGATCACGTGCAAGCACTCGTAGTTTGTGAATACCAAAACAATAGTAAACGTACACAAAAGTGTAAGTTTACCTTTGTGAATCAGGCCAATTGTATGGAATGTATGTTGAACTTAGATAATACAATGTAATGCTAACAGATGACAGGATTTTTTCTGTTTTTTTCTGTCAGTCTCAATTGAAAAACATATATCCATGGAAAGCAACACAAATGTAATTTCGCAAAATGAGAAACGATTTTCAAGGTTAGCTTACTTTACACAACTAGTGCAAATAAAAACAGACATATCCAATCCTTTATTTGCATTTCCTTCTTACGTGAAAGGTCAAAGCAATAAATAAGCCCCATGTTTACATGCCGTTTGGAGAAAAAAGGGTGCCCTCTTTGTAATCAAAGAGCACAGCTGAAGTCATTTATGGCCGGCTACAAACCATCCATCCGCATCTCCCAGTGCAGTGGCGCTATCAAAGAACAGCAAGCAGTTATGATACCTGTAGCAGCGTCCTGTCATTAAGGGCGGAGGGTCCCTGCCTCTCCACCTTTTTCCGATGAAGGAAGAGTTTGTCACCCTGAGCAAAGGTCAGGCTGACAGACACTCTTCCTGTTTGGACATGTAGGCTAAATGCGTAGGCAACTGGGCCAAAATTTGCCGCACTGAAGATTTCACAGCCCGGAGGGCGTGACCTCCTCAGCCCATCAAAGACTTCTGTGAGCCTCCCCCTCATGAAGAGGGGGAGCTTCACTGATAGACTCCGGCCTGGGTGCTTTAGTTTTAAGCCATGACGTGCCCATAGCCTAGTATTCATCAGTGACTCTTGTAACAGTTTGGGGAGAGGGTCAGAAATTATCACGGACCCCATCCTACTCTGTGGCGAGCTAAGGAAGGTTCTCCTCTCATTGGTGACCTTTGACTAGGTCAGCCAACGAGATGAGGCAGCAGGATCTTCCTTCTGTTTCTTCCTTACCCAAAGCCACCAGGAAACAACAGCTGGGATCATCACAGCGGCCCAATGTGTGTTTTTTTATGTTGGATGCATGCAGATGTGTGTGTGTGTGTGTGTATGTATGAATGTGTGTTTATTTGTGTGTGTGCCGTTGTGAATGGGTGTGTGTGTATGTGCCAGATATGAGTATGTGTATGGGAGTGTGAAAGAGTTTGCGTGTGTATATGCCTGCCCCACCCCTGTTGCACATTATGGGCCTCAACTGGATAACAGTGCAATATATACATATATATCTGCAAGATAATTATTAGAAGATATGTCTGAGCACAGGCGGGGGTTCAGCCACAGGTGCAGCCGCGGCCCGTGCAGGTAAGAGCGGTGGGGCCGGGTTGGGGTGGGGATTCGTCAGACGACCACGAGGGGAAATTAAATAAATAATTAATTTTCCCTCGTCGTCGTCTGTCGACATCCCCCCACCCGGCCCCACCGCCCCACCTCCCCACCTCTCTTACCTGCATGGGCCGCGGCTGCACAGGTGTAACACAAAATGATGAGCCCCACTGCAGAATGTGTTGAGGAGCCCTTGAGACTCGCCTACATTGCAGATATTCATAGTCCTGAGGTTGAATGTGGGCACCAGAAGGTTGCCCCCCTTCCCGCATTGTAGTGGCTGCAGTGGTCTGCATTTGGCCCCGGGGTTTACCACTCTGTCTTAACACCCCCACAACCTCCGACTTACAGTAACTGAATTGACTTCTGTTTCTTGAGCTTTCAGACACAGACCAGGTTTATAAGGTTAGTCTATTTTTAGCAAAGGTGTGCAGCTCTATAACACTACCCCTCTCGAAACCAATATGCAGTGTTGGCTGCATCACAACCTATCAAGGGTTTCAGGGAAGGGCAGGCGAGCAACTGAGGAACCCGGAGAGGGAAGAAAATACACCAAAATGAAACAATAAAAAACAAAAAAAGTCAGAAAGGAGGGAGGGATAGGGGAACACAATGGATGAGCAACAAAGAAAGGGAGCAACACAGAGAGAGTGAGGGAGGGTACTTAAGGAGAAGAGCAGCACACGTAGGGAACAAGAAAAGGACATACGTTCCCAAGAAGTGCTGGACAAAAAGAAAGAAGTAGATTCTTGAGTGTAAGCAGTGGAAGGATAGAAGTCATCAATTTGAAAACATTGTAAAGAAGCTGTTCTTCAGGGTAGCGACAAACACAAAAAGAGGAAGATAAGCAATGCTAGAGACTTCCAGGCCGCACCTCTCCTGATAATTTTCAGTACTAGCAGGCTACACACAACCTGAGACAGTTAGGTTTTCTTTTTATTTAAGTTAAGTTTGTTTATGAGTTTTCCTCTTCCCTCCCTCCTTCCCCAATGGCTTACGGACCACATGGGACACAGCAGTCATGTACAATTACAAAGGCTCTGCATAAGCCGGATTAGTGGACACGAGCCAGGGAGGGTCCGGACGAGTGAACTGTTGTTGAGAGGTGTCGGTTGTGCGCTTCTGGATTCTCCTGGGGGTGACCCTGGGGTATGTATCGGACCCTTCATTGCTTGTCCTGGCATTATTTTGATGTGCATGCCTACTGTATGTTGCTTAGATGGCCTTGTAGAGGTAATGTCTTGAAGTATGTTTATTACAAAAATGACAATAAACATATGTTTTTTTTTTTTTAAAAGGAAGAAAAGCCATAGAATAAGAAGCAAGCAAATTATTTTGGCAAGAAAGCCAAAAAATGGTAAGCAATGGGCTGACGCACAGCCCACTGTAAGTATTGGTATTGTCCACAAAAGGGCTTTGACAACAGACAAGTAAAAGCTGTCTGCAGGTGAAACCTAAATAGCAAGCAGAACAAGCATTTGCAATGCAACGGATCTTGCGTTAGTGAAAGTTGGAGCTATTGGCATTGCAAATGATAATGTTTGTTAGATTTTTTAAATCAAAAATATCCCAGCAGTAACATAAATAATAAAAGAAAATCCACGAAGCAAGGAAAGGGCGCAGTATCACACGCTGTTACTAGGTGTCCCAGTGGAGTTGTAAAGGGACCTCTATTAGCCACATAAGGTACTGCACCCTTAATGCAGTTATAAAGAGAAAGATTGCAGCTGAGCATACGTTTCCATTTGCTTTTATTGGAAGTGATGATTTTTGTTAACTTGCGTTTTAAAAATGCACCATTGTTGTTTTTGTTTTGTTAAAAAAAAAAAATCTAACAAACATTATTATTTGCAACGCCAATAGCTCCAACTTTCATTAATGCGAGACCTATTGCATTCCAAATGCTGGTTATTAAACCGAGTGGCTGTTTTGCTGAAATGCCAGCGCCAGAAAAGCACAACTCACACAAAAGAATAAATAGGCTTCTACGAAGGAGTGAGACTGTGCCTGGTTGGCTGAACGAGAGAAGTGTTAAAGATGCTCTTGTGATCGGGGGACACCACCTGAAGCAGGGGAAGTGTGGCTAGTGGCGTAGGAAAGACGACAGTACTGAGCAGCGGCGGCGCTAAAGTCAAAATGTAAAGGCGGAGGCACAGGCCAATGGGAGAAGAGTGCCAAGAGGACAGCATTCCAGTTAAAGGGACGGCATTGTTAAAGTGAAAGCGCGGCATGGGGCGCTTCCAAAAGTAAACACTTTGTTTTCCAATGTGAATATGGCGAGCTGCGCAGAAAGAAAGGTGCACTGCTGCCATTCTTAAAGTGAAAGCACGGCTTGGGTCGCTTCAAAACAAACACTTTGGGCCAGATGTACGACCAGCAAAATTGCACCTCGCAAATTGCGACTCATTTGCGAGTCACAATTTGCAAGGTGCAATTTGCCATGTACAACAGTGTGTTTAACACTGTTTGTGATTCCCAATGGGGTCGCAAATTGCGAGGCTCATTAATATTAATGAGCCTCTCACAATTTGCGAGCCCATTGGGAATGACAGGCCCTCCCAGGTATGGTGGCCTGCTGGGCTCGGCAGACCACCATGTCTGGGACTGCTTTTAAATAAAGCAGGTTTTTTTTTTAAATGCAGCCCATTTTCCTTAAAGGAAAACGGGCTGCATTTAAAAAAAAAAAATGAAACGTTTTCTTTTCTCTAAAAATATTTTTAGAGACAGCCACAAAGTGGAAGGGGTCCCCTGGGGACCCCTTCCAAATTGCGACTGCATTACCACCCTCTTAAAGAGGGTGGTAATTTGTGAGTGTTTTGCGACCGCAATTGCGGTCACAAAACACTTGTACATTGATTTGCGGACGCAATTAGGAAGGGAACGCCACTTCCTAATTGCGACTCGCAATTCCTAAATAGCGAGTCGCAAATAAATTGCGACTCGCAATTTAGGAATTGTACATGGCCCTGGGCCATTTTGCATGCGCAAACAGGTCTCAATCCCGTTTGCGCATGCAATTCAGGGTCGTACATCTGGCCCTTTATGTTTTCCAACGTGAATATGGCGAACCACGCAGAGAGAAATGAGTGCGGCTGCCATTGTTAAAGTGAAAGTGCAGCATGGTACGCTGCAAAAAAAATAATAATAATTATGTTTTAATGCAGCACTCTTATTAAGCAGCGCATGCTAAGGAACAGAGACAAATGAAAAACACCACTTTTATTACATGACCAACGTGTCGGGAAAGTTCGATTAGGGGAGTGCTTAGATGTTGTGCCTGGAACAGCAGCTATGACGATGAAATCATTAACAAAAGAGTGCTGAGAAACTGTAAATGAAACTACAGAGTATTGTCACATGTAACAGGGGCAGTCCTTATGGGAGTTTACAAGAGTAAAAAAAGAGGGACTGAGGAGGGACTAGTAAAAAAAATTAGCCAAAGAAAAAAAAGAACTCCAAAAGACAGTCAAAGGAGCCAATTATAAACATGGGCGGAACTTAAAGCCCATATTCTGAATACAACACGTCTCGAAGAGACAGCGCAAGCGCTGCCTAGGCGAGACCTACAAAACAGGAGCCATGTTTACTTGATAATTCCTGTCGGCTTTAAAGCAGAATAAATAGTTTGGGCTCATGGCTGATGGAATTAAGAAATGCTTTCTGTGAATGTAAATGAGGTATTTGCAAGGAGAAAATGCAGGGACCTATTCAAAAGCTGCATTTTGTTGTATATTATTAGTACTAATGTAGTACTACAAACGTAATACAAAATACTATTCACAAACCTACATGCAGAGGTCTTCGCCTCTGCCTCGCCTGTCTTTTATGTGAGGAGATATCTGCCCAACTGCAGAGCGTTCAACACACGTAGATATTCATTTTAGTAGTAATTGTGGGAGAACAAGGGATGTGGCCAGAAAATGGGGAATACAAAAGCAGAGGCGTTTTAGGATGATTAAGGGGAAGTTAAGGGAGGGACATGCACCCATCCACAAACTCCACTTACACAGTTACTACCACCAAAAAGGACCGAAAACACTTGTAAATGTAGTCCAGTTCTGAGCTGGAGTAAGTCCAGCACCAACAATGGGCACTCACAGGTACTGCAACACCCTCTCATAGAAAATATTAATAATGAAACCCTCATGGGAAATAATACAATGTTAGAATAAACTCATATATATATATATATCAGATTGATAAAGGCTGCAGTGACAGCCGAAACGCGTCTCTTCAGTCGCGGGGTCGAGGGAGACCCTACATAATAAAGAAGCCTTGACCCTGCAGCCCTCGTGTGCGTGCCTTCTTCCTGTGTGGAGTATGGTTTACTTTATATATATATATATATATATATATATATATATATATATATATATATATATATAGGGAACTACACAGATTTCACTGCTTCATATATATATATTTATATATATGAAGCAGAGAACTCTGGGTAGTTCCTAAATTTAATATGTGGGTGTGTTAATGGGTGTATGAGATTATAGTGGTGTGGGTGGGTCTGTGAGTGGTTCTGTGGAAGATTTCATCAGTGCTGTCAGGACTGATGTCGCTGACCATGTCATGAGTGATGTAATATGTGAGAACATAAGCAGTGCCTTGCGGAGGCGTAAGTTATAGTAAGCTCAGGTAACTATAACTGCTGAATTTCACTGGTTTTGTATGAGTGAAATCTGAGCCTAACTAAACGTCCTTGTAACCTTTGTTTTTTTCAGTGAAGTTCTATGATTTTTATAATTCTATTTCCTAACTATAACGTTCCTGTAACCTTTGTTTTTTAAGCAAATTTCGAAGGTTTATTTAATTCTATTTCCTAACTATAACCTCTCTGTAACCTTTAGTTTTGTCTGTGAATTTCTATGGTTTTTTTAATTCTGTTTCGTAACTATAATGTCCCTGTAGCCTTTGTTTTTTCAGTGAATATATATATATATTATTTTAATGTGAAGAAAATAGAATTTTTATTATACATCCATATTTTAATAACATTTCTTAATTAAAAATATCTAACTTTAGAAAACATAAATTTTAAATAATTCAATACAGAGATTATAGTCACTTAATACATATTAAATATAAACATTTTACTTTAGGTGTTATTTTTGTAAATACATCTTTTATAAAATACTTTTAATTTTT
This sequence comes from Calotriton arnoldi, assembly GCA_963921515.1. Taxonomy (NCBI): domain Eukaryota; kingdom Metazoa; phylum Chordata; class Amphibia; order Caudata; family Salamandridae; genus Calotriton; species Calotriton arnoldi. The sequence goes on from CAWUFW010001855.1 coordinate 2,462,095, forward strand.
TTTATATTTTAATCAAATGCATTTTAGTTAATAGTACTGTATTTTTAAAAATTGTCCTACATTTAAAATACTTATATGAAATTAATTTACATTAACATGAAACTTATAAATATTTTAAAGGTATTTTTAAACGTGAATTACCTTTTCAAAATTTACCCACACAGCACCACAAGATGATCGCCACCCCGACTGTAAAGGTTTATGCTGAGTGTGTGGAAAGTCAAATACAGTTGTAAAGACACTACTAGTAGTACCGTTACAGTTGTATAAGAAGTTTTTACTGACTGGATTTTTCTACTATTATAACACAAATTAATACTGTGGGGAAACATTTCATCTCATTATTACCGGTTTAACACTGAACTGTAGAAATCAGCAACTAAAAGGTGATCAGTTAACCATAGTGAATAATCTACCACAACTAGAGATGTGGTGGTCTTTTGAGGTAACATTTGATTCGTTTGGGCTACATCCAACATTTCTTTGTTGAAATCTACAAATTATGCAGCAGATGGTGGATTGTCTGGCAAATTCGGTAAATTAATATTTAACAGGAAAATTCAGTGGCCACAGACCTGCATCATTCCAGTGGCCTCAATTATAACCTGAATTTCTGGATACACAAAAAACTCTGCAGCAGATGCCCTAGCACTAATGCTTTCAGTGGGTGGGTCCTGTCGGTGCTCAGAACTGGCAAATAGAAAAAAGGGTGTTGAGGGGCCTCAATGTGCTCTCTTTGGTTGTCCTTCATTCCCTCGGCATTTAAAGCTGAAAGCAGCTAAAAAAAACTAGAAAAAAAAAATCCTGAGGGACAGTCTTGGACATGTTGCCTGGATAACCTGGGGGAGGAAAAGAATAGTGGCAGAAGAAAGACCAGGATCAGCACCAGGACCAACAAGAGAACCAGGAGAATTGCAACCAAGAATATCAAGAACAAGCAGGACAAAAACCAGGAAGAAGAGGCTCAGGAGGATCAAGATAATCAAGACCAGGAGGATCAGAGCCAAAAGGATCGGGAAGGCCAAAGGCTAGTAGTCCAGGAGGACCAGAAAAATAAAGATTAGGGGACCAAGGTCATACGACAAGGATGATAGGGACAATAAACACCAATGTGAGCAGGACCATATGGACTAGTACCTGGAAGCCACAACTCATGCAGATTAAGACAAAGAAGTGCAAGAGGAGCAGAAACATGAAAAGGTTTCAGAGAATCATATCCAGAAGGATTGTGAGTAGGACCAGGACCTAGAGGAGTAAAACGGTGAGAAGGACTAAGATCAGAAGTCCTAAGACCAGAAGCCGAATAAGGGGTACCTACAAAACCAAGAGAGAGGCTCCGAACAAGGGGAATCAAGGACCAAGAGAACCAAGATAAGGAGAGCAAGGAGAACCAGATCAGCTAAATCCGACCAGGATTACGAGGCCAGGAGGGATAGTAAAACCAGGACAGCCAGAACCATGTGGACCACTGGGACTAGGAAGATCAGGGTCAGAATGGCCAAGTCAAAGAAAACCAGGACTCTAAACAACTGGACCAGACGGACCACAACCTGGAGGACCAGGACCTAGAAGGACAAGAAGGATCAGGACTAAGATGACCGGGGAGAGCCAGGACCTGATAGATCATGACCAGGAGGACCAAAAGGGCCAGGCCCAGTATGAGAAAAGTGGATTATTAGTTGGGGCGGTTGTGAGACATCACCAAGTAAAGATTTCACTATTCTGTGTTCCGTATTCTGTATCAGGTAGCTGTGGCTCAGAACAGTCAAGCAAAAGAAAAACAAATGTAAATCATTTATCAACCCAAAACAGTCAATATGTACACAACACAACACAATACAAAATCACACTTCAATTTATAAAAATAGTAAATATTTTCATCTTTAAATAGACTCCAAAATGACAAAAATCAGATGAAGGGAAATGGAGTTATGATTTTTGCAAGATTCTCATAAATCACTACTTTTTGCTGTAAAACGCTTTTAAACTTTTAAAAAGTTTTGCAAATCACTACTTTTCACTCTTAGCGATCATGGGTGATCATACAGCTTTAATCAAACATTGCCAGCGAGCACATCATTAAAACAAGCATTGGCATAGCCAATAGGTCTCGCTTTTGGGACATTATAAGTGTTTAGCCATGCAACGGTTGATGTTGTTGCACCAAGGATATTGTGCTGCATAACTAAATACTTATAAGGTCCCAAAAGCGAGACCTATTGGCTATGCAAATGCTTGTTTTTGTATTGGTCGTTGCAGGTGGTGGGCACTGGCAGTCATTTTTGGAGACGTGGACATATTTTTTTATCATCAGACTTTGTCCCAGAACAAGAATGAGAAAAACAAAAAAGACACCCAGATAAAGGAAGGGAATTATTGGAAAGTTTGACACAGGGAGAAAGCAGGAATGGAAAGTAACCTTAAAGAATGAGATAAAAGAGACCGGAAGTACAAGGTGGTAAAGAAAGAAGCATGAGGTGGAATCAAGACAAGCAGCCTTACAATCAGCAAACACGTAATTAAAAGGTGTTGGAAGAGGGCTCTAAAAAATTGGCCCCCTACACATATTTTTTTAATTTTTACAATTTAAAAAAAAAAATCATTTTTACAGAGTTTTATATAGTGCGAACTTGACCCAAAGGTATTGGGTATCAGAGCGCTTTACATGAGCACCAGTTGCGTTACACGAAGAAACATTCATTTTTGTTAGGCACAGGGAGATTAAGTGATTTGCCCAGAATCACAGGATGTTACGTGTCCTTGCCAAGACAAATTAAGCACTATCAGCAAGTCACCAGTGCATAGCCTTTCTGCAGCATTATCTTCTCACAACACAAACATCTGCCTTTCAAGTTCAGCAGTTGATTTTGGAAGGAACAGTAAAATACTAACAGCAACTGAATTAGACTTTGCCAAAGGTGACGTAAATTGTTTACGTCCTAGAAACACAGTTTAATGTGTCACCAGATAGAAACGAAAATGAAAGCATAAGTATTTTCAGTATGGAACGTAAGTATTGACGTGTGGAATGTCATGAAGTGCATTGCATTTTGTTAGATCGCCTTGCGTGCCATGTCATTTGTGTATATATAGTGCTGCCTTCACAAACTAAGGGTTAACAAGCGCGAGTGTTCCTGCCCCAAAACAAATGAACAACAAGTGGGAGGGGTGGGGGGAGTGCACAGAATAAAAGAGACGCCCTGGGAATGCTTCCGAACGCGCGCGCGCGAAGCAGCAGCTGTTTGCTCTTTTTGGAAGCACATACTCGTGCTTGTGGTGCGCCGCTGCGCACTCCCGCAAGGCGTATGCCGCCACAAGCACGAGTATGTGCTTTGAAAAAGAGCTGCACGACGGCTAAAGGTCTCCTATGCAGCGCATGCGCGCTGCGTAGGCGAGACCTAAACATCATAGCCCATTTAGATCTTATATTATGGAGGGTAACTTGTTTCACTGCCACCACAATTCAATCAGAATAATCAGGTCCGGAGAAACTTGGCTGATGTTGGTGTGACCAATAAGACACTTCCTGTCCGCTACTGGTATGCCACTTTTTAGTCGATGCAGGATCCAGGATTACGAACTGAGAAGACATCAATCAAGGTAATCTCGGCCCTGAGGACTAGTGAACCAGAAGGAGGTGAACCAGGAGGGTGGTTATGCCACCAGAAGGTGGCAATGAATAGGAGCATAAGAACCAGGAGGAAGACTAGAGGAAGAGAAGGAGGACGATGCAATTCTGGGTATTCATATTTTTTTCCCTTCAGAAAGGACCCACTGAGTCAACTCATTTGAGTACGTTTTCTTGACGATTTTGTGCTAATCTATATTTTGCAGTTGATATTGCTGCAGGTTTAATATTTGGGGTCGATATTTTGACAGAAAATCGAAAACAAGAGAGTCTGGAACTCTTCGTTCACGCAGAATCTAATACCGCCAAAGCTCTGTCTGTTGGCACCCCACGCACCGGGCAGAGCTGGGTGTGGGCGCCATGAAACACGTCCTTGCGGTCCATTAACGCCATACTGGAAAAACCAGTTCAATGTTTCACTGAGTGCTGGAGAGCGCGAGCAGCGAAGTGTGGCCAGGACTGAATGTGAACTCACCTGTGCCTAGTGCACCTGGCGCAGCCGCTCCCTGAGGGCAGAAATCTGAAGGGCGGATGTTGTGATGGCGCAGTAAGTAAATGCACCTGTCCAGACGGCATGCGTTAGACCAATGGTAGTCGCCTGGTATAGACCAAGAGTCCTAATTTGCGAAACTGCTGATTTCTGAAAAACAAGGTACTTCCGCAGGTAACGGTTCTAATGTTAAACGAGTGTACACAATGTATATTTTGCCTTTTTAGAATTCTATAAAAACATTCCAACGTGGCTGTTTAAAGTCAACATTTAAAGATGTAATCAATAACCGATGTTAATACACATAAAAAAAATCAAAAGCAGAAATGTTTTAAAAAGATCATATTTTGGAGTTCTTAACACTGTGTATCATGTATGCGATCCGGCCACGAGCAAATTAACTACAGAAGATAAATCTTCTTGTGAGGACAACTCAGCAGAGGCAGAATGTAGTTTCAGTTCACAAACCAAATAATTCACATGAATGAGTTGAACGGGGCATGTTCCTTTGCTTTGTTGAGAAAACTGAACTGGTGGTGGATTACACTATTTGAAAATGAGCTAATGTGTTTATCACTACAATTTTGAGCTACTTCCGTGTGTGCAGTTCCCCATTGAAATCTTGTTCAATCGGCGATGCATTATATTTTGGGTTGTGTAACTTAACGGGCGTACTAACAGTGATAATTTATTTATTTTTCACCAATTTCCAGGTTGTCACCAGCATGCTGTCGAGTTGCAGAACCCTGGTGGGAGTGCCCAAATAAGGGAGCTCTAAAAGAGAGCGCATTGATTGATCCCGGCTGGCATTTTATGGGGTGAGGACGCAATGCAGGCTTCCATCCTTCCAATGCCAATGCATCCAAACAATTGCACTGGTAATATTAAAACACGTTGCACAAAATGCACGAGGGACTTGCCCACTACAGGTGAGTCGAGTAACCTGGCATTGAAAGAGCCAGTACTGGTAAGACCCATCCTGGATCTCTGTACCGAGGAGGGAGGGCAAAGTGGGTGAAAATGGGGAACTAACTTCCACACGAATTTCCGTGAACTGAGTTAGGCAATTCCAGAGCCCTCGAAATTCGGGCCCTGGCACAATTTCGATGACCTTTAAAGACAATTTAATTCCCATTTTAATTTCCATCGGAGCCCATTTATTTATGCGATATTAACTTCAGATTTTAGATAATTTTATTAGAAAGGTAGAGTCAAATTTGGCGAAAGAATAGTGTAAACCAAACATAGAATGTGCCCATACTTTAATTAAAGTTGTTTTTATTATTTGTATGCTAGAAATAAAGGGGCATATTTATGAGTGAGGTTGCATTGCTCTTGCACCACCCAAAGTGATGCATGCGCGACGCAAGGACAAAATGTGATTTATTAGGCCAGGCAAGGCCACCTTGGAATGGAAGCATTCAAGCAGAAAGGACTGCCTGTTTGTACAGAACAGCATACCCCTTCACAACTACAAATACTCCATAGAGCAGGTCTGTGCTTCCTCCGCATACGTGTTGGGATCCATTGGTTTTTTTTAAAAGGACTCACCCTTCATAAGCCCCTGCCCTCAGCCATTACGCCATTGTGGGCTGCTTGAAACCTAAGAGACCAATGTTAGGCACATCCCCCTCCCGCACATCCCCTATAGCCTATAAATCAAAGAAGGAAACCACAAATCGATGTGATCTGAGAAATGACCGACTACAAGAAGTTTTTGACCTAACAAACTCTGACACCACTAGAAAAAACCAACCAAATCCAACTTCCGCTAAAAGTATTTTCCAAGCACTTGAACATGCTACCAAAAAAGAAACATCAAAGTGGTGGGAGGTAGTCTCCCTAAAAAAGTATCTGGAAGCAGAATGCATAGCAAGGTATTTAAGAATCCTAATATTCCTGCAACAGACACTACCTCTCAAGACAAAATAATAAGATGGAAGAATAACGGACCACATCAAATAATATGATAAGACAACTAATTGACATTGCACAAGAGGAGTATGGGAAATACAAGGAGTAGGTGGATAATCTAACTAAAAAAATAGAATAGGCAAACTTGGGTGACACCACAAAAATAATTTTGAAATACTGAATAAAGCCATTGACGCATATGAGGAGGACATAATAAAAAAGAAAAATAGAAAATTCCGCAGAGACCTAGTAGTTTATCAATTGGGTAGAGTACATATTTTTGCCAAGAAGTGTGACAACATATAATCAACAGGTATACAACACAATTTCCCAAACACCTCAGAAACATTGCTCACATCAAAAGTAGAATCCCTAGGAGGTGATCCAGCACCGACCCCTAAAAATACAGCAGTACATTTTTATGAGGAAGTTAGACGACACAGGCTAGGGAATTTGAATGCCCAAGATACAAGAATCCAACCACCAAAGATCAGATCAGAGACACCATCGACGTCAGAAGTACAAACCAGAGCAAGGAAAAAGAACAACCCAAAAACAAAGAAACACCAACCAACTAGTTCACAACTTGTCTCAACAAGACCTGACTATTTCCCAACAGAAAGTTCTAGAAAAAGGCCTATCTTTTTGCCCAACAGCTCAATGGGATTTAACGAAAACTAAAATAGAACTCTTCAAATTTACTAGACAACTGAAACTGAAAGTGTTCTTCTCAGATAAACCTAGCATACGAACGATAAGCTCACAACAACCTATCACAAGCGACCTAACAGTATAGGACTTGGAAGACATAAACCTATTAAATAATTTGTCGGAAACAAACACTATAGAGACAGGATCTGACATGATGGGAATAGCGGCTGAACATGACATAGATACGTCACACACTAAAGCGAACAAAATCTTTTTTTCTAAAATCGAATTGCACACCCACCCTACCTCCCGGGAATACAATTGACCTCTTCCATACAGCTGTGATGGAGGATCTGGAACATGAATCTCATAAATACAAAAGCAAAGCCAGATATTTACCATCTAATTTCACCCTAAGCCAAAAACGGGCAATTGGGGACCTGAATGCTAATATGGATTTTATCATAAAAGAAGCTGACAAAGGGGTAAACATTGTAATCCTACATACTGAAGACTACTTGAAGGAGCTCTATCGACCACCGGCAACAAAAAACTACCCAAGAACCATACCTCTGAAGTACAAAAAAATCTCTCAGATCTTTTAGACAAATGGTGCAACAAATGTTTGATTATACTTGAGGCGTAACAATTTTTGTTTATCAAACACCCGGTGATGCCCACCCTACATGTGCTACTATAAATACACGCCGGGATTCCTCCCTAAAGGGACAGCCGATTATCTCGATCTGCTCTCGGCTGGGGTAATATATAGACAACGAACTGCAACCTTTTATGAAGAGACAACCGTCCTACATTAGAGATATAAAAGATATGTTACATAAATTGGACAACATTGATTGGCAATCAAACTACATTTTGGCCACAATCGATGTGATAAGCCTCTGAGCTTTAATAAAAGACTCTGATGGCATGAAAGCAGTGAAAAAAGCGCTCTCCACAAGGTCTGTATATCTTCTGGAAAGAAACCAGATGATCTTGGAGATGCTTGCCTTCTGTTTCCCAAAAAATTCTTTACCTTTAATGGCTCTACCTCCCTACAACAACAGAGGACCGCGATGGGACCAAATTCTCTCTCCCATATGCCTGTATCCTCATAGGGGAAGTTGAAAAATATTGGATTTGGAATGTCAAATATGAGCGGCTTACCAATAGCATAATTCTGTGGGCACGATATATGGATGATATTTTGCTGATCTGGCAAGGACCACACAACCTTCAAGAATACATTTAGAAACTATCAGATAACAAATGGGGAATCTCAGTGACCTCCTCCACCTCAAGAGAAGAATTAGAATTTTTAGACGTAATTCTTTATATGGACAAAAACAAACTCCACAGACATATGTATAGAAAGTCAAGAGCGGCGCATTCCATCTTGCACGCCGCAAGCGGTCATCTAAAAACCACAATTGAAAACATACCCAAAGGGAAATATCAAAAAAACAGATTGAACTGCAGCGCAGATGAGGGTTATAGATAAAAAGCAGCAGAACTCACCAGTCGTCTGAAAGAACAAGGATATGACAAGAAATATCTGCATGATACTATGTGCAATACACACAATTTGGACCCAACTAAGACAGAACCAAAAACACAAACACGCTTCATCACGGACTATAATAACGGTCATCACCATATAAGGAAAACTCTGGTCGCTTCTAATACACCAGGCACAACTACATGAGGAGATCAATCCCTTCCCTCAAATCAGTTTCAAAAGAGCACTGAATCTAAAACAAAAGCTATGTCACTCATTTTACCAAGAAAAAGGAGACAAATTGCTACTTTTCTGGAAAAACCTCTGGGTTCCTATACATCTAGGGACTGCTCTATTTGCAAACTAGGGCTGAACAAAACTGTCAAAGGTACAATCAACAACCACAAATTTCAAATACGAGATTGGATAAACTGTGAAAGCACATACGTAGTTTATAATATAATCTGTCCCTGGGGAAGAAATACCTCGAATACAGGAACACTACCGCAACATCCTGACTAGGTTCCTGGCGTCTATATCTTGTCTCAAGACAGCACAGCGGAAAAGAAACAACAGACATATTGTTTGTTTCTGTATCAAATTTGAAAAACCTGTTTGCTCACTAATTGTTTTTTAAGGCGCCCTGTCTGGCGGGGTCTAAATCCCAACAAAATGTGTCTTCGCTTCTAAACCGAATACCTTAATATCTCTAATGAGTTATACACCTGATTAAATATGCCATACCATAATATCTCTGAAGAATAAACAGGCTGACCCTGGACAATCGCAAAAATTGAACGACATGGTCGTTATTACACTAAACAGTGATACTATATGTTTTTCATTTATTATTATTTGTAATTTTATTTTTATTCTTATCTTTTTCAGAATTAGCAATAAGACTAAATCCATAATAAACAGATTACGATTACACCCTGACATACCATGCTCTACCTTAAAATAAGATTCAAAGAAGGCACAACCATAGTAAGCCCGGACGATGCGAGAGGCTTAGACGTTAAAGTAGGATCAGAGCGTCTTCACCATTTAAATATGGCATTCAACATGAACGCCCAAACACGGATTTGACCAACGAACTGCAGAATTGATCACGTTAGGACTGCAGAGACTATGGGCGCTTTTCGCGAGAATCCTAAGGTAGGCTAGATATGTGTAGAAATGTCTCTGATTCCGCCTTTTGCCACTGAACAAGATCATTACCAACAGCGACTTGGTTATATGTCTTTTGCCTAATATGTGCTCCTAGAATCTGCCCTACAGGTATTGTACATGCCCAACGAGCTAATCCCGATGATATGGCACTTAATCAATGATATAATCTTAGGGGCAGATTTACAAGCCCCCTGCGTCACTTTTACGCTACCGAGCGTAAAACATGCGGCAAATTTACAACGCGACGCATCTAAGGAGATGCGTCACGTTGTAAAGCCCTGCATAACATTATACCTGCGTCAGGTATAATGTATGCAGGATGGGCGTTCCCACGCAGGAAGGCCTCGTAAAAGTGACGCAGTGAAATCTACAAGATTTCACTGCGCCACTTTTAGGACGCTACTGAGTCAAAACCTTACCCCTGCTTGAAACAGGCGTAAGTAGTGACGCAGTGTAGTGGGAATAGGCCTCAACACGCATTGCTGGAGTTGCGTTGTGCTTGCGACACGACTCCAGCAATGCGTGACTTTTCCGCCAACAGATGCGTCAGAATTTCTGACGCATCTGTCAATCCTTGCGCCATAGTGCTCCGTATTGTAAATACGGCGCATCTATGGTGGCGCACGGGTTTCTAAGGGTGGCGCAGGGAAAGTGACGCATCTGTACAGATGCGTCACTTTCTTGTAAATCTGCCCTTTAATGTATAACAAACACTTTTTCAGGCTCCCGAGTCGATGATAATACTTCCGAAAAACCTGCCGATATGGCGCTTAGTCACTCGTACACTTCTAAATGTTTTAACAAATACTTTTTCATGCGATTGTGTCGATGCTAATATACCCGGAAAAGGACCACTTGCACCAACATACTGCCCCAAGGGTTTTGTCTAAATGACATGTACACAATCATGTAAATACAGCACTTTTTAAACAACCGCATCAGTATTTTATGTCTTCCTTGGGTGCCATGAGTACAGATTCGCTTTTCCGACCGCATCATTATAGTAATGGTAGTCGTTGTTGACTTTCGAGCTTTATTAACTCTGTTAAGTGGCGTGATTGTACATCGCTACCACTCGTAAATCTTATACGGAGTCCAGGCTCTAAAAAACATAAATTCGCTGTCCATACAGACTGCGTACTCACTTTTCCAGAGACTCATATCTACTTCATCATATTCTTTTCACAGATTGTGAAATACTAAAAAGACGCCACATAGGACTTGATATATGTATCATAATTGATTTGAGAAGGTAAAATACTTTGTTAACCTACCAATTTGTGCCAGTGCATGTAACTAAGTTGTATTGTAAGGAATCCTCTTTTTGATCTGTCTTGAATATTAAATCTGTACACTTAATAAAAATGTGACCACTGCCCTTCCCTATTTCCACTTTACCGTCTTCAGTACAAGCTTAATAAATCAAAAAGAACACAATGCTTCTGAGGGACTAAGGGTCTCTATAGGAAAGTGTCCCTCTCTGACATGGCCACCCCAACTTTTTGTCTGGTTTTTGATGTAATTTCGACTGGAAGTGCACTAGGTACCTGCTAACCAGGCCCCCAGTGCCAAATCTCTTACCCAAAACTGTGCAATTGTACTTTGGCACTCTCTGTAAGTCCCTAGTAAGTGGTACCCCTGGTACCTAGGGCAAGGAAGCTAAAGAGGGTCCTTAAAGACTGCAGCACGAATTGTGCCACCCTAAAGGACCCCTCACAAGACACATACAGACTCCCACTGCAGGCTGCATATCTTGGTGCAGACAAAAGTGAAAACACGACATGGCACATATCCCTGTGTGCCATGTCCCCAACCACTGCATGCAGAATAGGTAAGTCACCACTACAGAAGGCCTTAGGACCCTAAGGCAGGGTGCACTATACTACATGTGAGGACATAGCTGCATGAGCCGATATGCCCCTGTGCTGGTCAGCTCTAATGCTGCCAGTAGAGGTGTTCCCTGAAAACCTTCCAGTTACTGGTATGCTGATTACTGGTTTACGCCAGCCTGGCACCAGAGACAAGTTTCTGACCCCCAAGGATGAGGGACTCTGCTCTCAGGAGGCCAGAAATCAAGTCTGTTTGGGCATAGGGTGCTTACACACACCCCCCCCTCCAAAGGATGACCTGAAGATTAGCATTCAAAGGCAGGGGAGCTTCAAAGAGCCTACCGCCTTTTATATGAGAATCTGGCATTTCTCACAGAAGAGGAAGCCGACCCCCTTTGTCCAAAGCCCTTTGGCACCTGGGCAGGCGGGAAAATTAGCTAGTCAGATAGGCGTGTCCACTCTCAGGCCAGTACCACCCCTAAGGAGGGCTACCTGAAGTGGAAGAGACTTTTCAGTGTTAGACCTTTTGGTGATGGCAAACTTAGGAACTCCGGGACAGGATTATGCCCACTTCCCACAGGAAGTGGTCATATGGGGGCGTAGTGACCCTAGGGGTAGGTAGCCCATCAGCTACTACCCTACACTCCCCTAATGCCCATAAATTCAGTATTTAGGGAGGCCATGGAACCAGAAAATCAGATCTTGACGACCTACAAAGAAAAAGGACACTTAAGAGCTGAGAACGCAGAAGACTGAAGAAGAGCAACTGACTTGGCACCAGCCCTACTGGCCTATCCGCTGTTCCCCATCAAACATGTGCCAAAGACGTCTCGTCCTGCAGCGGTCATGCCTCCAAAAACCTGGGAGGATAGCCTGCTTTCAATAAAGACTCAAGAACTCCTACGGAGAAGCGGAACTGCTTCCCTGCAACCTGCAGGCACCCCAAGAAGAACCATGAGGACTCCGGAACTGCCAAAACCTGACGCCGCCAAGCACCACTACACCTAAGCCCCTCGTCTAAGTCAAAGTGGGCCAACAGTCAGCGTGGTCCCCAAGCCTTCAAGAGACAGAGTCCACAGTGGTTTCGCCCATCATGAACTCCCTGACGTTGCCTGCAGCCTCTGTCTGCAGGCCCCTGCAACCGCTACTGGACAAAGAATCCCGACAGCTCAAAGACTCTCTGCACCCAGCTGCCCTGGCCCGAGGAGAAGTGGACCACCGGTGTCCCCACATCCCCTACCATCACAAGACTTGAACCCTCATGTTAGTTCAACCCGACTAGCCTCCCAGTCAAAACCTGCAGCCTCTTTCCACGAAGACCGATCCCCATAGACTAACACTGGACACCCAACGCTGTATTGCACCCCTGCAGCCAGCTGCCCAAGTGCCGCTGGAGGTGACCTGCTGGTGCTGGCTTGGACATTGCCCTGTACTCACCTCAGGTCCAGGAGATTGGTCTTGTAAGTCGCTGTAGTGTACCTGAATGTCGTTCTTGTTTTTCCTCCCATAGGATAACATTGCAGCTTCTGAAAAATGCACTGTTGACTTTTTAAACACAGAAGTATTTCTCTTGAAAAAAGTACTTACCTGATCATATGGATTCTGGTGCCTAAATATATATAAAGATACGTGTTATTTTTTATAAATTGGTGTGGATCTTCTTATTAAGTTGTGTGCATCATTTATTGACTATTGTGTGTATTTGCAGATGTCTAACACTCCTCTCTGATAAACCTAAGGCTGCTCAACCAAACTACCCCTAGAAGAGCACCTTGGGATTGCTAGAGAAAGCTCCTGTACACTCATTAGGGAACCCCTGGACTCTTTGTACGATATACTTCATTTTGGTACATCATATAAAGAATCAGCTTCCTACAATCTCCTAAACTAGCATGTTCCTTTCTTGTTTCTTTATCAACTTTCTTTAAAGCATGACTCCTAAGTGAGAGTTAGGAGAACCCTATTCTTTCCTTAAAGAGCACGGATCCAATCCATTCTATTCCTTTACAAAGGTGAAAAATTGGGTATTCACTATGATATTTAATTCTAACAAAGCTTATGTTGACCCTTTTAGCGTTGAAAAAGGCCCAGCCTTACAGGCATCACATGGGGTGAAAAACGTGTTAGCTAACAAAATGAAAAACTTCTAAGAATCATTAGAAATTAATAACCTGCAAAGATGTTACTTGTGGAGAATTATGGCGAATAAATAAATAAAGGACATCAAGACACACATAAGTGGTCCGGATTTTATTAAGCTGTACAGGAGACTTTACTTTAAGGTGAAACAGAAATCAGAGATACACGATTGCTTAATACAAAAGAAAGGGATAACAGGAAACTCAACCCTCAACACCACAAGTTATACAAAACGCGCTTAGATGCCCAAAGGCACTGCTAAATGTCCAATAGCACAGACCACCTATGTCACCAGCCCCACAGAACTGCTTTATCCACCTCATCACCTGTCACTCACACACCCTCACGCCCCAAGCTCATGATCAATTTGGAGGCTGCAAAGGGTTCACATGGCGTACTCGACCAGCAGGGCCAGACTGGGAACACAAACCAGCCCTGGCAATTCCGCTTGGCCGGCCTCCTGGGGGGTGCTAGTGAGAAGCAGCACTGCTGCCGCTTTAGCACTCCTGCTGCTTTTGTTACAGGGCAGCTGCTGCAAAACCGGCCCCAGTAACAAAACTGGCCCTCACCCTTCCGACTCACCGGGAAAACACCCGGAGCCCGGTGTAGTGACGTAGCCACCCGGCCCGCACTATACAATGTTACCAAGAAGCATGCACCCGGAGGGCGGGCTCGCCCGAAGGCTTAAATAAACAGCCGCCTGACCGCTCGGGGTCTTGGCCCATATCCCAATACTGTGTGCACGTCACATTCTTTAATGTATAACCCCTAGGCCTCACCTCCCTCCTGACCGAGTCTCCTGACGGCCCCAGACTCCACACTGGCGACGAGGCGGGTCTCACCCACGCCTCTGACATCCCGGATCGAAGATCCTGCCCAGCTGGCTGCGGTGAGGCGAGGCGCGCATCGGCTCCTGCGTGCGCCCGAAGCGGTGTCCACGCGTCCACGGAGACAGCAGCTATGTGTCAGCAGCGGGTGCCCACCCCGCGGGTGCTGCAGTGCAAAAGAGCGCGGGCGGAGGCGCCCAGGCAAGAAGGTGACCGAGCGCATGGCCCAAGTAACTGTCGCATGACTCATCAAGGAGCGGCCTGCTCAAGCGCGTCTCCTCTCATCACCGTTAAGCTGCAGGGAGCGCGCATGGAACGGAGCTGCGTCCTCCACCTCTCCCACAGTTTTCTCTCTAACGCGCTTCTGCCCCAGAGCCTGCGTGTTAACAAAAGAAGGCATACGGCCGCATCAGGCTGCAGAGCAAGAGCTCTACATCAAGCCTTGGCAAAAGCAAGTGCACCACAGCACCTGGGCAGATTTTGACGGCCATCGTGCATTGGCACAACTAATTTCAAGTCGCCATAGGCACAGGCATCTGCTCCCACAAGTGCCTCACCACACAAGATAAGCACCCCAAACCAGGACGGCGCTGTCGCCCCAGCGGCTCAGCTACAGCCCCTGCAACAAGCCCCTCCACAAGTGAGCCATGCCACAGCGGCCCCCTTACCTCCTTTCAGTTAACTGGCTGATCCTGCAACAGCCAAGTCGCGCTGGAAATCGTGGATTGGTCGCCTGGATCACTACTATGTGGGGATGAGGGAGACCGATGGAAAAGTGAAAAGGTCGCTTCTCATGTGCTATGGAGGCGGGGAGCTATACGATCTGTTCGAAACCCTACCGAATACTGGCGGCGACGACAATTATGACGCAGCGGTGGCAGCCTTGAACAGGCTTTTTGACCCCCAAATTAACCCCAATTTCGAGAGATTCAAGCTCCGCAAGGCAAGGGGAGACGGAATCAATCGACGTCTTCTACGCACATCTACGGAAGCTGGCGAGCTCATGCACGGTCTCTGACCAGCGGGAAGAAATGAGGGCGCAAATCATACAGGGGTGAAAATTGGTCACGCTGCGTCGCCTAATACTCCGGCAGCCGGGCATATCACTGGACGAGATCCTGGTGCTTGCAAGATCACATGAGCTATCGAACACTCGGGCTGACGAAATGGAAGCAGCCCTCAACCGACACCCAGGCCCCTCGGGCCCACCTCGGCCACTGGCGATAAAGGAAGAGAGAGTAGAGGTCATTCAGAGATGCCCAGCAGCGCCTCGAGGGAACGGGAGGCCGTCGTGCAGTGGGACGTGCGGCAACTGCGGCCTTGAACACCAGCCGGCTGGCCCGTGCTTCGCAAGGGGAAAGACCTGCTCACGGTGTGGGAAGCTAAACCACTTTGCTAAAGTGTGTCAGAGTGGGAGAACAAGAACCAATGCCTTGGGACAGTGAGGAATGTCGAGAGCCATCAGGCAGCTGTCGCTGGAAGACCCGCTGGAGTAGACGGCCGCCGCCCTACCAGGGTACGGGCTGGGCGCAGATGATGACGTCTTCGTGGTATCGTTCGTGAGCCGTCGACCCCCACCCATGTGCTCCGTCACAGTGGCAGGATCCACAGTCAAGGCGCTCATAGACACCGGAGCCTCGGTAAATGTCATGGATAGTGACCAGTATGAACGACTATCCCTGCGACCACCACTGTCACCCTCGAAAGCAAAAATCTATACATATGGAGGCACTGAGCCGCTTCCCCTGCGCGGCGTCATCGAAGTTGAAGTGGCCAGCGAAGGGCACCGCATCCACACGCGGTTCCACGTCACCGAAGGGAAGAGAGGCACGCTCCTCATCTGCCACACGACGGAGGACTTAGAGTTGGTTTTCTTTGCCAACCAGGTGCATGACTTACAAGCCCACGACATCCTCAAAGAGTTCCCTATGCTGTTCAAAGGGCTTGGCTGCCTCAAGGGAAAACTCTTCAAACTGCACATCAACACCTCCGCTAAACCAACTGCGCTCCGGCACCGGAGAGTGCCATTTCACCTACGCCCTCAGGTAGAGGAAGAACTGCGGAAGCTAGAAGAGCTGGGGGTGATCGAGAAGGTTTCGGGCCCCACCCCATGGGTGCCTCCCCTGGTTGTCGCTCCTAAGCCAAAACAACCCGGAGCCATTCGACTGTGTGTGGACATGCGACTTCCTAATCTGGCCGTGAAGCGGGAGTGATACCTCACGCCCACCATGGATGACATCGTGGCGGATCTTAATGGAGCCAAGTGGTTTACGAAACTGGACCTCAACGCCGGCTACCATCAACTGGAGCTTCACCCCGAGAGCCAAAACATCACGACATTCTCCACGCACGTGCGGTTACAGAGGTACAAGAGACTGAGCTTTGGGGTGTCGTCCGCCGCAGAGGTATTTCAGAATGCCATCCGAGAAACACTCTCAGGGCTACAAGGGGTTAGTAACCTGAGTGACGACATCCTGGCGTTCTCGAAAACTCTGGAGGACCACCACGTGCACTTGAGGAATACGCTCCAGCGGCTTGCAGATAGTGGGCTGACCCTTCATCAAGCCAAGTGTTCATTCTATCAGGAGTTGGTAGAATTCTTCGGTTACATCTTCTCACGGAACGGCCTCCAAGTTGACCCCAGAAAGGCGGCAGCCATACGCTCTGCTACGAGGCCCACATCGCCCACAGAGGTCCGCAGTTTCCTGGGCATGGCCACATATTGTGGATGCTTCACCCCTAACCTGGCGTCCCTCTCTGAACCTCTCCGAAGACTCACGAAGACCGGAACACCATGGGAGTGGACGGCAAAGGAGGACGCGGCATTCCATGCTGTCAAAGAAGCCCTCATGGACAAGACGGTCATGGCCTATTTCCAGCCCAGCAGACGCACCGAAGTAGTCGTGGACACCATTCGCGCCTGCCACTTATGCAACATCACCAGCGGTGACCTGGCTCCCCACCCAGTCATCACGGAAGAGCCGCGCCAAGACCCGTGGACTCAAGTCAGCATCGATTTTGGATCATTCCCGTATTGGTGGAGCACACTCGTCCTCATCGACTCTCACTCGAAATTTCCGATTGTGGAGGTAGTGACGTCCACCGCGTTTCCCCAGGTTAAGACCACCCTGGACCGAATCTTCGCGATGATGGGGCTTCCGGCAGAAATCAGATCGGACAATGGGCCACCCTTCCAGGGTAGAGAATAGACAGTAACCAAATACACTGCGTAGTGGCAGCTACTCGGTCATAGTGTGCACTGCCAACTTACAAACACACTGCAGCCATCAAGGAGAGCACTAGTCACCAAGCACTGCGCTGATACTGGCTTCAAGGCACCTAGGCATGTGCACACGATGTCACTCAGTCACACTCTTTCTCTCACCCCAGTCTCTTCTCTCTCTGTTCCTCCTGTGGCCCTCCTTGGGTTCACGTGTTTTCTCGCTCATTTTTTGGTTGTTTTTTTTCTCTCTCTCCACAGTGCTTGTACTAGTGTCCCACCTTTCTGCTCCTTCCGTGTTCTCCCTTTTCTGTTCTACCGTCCCCTCGCCCAACCCTCTCTGCGCCCCCTAGCCCTCTCTTCACCCCCTCATCCCACCTAACCCTCTCATCGTGCTCTCTCCCCATCTTCCTTTCACATACGTCTGCCCTTCTCCCCATCCCCAAGCTGAAGACAGTAAAGGGGGGGTCCTCACTCCTCACCAGGCAGAGGTCTGTGAAGGACTGGCACAACAGTATCTCCCCCCCCCCACGCCACAGCCCCCTCCCCCTTCCCATAGCCCCCTGGCATCGCTAAACACTTATAAGGTCCCAAAGGCCACTGCACTCCAAACCAAAATACATAGGTAAAAGAAATTCTCATTTACAGCCCCAATAGCTCTAACTCGCCCAAATGCGAGACCTATTGCATTGCAAATGCTTGTTCTCCTCACCTTTGGGTTTTTTCTTCCTGCGAATCGACGCTTGAACAATGTCGGAACCAAACTTCTTGCCGCGATGTCGCTTGGCGCGGACTTCACAAAACCAGTCCCCGGTCAGAAACTTCAGCTGGGTGGGATCGGAAACCGTCTGACGCAGCTTCCTGTGGCGAGGCGAGACACAGAAAACATTGGTATCAACAATTTAACACAGCAGCAGCTCATACAAAGCGCACATCCAACACTGTCCCTTAGTCATAAATGTGGTGCTCATTCTATAAAGCACCAGCTGATAGTGATGCTTCTGCATAGCAGACAAACATATAAACATAGCGGTGCACATCAAACAAATAATAAAGCACAAAGCCCAAAGAAGTTGTCCGAAATTCTTATATCTTCTCTATTCAACTCCACAATCCTTTCTTTTTCATAAAAATAATAACAGCCATAGATAGCAGTGACTATTATTTTTTATGAAAAAGAAAACATTGGTATGTTTTACATCCTCAAGCCCTTAAATCTACATTTCGGCCTATTTACTTCAAAGTCACATGACTGAGTCTCTTACATTGTGTGTGGTGAGTTAAACTATTTTTTTTGTTTATACAGTTATTTTCATTAGGTTTACAAATAACCTCTAGGCTATTTTGTTTGTACTGTTTCATTTACCCTGTTTTAACGTTAACAGTCAGGGGAAAAGCTAGATACATTTTTCTCTCGAAACTGTCCTTACCCAGCAAGGAATGGTTTTCAGAATATGTTGGTTAACTTTGAAAATGTCCAAGTGTAATCTTTTAAACACTTGGGCCTGCAAGAGAACTAAATCAACAAATGCTAATCTCACACTTGTTGTTTACATGCAGGTATAGCTGAAGATTTTTGCGGGTACCTGTTCACTTTTTGGGGTTCCAAATGTCACAAGCACCTGTTTTTAAGATAACAAACAAGTGTCCTCAAGGGAACAGAAAACAAACCAGCTTCGCCATCTGGTGTCATCTACTGGTTTAGCCATTAGCTGCCTCATCATTCAGGATTGTTTCAAAATCTATAAAAAGAGTCTGCTGCATGAGCAGGGGGTCCTGAAAAAGCGGGAAGCATGGAATAATGCTCTCTCCGCCAACCCTCCCCCTTCCCCACTTGAATCTTACGGCCCTTGTCACATGCTCCATAGTCGAAGAATTTTAGGAAGAGATTTTCCAGAGGTTTTCAATTTTTCTGGCAAAAGAAAATGCCATGGATCCAATTAAGCCTCCTTCATAAAAAACGCATTCAAACTCATTTGAAAGACAAGTGTTCGTGGGTAATACCGTTTTCATGTAGGGCCCTCCTTCTGTAGAGTTTTTTTTCGCAATAATGCCGAATAGGACTGGTTCACTAACATTTGAACTAAGTTTTTCGCTGCTTAACGGTTAATATATGCCTTTGTTTACAGGACCAGGGGTGATCCTGTTACCCTACCAATGGGTATGAATGATTACAACAGGTGTGCAAAAACTGCACAAACCTAGGGACTGTCCCCAGGAAGAGCCTGGTGAAATCTGTGCGGGGAAAAGCCACAAATAACTCAGAAAAGGGAAATCCTGTGATATTGCTATGTTACCCCCATTCTGACCTAAAGAATCTAATATTCCACCAAGGGAAAAAGCAGACCCTGAGTAACGGTATTTCCCCAAGCGATACAATCTTCTGGCATTATCACCAGTCCTGTAATGAGGGCCAAAGTCTGAACTTTGAATGTGGTTATTTGTACTAATTAATTATGTTTTGAATTGCTGTGAAGCACATAATTTCCTCAACTGTCTCCCAGATATGTTGTCTCCAGTGATCTAGCTTCTGATGATATACCAATCTGTGTTACGCTTGTGACCTACTGTTGTTTATTTAACCTTCCATTCAACTTTGCAATTTTAAGTTGCTGGTCTGCATTAATTTTGTGCTCTCCTGCTCAGTGTCACAATCATACCAGAACACTGGCTCACATGTAAATAGCATGTATCTAGAGGCCAGGGAAAAATAAACCTAGGAATGTCCTTTGTTACAAGAGACGTACAATTATTACTAACCATACCTGCCATCATGACCCTCATCCTTAAAGTCATGTAGAAATTGGAGTGAATTAAAATGTGAATGACAGAGCAAACACAGAAATTAGCCCTTCCAATGACATCAATCACATTTCCGGGCTATTAGGCTACAGTATGTGAAGTCTTGCACTAGAAACACAAATTGGAACCAAAACCAGAAAGCCCCACAAAGCACTTCTTGTCATCACACTCCTCCTAAAAGCTATGAACTGCCATTTTCTCAGCTATTGGACCACCCCAGACAGTGTCAAAAAGTCTGTTCCAGATTCAATAAACTATGTAATTGCGCAGACTTCGATTTAATTATCTGGGCTTTTTTTCTCTTACAATTTTTTCTAAGAACTTTATAAATGATTCTTGCTTACAAAAGGCCTGTTGCACAAGGAATCCCTTGTGTCCATGACCCATGCGAGAATATGTACCATGTGAAAACTATTGGGACAGCGGTAACAGTCTCAGGGCAGCAAAGATAACAGCACTGAACAACCTCTGAGAACCCAGAGATCCAGCAAACGCATATGAGAACTTTGAGCTCCCAGAGAGGACAAGGTCTCTTTAAAACTGCAGACCACGAGATCAAGAACTCTGTACGTTAAATAAACCCTGACAATAAGGACAAGAACCATGGAGGCACTGAAAACGGGGACAAGAACCTTTGAGAACTTGCAACTAATGCATAGAACCTTTAATATTTTAAAGAATCCACAAAATAGTTTAACAACTTTGGAGGACCTAGAGGCCTTTTTTTTTTATAGGAACAAGAACCCTGGAGACCCTGTAAATAAGGACACAATTCCCAGAGAACCGACGCTAACAATAGAACAGAAACCAGGCACTACCAAGGAGGTATGCTCAATTAGGATAGCTGTGAGTTCAAGGCAACACTATGAGAATAGGTGTGGTAGGACAAAGTCTGCATACAGGTCTATTTGAATTTCACATTCGGATTGTCCATTTCATAGTTTGTATATTTGTGGTCACTTTCACGTGGTGTCATCAGGTGGTTACCAGAGACCCACACTTTTGTCACAGACCTTGTTCTTGTGTAAACATTTCTGGAGAACTGTTTGCTCCTGCAAAAAAGGAAAAGATCTCTGGAGAAGCTGGAGACCCAGCAAACAAGGACAACACAAAAAAGACAAGAACTCTGGAAAAACCTGGTAAAGTTGCTAACAAGCCAATGAAGCCTGCAGAAATGGGAGAAACTACAAATTTGGACAGATGCCTGAAATCTGCGAGATATCGTACATAAGGACAAGATCACAAGTGCCTGCAGATAAGGACAGAACACTGGAAAACAAAGATATTAAAAAATGACAAGATGGCCAAAGAATATGAAAACCTTGGAATCAAGAACAAAGCCTCTGTAGTACAAGGGGAATTTGCAAACGATGAACAGAGTCCCAGAAAAACCTGAAAGTAAGAGCAATAACGTAACATATTAAAAGCCCAACAAATGAGCTTGTTACCCCGAAACCGGTTCCAGGATGCTTGTTTCCAGTCCAGGGAAGACCTGGCTAGGCAGTTCGAGCTGGACTGTTCCCATGTTTGCTTTGTTCGCCCTAAGTTGGCAGGGTATGCCCAGATGTGGGTCACTTGCTCAGTTTGCCACTGGATTCAAGCTAGCCTGGCTGATGAAAGGTGTTACCCCGAAACCGGTCCCAGGATGCTTGTTTCCGGTTGAGGGAAGATCTGGCTTGGCAATTCGGGCTGGACTGTTCCCATGAGGCACAGGGTCAAGACTGATTTGCATATAGCTGGGTCTGAACTGAGGTGGCGAAGTGAGCTAAAGAATGATGATGGTTTCAACCCAGATCTGTGACTGGGGGTGAGTGTCTGAAAAGTTTCAGCGCTCCGTCCATCATCTCCTTGTGTTTGCTTTGTTCGCCCTAAGTTGGCAGGGTATGCCCAGACGTGGGTCCCTTGCTCACTTTGACACTGGATTCAAGCTAGCCTGGCTGATGAAGGGTGTTACCCAGAAATCGGTCTCAGAATGCTTGTTTCCGGTTCAGGGAAGACCTGGCTTGGCAGTTCGGGCTGGACTGTTCCCATGAGGCACAGGGTCAAGACTGATTTGCATATAGCTGGGTCGGAACTGAGGTGGCGAAGTGGGCTAAAGAATGATGATGGATTCAACCCAGATCTGTGACTGGGGGTGAGTGTCTGAAAAGTTTCATCTCCTTGTGTTTGCCAGCAAATGAGCTAACTGACTTAAACAACACAGGGGCCCTGTATATAGGACCATTGTGAACATAATGGTCCCGCAAAGAAAGGCTCCATGTCTGTCTGGAGAATAAGGGGATCATATAAACAAAGACAGATTTTCTGATGAACCCCAAAAGCCAGCAAATAAGGACACAATCCTATTGTAACACTCCACAAAATGGGTCGCACTAGCCTAGACTTATCTTCACATAGGAATAATTCCCACTAAGACAGATCCAGATCGCACATTGTATTTTATAAAATACAATGTGCGATCTGGATCTGTTTTAGTGGGATTTATTTTTGAAAATACAATGTGTGATCTGGATCTGTTGTAGTAGGATTTATTTCTATGTGAAGATGTCTAGGCAAGTAGGACCCATTTTGTGGATTGTTCCTCTTTGTTTCCCCCCCAGTCCTATGCCTATTTTGAAAATGTAATTAGTTGGGTGGTGCCTTTTGTGTATTCTGCCACGATCCTATTGTAGCAGGGAGTCATCAAAGAAGGATAGGGTCCTTGGAGAATTTCAAAGCCCTCCCCAGAAAAACACAAATCCAGTAGAACATGGAAACCCTGCACACTGGTAAGATCACTGGAGACTCACTAAACAAAGGCTAGCTTCCAGAACAATTAAGAGACCACAAAAATAAAGATGAACGCATTGGAGAACCTACAGACCTGGCCACTGAGGACATGAAGTACCTGAAGACCATATATATGGCAGCACGACGCCAGAGAACCATGATACCTTGCAAACACGTTTTCTGGACAACTTGCAAAGAAGGGCACTCAATTAGGATGTTTTGTAAAGGAGGATAATGACTACACAGAATCTGTGGCAAAAGGACAAGTCAGTCTCTTCGAATTCCAGGCAATCCTGGAAATAAAGACAAGGATCATTTGGAAGTAGGCGACCCTGCAAGCGAGGAAAAGACCCCAGGAAATGTGGAGAACCTACAAATGGGGACAATAGCCAGGACATTTTAGACACATTGCAAATTAACTAGCAACACAGAAAAGGATGAGGGCCCTGTGTAGGAGAACAAGATTCTGACTGGACTGAACAAAGACTCTTAACCCTGATGGGATACCATGAGAACCATGGGATCCTGCAAGCAAGAATACAAATTGGAAGAAATGGGAGACTTTGCATCAGAACATACTCTTTGAAGAACACAGAGACACTAAAGATGTGCATACTTTCCTTCATCGGTGCTTTATCTGTTGCAGGTCTGTGTGCTGTGTCAGTGCTCCTACGGGTCACCCTGCTCATGCTTACAACATTGGTGCCACTATATTTTCTCTCCAACAGTTATGATAGTTATACTTAAGGCTAAACATAAGATAGTATTGGTGGATACAGCATGAGCGTATATTTTCACTTCAAGTACAACTGTAATAAAATCCCCGGCGAGAGTAGAAGATGGTGCCCTCTTATCACTGATGCAAGAGAAACCGGCCACTACAAATGGCAACAAGAATGGGACAGACACAGGACAATTCACAATATAGCTTAAAAATATTTTCTTTCAATTTCTCACTTTGTAGCTCAGACAGTCCTTTTCAAATAAATGGGGGTTTTGCTGTTTCATCTTCAAATTTCAGTTGCCGTTTCATTTTCCTTATCACACACTCACTTAACTACCTTCCAGAAAAGCTCCCCTCAAATGTCACTGTATACATTTTTGCCTATTCCACGTCATTAGGTCGAGCCCTGAGCCAGCACGCAAGCGCTGCTCTGGGGTAGATGAGTACGGAGAGAAGCCACGCCCACTCCCCCACCCATATTTTTTATTGGCTTGTGTCTTTGTCCTTTCTAAATGCTGCCTTCCGATTGGTTTATAGGCTTGTTAGTCCCTCCTTCTGACGGCCATGTCGTCATTTGTATCCTTCCATGGCTACTGGCCCCTTTACTTCGAGTGTTGCACGGTATGTGTTATTTACATTGTGAGCACTATTTCTTCCTGTGCCTTCTCCCCCCCTCCCGTAGTCCGTGCCTTCTCCGCCCCCCTCATGTTGTTTGTACCCTTTTCGCCCCCCTGCTCCCCCCGCACTACCGTTTGCAATGCAATAGGTCTTGCGTAAATGCGAGTCCTATTGCATTGCAAATGCTTGTTTTTCTAGGCGCTCCCATGCGTGGAAGCGCGCGCGCTCCTGCTGGGAAATGTTCTTCGAGTGGGAATGGCTTCCAAAGGAGGGGACATGTTGGAGCCGCTACGATATGGCCGTTCCAAGACTTGTGACTCAAGTGCTCCGGATGTGATAGGTGTGTCCCTGTTGTCTTCCCGGACCTCTGGAGGCTGACCGACATCAGTAGTGCTGCTGGTAATGTGGGACAGTAATCACTAATATTTATACTGTAATGTAATAAACAGGAACTTGCAGTGTCGTTAGCGACCCACGCTACATTCCAAAGTGTAAGAGCGTCATCACTAATTCCCGTGCCTGGGGGCCATGACTCAGGCAACGGAAGTGGGTCGTGCAGTCTGATCTCTGCCTGCATGTTTCGTTGTCTAATCCAGTCTTTTTTCTCACCATGGTTCCTCTCACTCTCCTTTGTGCCTTATATTTCTCTGCGCCTTCCCTTTCCCTCTGTTATCCCATTCCTTCCTCTGTTTTCCTCTCTCATTTTGTCCCATTATTTCCTAGATTTCAAACTTTTGGTGTCTCTTGCTCCTATTTAACTGTCCAATATATCCCAAATGTAACTCTCCAGCAAACACACACACACACGCACACACACACACAAACACTCTCTCTCTCTCTCTCATTCATAACCTCCTTTTACCGCCTTGTATTGCCTGCCTCGTTTATGGCCCTACCTTTCATAACTTCTCGTCTTTCGCTCCATCTTTTTTTGCTTCTTTTATTAATCCCTGTCTCACTTCTCTCTGTTGTCCGGTCGCTGTAGAGAAGCTTCATTCTCATTTTTTCGGTCTAACTCCTCCTGGGCTTTGTACTGCCTCCCGATCCCGGCTGCTCTTTTATCTTCCCTTTTCATCTCCCTCTTTTTAGTGCCCAGCCCTAGTAGAGGTGCTGGCAAACCCCTGCGAGTCAGTCCTCTGGTCTGTAAAATTATTGCATGTGGAAAAAGTGAAAGTGAGTCCTAGACAGGAAGTGACACACTGAGATACAGTCTATTGTATGTCTTCCCTTCCGGCCAAACCGCCTACACAGCAGCACACTAACATGTCAGTGAGTAAGACATACTGGAAAGGGCACTTCTGGTGATACACCCCCCAAACCAGATCAGACTCTGGTGTGCACCGAGTCCCCGAAACCAAGGCTGAATGTTACCTGGGCACTGGGTTCCATTAGTAATGTACGCAGGGCACAAGTCCTAAAAAAGAAGTGGGGGGCGGGGATATAACCAAGTTAGGCAGCATGCAAGTGACATCATGGCATGTGACATTGTACGTGGCATTTCAGGAAGTGGCATCACAACCGATGACTTACAGGAAGTGAGAAGATCTTAAGACCTTGCACATATGTTTAGCAGGCTATTATGAGTGAATTTGAGAGCATTACAATATTTAACAAATGAGATTTTGTGTTGGGGTTGTGCTAAAAAAGTGACGCAACCCAGACGCAAAATCTGGGCCTCAGCATATACATTTAGGGCCTCATTTATGGGATTTTGGTGTAGGGCAGTGCAGCAAGGCACCTTGCTGCGCTGCCCTACGCCAAAGTCAAAGGGCAAGAATGCACCAAAAATTTTGCAATATGATGCATTCCTGTCCTCTCACCTACTTGGTGCCATTTTGACAGCCCAGCGCCAACATAGGCCCCCTTGCACCATGGTGCCTCCTTTGCAGGCAGAATTGTTTTTGTGCAGAAAGGAGCACCTTCCTGCACAAAAGCAATCCTACCAGGCGTTTTCTTCTTTCTAGGTGTGCTACAAAATGCAGCACACATGGAAAGACGAAAAAACTAGGAGAAATTAACATATTTCTCCTTGTTACGCCTCACCTCAGGAGGCGTACGGATTTGACACTTTCCCAGGTTTACATCATTTTGTAAATCTGGGGCAGCATCAAATTCCATGCAAAGCCCATGGAACGCCTCCTGGGCGCAGAGTAAGCCGACACAGTGATTTGCGCTGCATCGCCTTACTCATGATGTATGAGGCCATGCAGGGTGACTTTGCGTGGTCTCATAAATCTTTGAGAGCCCTGCGTCACGCATGTACCATGTACCACTTTACGTGTTGCAAAAGTGACCCAGGGCTCTCATAAAATAGCCCCTTATTTTTTAAAACTCTGCCACAAAGGAATTGGCAACAAGGAGAAACGTGGCAGTAAATCTGTTCTGCTTAATTGGTTGCAAAGTCTGTATTTTTAAATATCTTAGGGGGTTAAGGCATTTGCTGCAAAGATCTTTGTTTGCCCAGTAAATCTCAAAGAATAATAATAATTGTAAGGACTCTGGATGTTAACATATTTACTGGAGAGATCTGTGTTTTGTCTAGTCCCAGTTTTGAATCAAAGTAGCATAGAGGGTTAATATGTCTCCTGCAAAGCACATCATGTACATGCAGATGACACATTTTTATTTTAAGTAAATGGGTAAGTGGGTTACTGCTTTTAACAGAGATCCTTTTGTTACTTGCAGTTCTTAAATTGTATATAGCACAGAGAGCTATGAAGGACATGTGACTTCTACACCTTGTAACCCTTGTTGTCTTTTGTAGCACATCCTGTACATTGATTTAGACACACATGAGTTATTGTCAATGTATAATGTGTGCGTGTGATGTAAAGTGCTCTGACACCCTTCATTGGGATGAGCAGCGTGGTAGCGCTATAAAAGTAATAAAACAGAATAGTGGTATTTAAAGTGTTATTTATGCAAATACTGGAACAGACCAACACATCTGACTTTCCTACAGTGCATGAATAGCTCATATATACAGGGACTGAAGAAAGTTATGCCTCTCTTAGGTACTTGAGAAGTAATAGGCTGTGTGCCTTTGTTTCCCCTCCATTGCATTTGCATCGCAGTGTGAGGCCCCAGATAGCTCCCAGCCAGTACACTCCAATAAAAGGAGGCCTGATGGCTCCATATATTCGTCCTTTGTTTTGGGCCCAGCTGGAATTTAAAATAACAAAGCCCCCTGGCCTGCACGTTGCTATCGGAATGAAAGCAGACAACATGCAGGTGCTGCTGAATGTGTCCGGGTGTGTGAAAATTACACCGGAACGAGTTCAGCATATTTCTGTGGGGCCCACATTTTTGACAGAGTGGTTGGCGTCCACCCTGTGAAATGCGTGAGTAGACATGTGTACCCTTGACTTGTGCCCTGACTATAAGTAGAAGTGGGTAGAATGTTCCATTCCGCCTGCGGAATTGGTGGAATTTTGTCCACTCCGCATTACTCTTAAAGTGGAGTTCTGGCCTAATTCTGCCGATCGCCGCGTGGTGGAATTTCTCCCCCGCTAGGCTCCAGAATATGCGAGTTGGCAAGCACAAGTGAGATTTAGCATCCCCTAGCCCAGTTTTCTAATGCGGATGGTCACCGGTGTTTGCGAACTGTTGCGGTTAGAGGACTGCTGTTCGAGTAGATTTTCAACTCGAGCGGCAGCAAAATCAACTCAAATGACACATACTCTTGAGCAATGCATGGTGCTGTTCCGCTGATTTTTAGCACTGCTCGCGCTACCAGTGCTAAATTGTAGCGCAAGCTGCATATTTTCCGCCCATTTGCGGAATTCCGCGGAATCTCGCAGAGTTTTTCTGTGATTCGGCGAGTTCTGCCCATTCCTAACTATAAGCATATTCTGGTGGCAGAATACATGCTGTACGAATGCGACTAATCAAACATGATTTCCTTATTTCTTCTTATTTGCTTATGGCTTTCTTCATTCTCTGTTCTTTTAAAAGGAAAGCTTAATTTTTTGTGCATTATTTCGTAGTGCACATTGGTATGGGCAGGACTCCGTGATCCTGGCTTAAGCAAATTGCTGCATCACCTGTTGGATTTGAAGGTATTTATTTTCACCAACATAAACTGAAATAATTCGTTTATTTGGTTTCTTTTCTACATTTGCTGCCTCCAGACCAACGCTGGACTGACCGTTAATCTCAATGGGCATTTCCATGGGCGGGAGATTTGCTGTGGGCATTGGAGACTGGTTTTTGAATGACCAGGGCTGCTGCTGGCAGGGTTGGCCTTTAGTATGTGCCAGCTGTGCCCACGGTCAGGGCGTCGACCTCCAGAGGGACGCTGGAGCTCCCTGCAGCAGTCTCCCTGCAACTTAGATTCAAAGAAAAGTGTGTTGTGGGGCGGGGGGATTTGGTTTTGCCCACAGCTCTCTCTGATCAAAGGCCAGCTCTGCCTGCTGGCGCCTATGTCACTTTCAAGATTATCTGCACCAGGTAAGGAGAGAGAAAGAGGACTGGTTTCAACATTTTTTGCCAGGGCTGGTTTTGATTCCTGGTCCTGCTCCAGACCCAGTCAGGGGATGCTCTTCCCGATGGATCCGGTCTATTTTGTCTCACCTGTCTTGGCTGCTGCACTGGAGGGGCAGACTGATGGTGCTCTCAAAGCCTGGAAGCACTGCACTGGCCACGGGACGGAGGAGAAACAGGCCTTGAGAGGGCTGTTGACCACGTTACACTTGTCTGTGGAGACTTCTATGGAGTCTCCGGCATGAGGTTGGTGCAGAATGAATAGAGGCTGCATTTATGGTCTTATGTAGTAGTCTGTTGTCTTGGCTTTAGGGAGGTGTCCTTTTGTTGGTCAGAGTCTTTTGAAGGCCTCGAGGAGATGGAGATGCACTCTTTTCCTTTTCTTTACTAGATTTTGAATGAAACACTTGATGCCTTTGAGGTTTTGGGAGTAGAAGGCCGCTAATAACATGAGTATATTATTGAGGGTGTTGAGTTGGACATAGGGTCTCTAGGGAGAAGTCCAACATATGACAAGCCTTATTAAAGAATGTCATTGAGGTGGTTTTTGAAGTGTCTCTGAGGTAAATTTTGAAAAGGTGGAATTGCTGCTTGGACTGATGCTAGTGGCCATGCGATTGCCTTGTGTGCAGGAGGTCGAGGTAATGGTTGCATGGTCTGTCCATTCATAGGGTTGTGAAGAGTGACAGGGGAAGGTCCGCAGAGAAATTTAGATGTACAACAGTTTCCTTTTGTTCATATTGGAAGAGTGACCTGTTTTTGACATTTGCCATGGTAAAAATAAACGAAATATTCATGAAGTATGTGTGTGTGTGTGTGGAGGAGTGTTTTTGCCCTGGTATACTGTTAGGCTTAGTTTAATGGTGCCTAATTTTGGTCTAATGCTGACTTTGGCCTACTGGTCGTAATTCCTGACATACTGTAGGCATCTATGATAGAATGGACTTAACCGTACTATAATGCTGGGCCTGCTGTAATGGTTTTTTTGAAGTATGATGTTCTGCATTATCCCGCCATCAAGTGGTTGTGTCCGTAGTTGTTTGGGGCGTTGTCGACCATTTGGTGGTATCTCCACCCCCGGTGGAGTGTGATGTACTCTCCTGGAAGTCACCTGTGCGTGATTGCTGTCTTTAGATTCTTTTTAGGTCGAGCCTGGGCAGCGCATGCGCTGGTCTGTGGCATGCTGTATTGGAGTATGCGATAGAAGCCCTGCTCACCCTCCGCCCATATTTGTCATTGGCTTGTGCCATTGTCCTTCGTAAATGCTGGTTTCTGATTCATTCATAGGCTTATTAGTCCCTCCTTAGGAACGCCTTGTGTTCGTTTGTAACCTCCCGCGAGGACTAGCCCTTTTACTTCGGATGTTACACGGTACGTCTTTTTTAGTCTGTAAGCACTATCTTTAATGCGTTTCTCCTACTGCAGGCACGACATGCTTTCCTATAACATTCAGAGCGCCATGCGTGCTTTCACTTTCCGAGCAGCCGGGACAATGGCGGCCACTTCTTTGAATAGGTCTCGCATTTACAAGAGTTTGAGCTATTGGAATTGTAAATGAAAATGCCTTTTATTTATGTGTTAATTAGCAAAACAGATAAATAAAAGGCATTGTCATTTACAATGCCAATAGCTTAAACTCTTACTAATGCGAGACCTATTGCATTGCAAATGCTTGTTTTTACTTAGAATCCTCCCAGGGATAGCTCTGGTATCAACGCTAACAGTATTCTTTCTCGATCTATAATTCTGAACCTCTGTGTGGGAAACTTGCTATAAATTATTGTAAACTGCTGCTCTTAGGTTCTATGGGCAGAATTTGAGCTACCGGAAAAAACATCAAATTAATAACCCAGCCACTTTAAGTTTATAGCTTATATTGCTGATGACGTTGTTTGCTTATAACATTTTGCCATGCTATTAATTTACTTTGTTTCTTTCAGCATAGAGGTCTTCTTTCGTCACTTCAACAGGCTTTTCACTTAGACTTCCTTGAACGATGTTACAATATTCTCCGTTGACGCTTACTATTTGACAAACCTCTCTCATATATATTTGTCAAACAAATCCACAGAGCACCCAGATTCTGAAAGCACTGTGTGACTGTGCAAATGGCTCTAGAAATACATATAACTTAAAATAAATTAATGATGACAATAGTTGCTCTTTGCTTCAAAGATGCACTGAGGAAATGTCTCCCACTCATTGATGACATCTGTGGTTTAGTCGCAATTTGTTGTATGTATCTTTAATGTTGAATTGCTGTTAAGAGATGGGTTTTGCCCATCAATTCTGCCCGGATGTTTTGCTTTTTGACTACCTGATTTTTGACATTTCTAATGTGGGTGAGCCTCACAACCGTGATTTACCCACGCTAAACTCATGGTAAGTGGACTGCGCGTGTTTACCATCAGTGTCCGCATTGAAGATAAGGCCACAACAATGCACCAAGGGTAAGAGGCACTTGGCTGGTTACACATGTGCACACGGGTTGCGTGTGGGAGACTCCTGTTGTGTGCAGCCCAATAAATGCCCCCGGGTAGCCTGGAACAGAGGGGATTCTGTAGGACTGGGAATTGACCTGGGGTCAACCTCGTAATGTTAGTGTAAACTCATAGGAAAAGTCAGTGTGGTTTACTATCTGTCTGCAGTGACACTTCATTATAGCTGCAAAGTCCACAAACATATCTGTACAGCTTATGGGTCACCCAGGAATGTCATACTTCTCTGGCTCAGCTCAGGATCAGAGCCCAGGCCTTTTGTCACCCTGCTTTGCTTAGTCAATTGCATTTATTTCCAGCAGCAGGAACAAGCCTCCTCACAAAAAGGGAGCAATTAACTGTGCTTCCCTCAGCTCCTGAGGAGGAAGGGGGTGGGGCAGAATGCTCTGCATCAATCAGCCAGCTGACACACGGTGCCTGGGATGGGCCTTCCCAAGCCCATTAAGCAATGGAGGGAACCCAGACCTCTGGAACCAACCAAAGGAGTGGGCCTCCTTTGAAAATTTGTTGGAAAGGCCCTGGCAGTGATGTCAGCGAGGGGTGGAGCTAAGGCCCCCAAAGCAGATGTGGCATGTGACTCCTGGGTGACACCATTTTGAAATGACCCAGCAGGCTGTGCAGGAAGGTTTGGACAGGGGTGGAGAGGTGATGTGGCACCCCAGGATAGGCCAGAGGTACATCCCTGCTGGAACCTTCCACCCCCACTTAAAAGGTCTTGCGCAGGGATAAAGGTCTCTTCTTGGTTGTGATTTTCTGTGGGACACTGGCACTGAAGGCAGCGTCATGGACGGAAGAACCCCCTGATGCCCATCTGAACTAAGGACACGGACTTCAATTGACCCCAGGTCCAGTGGAGCTCTCCCCTGGACCAGGGAAGCTAGTTTATTTACACCCCCTGAGGACTAGTTGGGGGAAAGACTGGGATTCTGCACAAGAAGGAGAGAGGTCCAGAGGAAAACAAGCAGAAAGGCTGTCAGAGAGAGCCAGTGAAAACAGCTTCCTGCAAAGTTAATCACCTTTGAGGCCAGAAGGCTAGGGCTCACCACCAGGAGCAAAACAATACGAGTACTGAGTAAAACGGCCCAACAGGGCCCGAGATATGACTCTGCAAAGGATTTGACTTTTGACCCACCCAGTGAGGCCAGAATTTGTGGACCTCCGCTGCCGGAGCCTTAAATAAACCCCTGGGGGTAGGCAGGCCTTGGGGGTTGCCGCCAGAAGGAATGCAGAGTTTCAGGCTGGGAGGGGGCATGCGTGAGGCACCCTCCCCTGAGTCTAATGGACATGAGGCCAGTTCATCTATCTGGGGGCTTGGGACCCCAGCTGCCAGAGAAGGCAGGGAAGCTTCCATAAATGCAGAGAGAGTGAGAAAAGGGCACAGGACCCCATCCATGGGCCTCGTTATGGAATACAGGTGGGGGGAGCATTGCCGCACCCTCCCTCTCCAGGCATGGCTGGCCATCCCCGCTCCCCGTGCCAATGTCTGGGGGGAGCAGGAGGCTGCCACACGCTGGTGCTTTACTCACAGGAGCGGACAAGACCGAGGAAACCTGCCGGCTCCCACAGCAGCACGGAGCAGCCGGCAGGGGAATACCGGGTGGTTCTCTGGGATGCCCCCCTACCCCCCAACAAGTGCGGGGTGCCCAGGTGGGACTGAGCACCCCTAAAAAAAGAAAAGGGTTGTGCGGTGCTGTGTGACAGAAATCAAAGACAGACAAAGGCAGCGGCTTTACCCGAGGCAGCGGTAGAGCTGCTCATAAAATATTCACTGCTCCTGGATAAGCACCCCATAAGGCCTTGCGGGGCTTATTCATTTTGCACTGTTTTTCCCCTGCGGTGGCCCCATGACAACTGGGCTACCACCAATGAAGACAAAAAGAGTGCAGGGGAGCTGGGGAGGGGCCACAGCGCACCATAAGGGCCAAAGGAACTATTGGGAAAAGTACTGAGCTTAAATCTGAGGAGTCTACAAAAGCATGACTATCCCTGGGTATCTTTTCAATTTCAAGCACTCCCCAGGCTGGAGCATGTGCTTTATTCAAAGAATAATGTTGACAGTTTTTATTGATCAAAATGTAAGAGCTTTATTAACATGAATAAGTGCATTTCCCCATGATTATTATTGATTAATGCTTACTCTCCTAAAATTAAGATATTCTAACATGTGGTCTGTTAGTCTGGACACCGTTAGGCGGCCAGAGGTGATTATGGAAGGTCCTCACAAGGTACCTTCATCAGCCTCATGCATATTTGTAAATTACTGAGTAGTGTGTGTGTGTGTGATAAATGTACTTTTCCTTTTTCAAAAGAAAAAGCACAGAATAGACAATCATTTATTGAGTGTTATTACCGTGTGTCAGCGAATGGTGATTATTGGCTCACACCACCTCCCTTGACTGCTTTGCTTCGCTACTCTGAGAGAGTCAAGCACTATAATGGACGGAAACAGCTCGTCACCACACCTACACACAAGGCAGGACACACCCTGGACCCCATCTTTGCAGGAGGTAACAACATCCACTTCAGCCACACCACCCAACCCCCATGGACGGACCACCACTGCGTACACTTCAGCGTCGAAAAACCCACACCGCCCAATCCTGCACCGCGCCCTCCACGAAGGAACTGGAGCAAAGTCACTGAGGAGCAGCTCAACTCCACCCTCAACCGAGACCCCCCCACCACCTCAACCGACGCCAACCTCGCAGCCAAGGAACTACACAAATGGATCTCCAACTGCACAGACGAGCTCGCACCCCTACGTAACCTCGACAGACAGCGCCCCAGGAAGGCCACATGGTTCACTGCCGATCTCCAAGAATCCAGACGCACCTGCAGATGCCTCAAAAAGAACTGGAGAAACAGCAAAACGCCGGAAGATCGAACCACATATAAGAACGCCATGACGGAACACCACCAACGCATCAGATCCACCAAAAGGACCTTCATCCAAAACAAGATCCTCGCCAACTCCAGCAACTCGAAGGAACTTTTCAGCATCATCCAGGAATTCACCAAGCCCCCCAGCGAAACCGCGGACATCACTCCTTCCCAGGACCTCTGCAACAAGCTCGGATCCTACTTCCATCTGAAAATCAAGGGCCTCTACGACAATTTCAATGACAAGACGCCTGACACCGAAACCACATCCTCCTCCAGCACCAACAGCCAGCCCACCATCTCCTCCTGGACCCCAGTCACCACCGAAGACACCACCTCAACCATGAAAGGCATCCACTCAGGAGCCCCCATGGATCCCTGCCCGCCGCACATCTTCCACAGAGCCGCCACCGCCATCGCTCCAGAACTACGACACACAATCAACGCTACCTTCAAGACCGACATCTATCCCGATGACTGGAAACGAGCAGAAGTCAGACCCCTGCTCAAGAAGCCCTCAGCAGATCCCACGGACCTCAAGAACTACCGACCCATCTTCCTCCTCCCGTTCGTGGCCAAAGTCACTGAGAAGACCGTCAAGCTGTCTAGATTCATCGAAGAAAACTCCATCCTCGACCCCTCCCAATCCGGATTCCGCAGCAACCACAGCACGAGACCTGTCTTCTCGCCCCCACAAACGACATCTGCACGCTCCTCGACCACGGACACAACGCAGCCCTGATCCTACTCGACCTCTCGGCAGCGTTCGACACCATCTCCCACCGCACATTCACCGCCAGACTCCGCGATGCCGGAATACAGGGAACTGCCCTCGACTGGATCCGCTCCTTCCTCACCGACAGAACTCAAAGAATCAGACTGCCACCCTTCCTCTCAGAACCAACGGAAATCAACTGCGGAGTACCCCAAGGATCATTGCTCAGCCCCACGCTCTTCAACATCTACATGGCCCCCCTCGCCGCCATCGTCAGACAGCATGGACTCAGCATAGTATCCTACGCCGACGATACCCAGCTCATCCTCTCCCTCGCCAAGGACCCCATCACCACCAGGCTCAACTTCCAGGAAGGAATGAAGGACGTCGCATCCTGGATGAGCAGCAGCTGCCTGAAGCTAAACTCGGAGAAGACAGAGGTCCTCCTGCTTGGACCCTCCCCCTCTGCATGGGACAACACCTGGTGGCCCACTGCCCTCGGCAGCCCTCCCACCTCCACGGAACACGCCCGTATCCTCGGCAACGTACTCAACTCCTCCCTCTCCATGACCCGACAGGTCAACGCCGTCGCCTCCAGCTGCTTCAACACCTCTGCATCCTCCGAAAGACCTTCAAATGGATCCCCCCAAAATTAAAGAAGACCGTCACCCACGCACTCATAACCAGCAGACTGGACTAAGGAAACGCCCTCTACGCCGGAATCAACAGGTCCCTGCTCCGCAAACTCCAGACCACACAGAACACCGCAGCCAGACTCGTCCTCGGCATTCCTCGACACGAGCGCATCACCCAACACCTGCGGAACCTCCACTGGCTCCCTATGGAAAAGAGAATCACCTTCAAGATACTCACCCACGCCTACAAATGCCTGCACAACACCGGACCCAAATTACCTCAACAAGAGAATCTCCTTCCACGCACCCAAGCGAAACCTCCGATCCACCGACCTCGCCCTCGCCGGAATCCCGTGGATCCACAGAGCCAGAACAGGGGGAAGAGCTTTCTTCTACATCGCGGCCAAGACCTGGAACGAACTCCCGATCGACATCAGACGAGCCCCCTCCCTGAACATCTTCAGGAAGACACTCAAGACCTGGCTCTTCGACTGAACGAAGCTGCTTAACCCCTCCCCAGCGCCTTGAGACCCTCGCGGGTGAGTAGTGCGCATACAATTCCCCTGATTTATTGATTGATTGAGTTTGGTTCCCAGTGGAGGACAAATGTGGACCCATTACTTGCGCAGGCCACACAACTAATGGTCTATTTTCTTACCATTGCCTATGGAGGGCTCAGCCCGAAAACTGTTGCGCTTTCTCAAACAAATCTTCTTATATTCTGCAGCTACAGGAGTAGACTTGACAAAACCTTTATTGGGGGCTTCATTTAAATCATTTAGGCTTCCACAGATTGCCCTGTGTCAAAATATTGCTAACAGACTTAGAGCATCAGAAGCTCTAACTAAATCTAAAGAAAAACAAAAGAATTCCCCT
The DNA here is from genome assembly GCA_963921515.1 of Calotriton arnoldi. NCBI lineage: Eukaryota > Metazoa > Chordata > Amphibia > Caudata > Salamandridae > Calotriton > Calotriton arnoldi. Next base: position 2,498,463 of record CAWUFW010001855.1, read on the forward strand.
GATCCAGGAAAAAAGGTGACGAGCTCAACAGAACATCAAGAGTTTGCAAATGAGGGGCAAATACCATGGAGGAAAAGGATACAAGGTATATGGAGACAAGACATTTGAAGTACCCCAGAAGCTTGAAAATAATGGCACCCACAGGCAATCTTAAAGAACTTGGAAAAACAACATCAAAGGATAACCCTATAGAACCTAAAACAACTGCATTCTGAAGTAACTAACAGGTATCTACATTCTAGGGTATCCTAGGGTAACCCCTTAGAAAATGCTAAATTGAACCCCTAGGAAAAGCCTAGAGAACATGCAATCAAGGATTTGAAGCTTGATTTTAGAGAGCCACCAAACAAGTGCATACTAAGGTAGCTCAAAGGAACCTGTAATCAAGAATATCCAGAAGTAACACTTGAAAAACTGCAAAAAGAGTATACAGAGGTAGCCCTAAAAACCCTGAAAAGGGATATTAAGGGATAACTGCAGAAAATGTTCTAACAAAGTTGGAGAAAACTGAATGTTCTCCGATACCCCTAGAGAAATAGCAGTCAAAGACATCAAGGGCTAACACAAGAGAAGCAGTAATTGAGGCTTTCAACGGGTAACAGTAGAGAAACTTCAATCATTGTTTTCAAGAATTACCACCAGAAAACCCAAAGTCTGTCTAAAGTAGGACATGGTTGCAGCATCACAGAGAACAAGTAAACATGGGCACATTGGGGGAAACCTGGATTTCTATAAGCAAAGGAATTCTAAGGAACCTGAAAGAACAGAAAAGCCTCAGGAGTAAGACTATGTCAGAAGAACCATGAAGAAATTTAAGATCGCTCGAACAACAATATGACGGGGAACCTAGAGGGGTCTCAACCAGACAAGCTAGGAGAACCATGCAGATACCACAAACAAGGAAATGCCAAAGGATTCTGTAGAACATGGAGTCCCACTAACTGATAGATCAAGTGAACTGCGGATAGTCTCTAGACCCCATAAAAAGTACAGACAGTGAAAACCTGGAGCCCTTACAAAACATCCTATTGAAACCCTGAAAATTACACAAAGAAATGCCAAGGACTCTGGAGAATATCGAGAACTTAACATAAGTAGATACGAGGAAACTATGAACAACATGGAGACTATCCGACAAGGAAAAGAACTTGGGAGGACATTGAAACCCCACAACAGGACAAGCTAAGGGAAACATGAATACACCATTCAAATTGTGGCAGACATGTGGCCCTCAAACAGAAACACATCAACAGAGCCGGGTGACTCCCATATCACATATGCCGGATTACCGAGGCTAGCCGCACTCGTAGCTTGACCAGAGGGTTCGTCAACCAGAAAAAGTGAAGCCGGAGGATACTTCAGCATGCTGACTACAGGGAGAAACAAACTGCACAGTCATGGGTTAAGAATTCATGGAGGACAGGCTTTGGAATCAGGCCAGAAAGTCTGGACAGGGGAACAGGCACCAGCAAGTCAGAGACAAGCAGGGTTAAATTTCTTGCCATAGAAGTCCATACGGCCAAATAAAAGCGTCTCACTGTCTGACTGGGTCAAGATTCAACAATCCAACTAAACATAGAAAGGGAAAGGCAGCACAATCTAAGAGAAGAGCTATGGAGCTTTTGTACTGCTGCCTCTGTAATTTAAGCGTGCCTCGTGGTTACTGAGAAATGTTGTGAAGGTGCAGCTGATTCCTCACCTTTGACTCTGTGTTGATATGTGGGAGACTATCCCAAACACTGGCACCCTGGTGCAGTGCTGATCAGCCTTGCAAGAGAGCAAGGACCAGAGGAGAGGAAGTTGCTGTGCTGCAAGTCCCCACCGGTGAGTAACAGACATGCCAATGAAGGGCTGCAGCACTGAATTTGTGGCTAAATATGGTAGGACCCGATACCCATAAATCAAAGAAAGACAAAAGCTTCTTCCTGGAAATCGTACAAATAGGACAATGTTGGGAAACCTGGAGAGCATGGAGACCAATAATAATAGACAGGAAATTGGAGCGATGGAGAAAATTAAGAACCTGTAGAACATGAATTTCAACACAAGTATGAACATTTCATTGAAACAACAGAGAACATGGAAACTTCACAAACGTCACAGAGAACATGAAAAACCTACAAAAATACAGGCCAGTGGCACAGGTGAGAACCAACAAACAAGGGTATACTAAGGAATCCATGGTGGACAAGGAGACATTAAAAAAGGACGTCATGGGAGCAAAGAAGTCCCACAAACAAAGACAAGTCAAGCAAACCTGGAGACCACACAAACATGGGCACGTTAAAGGGCCCTGAATGCTCCGCAAACAGAAACAGGGTGGGTGAACATGGAGACTCCAGAAACAAGGATATGGCTTGGAAAGAGTGAAGAACAGTGAGACCAACAAATAAGAACATCCTGAAGGATCACACCTGTGGGTTTTTAAAAAAATCTGTTCTTTTCCATTCGGTCCCAAATAGTGTGGCGACAAATGATGGTAGTGGTAGTGTTGTCCTTATAGGAGAGCTCTTAGAATACCCACTCCTATCATGCCATGGCTTGGTCTTTAACAATGCCACCTCTTTGATTTTTCCAGTCTATGAATACCCAGAGCTCTATACACCTTTAATTATTATTTGCTTTCTCAGTGTATTCAGAGGCCCTGTTTATTTGCATAGCTTCTATTTAGGCCAGCTTATGAATAAGGCAGGGCTCTAAACAGGACAGTGCATTCATTAAGCAAGAACTCTAAATATAGCAGAATTCATTCAGTACATATTAGTATATCAGTGTGTTAGTTATGCCCCAGCTGTCTTTCCTAACCTAGTTTCAGAAGAGTTGTTTTGAGAATTGTTTCAGCATATTTATTGTAAGACATGCAGAAGGTCTTACAAAATGTCACTGTAAATTATACTTACAATCTGGTGCCTAAATTGCCAAATGAATATCAGCGATGCCACCCACAGTCTGACCTTCTCCACTTGACCACACAGTACAGTCTAGAGCACACCACTTTACTTAATTGTGCTCAGTTCCCTTGTTTGCCAAAATTGTGAATGTATACCAAGTGCTGTATATATGGCTGGATAATTATATTTTACAACTAGATGAACTCTGGAAGGAATGTTATGCGCCTGATTCTCCTCACTTGTAAGTTTGACTTACATGCACAAAGGTGTTTTTGCACTTGTAAAAGGATTTAGTCAGGTAAGATTTTCATGAGTCAGCCACAGGAAGTGGGTGTTCGAGATCTAGAATTTGGTTTGAGTTTGTGCACACCCACAAACGTACATGTTTATGGGTACTGATCAACGCCACGCCTGACAAGGCAAGTGTAAAATATTGTCCAGGGTGGGACAGAAACACTCCTGGAAAGGGTGATGGTGAACGGGAAGGAGTGGGGAATAAAGAAAGTTAGCAACTGCAATTGTAGATTTTCACATGAACAAACATAGAGGTGTGTTTATACATGCAAAACTGTAAAGCACAAATGTTTCGGATATTACACACGTGTTGCAGGTGTATTTCTGGAAACACTTTGAATTCCTGAAAGTGATAAACCCACACCTGTGCACTGTTGTAGACCTGTGGGGATGTCTTGCCATCATTCCCATTTGCTGAAGGCAATCGATTGACGATTTCCCAGCCCCTGAGATTAGTAAAATAAGGAGAGCTTAGCAGTGGTGGTTCGGCCTTGTGAGATTTGGAGGTGCCAGTCCAGCACACCTTTGGCTCTTGATCCGTAGTATTCTGACTCCTAGGGCTTTGCCGAGCTCAGCATTGTGCTGTCCTGCCCTCTTTCCACCCCCATTGTCTCAGTCTTCATTCGTGTGGCCCACCTTTCAGCCTCATCCCTTTGCCTAGACCAAGAAGAGGCCTGTGAGACAGGTAGTTGTGGAAAGAGCACACAGGCACACCACAACTGCCAGAGCTCAACAACATCCACACAGATAAGGCAGGGAGATCTCAACGACCAGATAACATGAAACTTGTCATCAGGGAGTAACAAAAGCATGAGAGCAAAGAGAGAGGCAAAAGACTATAAAGTGCCAGCTGCCAGAACCAAACAATATTCACATAAATGCTGGGATTTATTGACACAGCTCATTATAGGGAAGGAGTCAAAACATGAGAGCAAAGACAGAAGATGGAACAGGGTGAAGTCACCTGTCAAAAGCCCAACATCATCCACGCAAAATGAGGCCTAGGACGTCAGTGAGCATACAACATGAAATTCAAGACAGGATGTGATTGCAGCACAAGAGAACGACAGAGACCAAACAAAGTAAAGTGTCAGCTGCCAGATCAAAACAACATCTACACAATACACGGATTGGGAATCTCAGAGAGCATGCAACAGGAAACTCACCACAGGTGAGGAAACAGAGCATGTGAGCAAAGAAAGAGCTGGAGACTAAAGATATAATGCCACACAACGTGTGGTTTGGGGATCTCGCCATGCACACAACATGGAACTCATGACTGAAGGAACTTAAAGACAAGTTGTTTCGAAATCTAAAACGTTTTTCATGAACAAGAATTTGTCAAACATTCATTCAATTTAATAATGTCTAATTTTTTTTTATAATAGTCCTTTTCCATGAATTTTTATTAAACAAATGTGGCCAACACACGTTTCACGACTTGTACAGATTATATATTAGGGCCAAAAACGTCAACGAAGCTAAAGTGCTGATATTTCAAAATGCTGTTCATTTGTCATCAAGGTTAGTGGCTTTCCTTTCTCAGGAGGAAAATATTCTGAATATTTTAATGTAATTGTGGTTCTTAATGCACAGAGTCTAAATGGATTTGCGAAATCATACAATAACTGGCTTGATAACTGGACTGAACAAAGCGCAGTCTCCAATGTCAACACTAAGCAACAGTCATGTAACAGAATGCCTGGGGATGTCAGAGAGCACACAACATGAAATTCGTCACGTAGGGGTTATCATGCTGAGAGAACTAAGACAGAGCTCGAGTTTGTGCATCCAAGGACCTCAAACACCATACTAAATGACACAGCTGGGGACTAATAGTCTAATGGCCCTTCAGAACTCATTGACATTCATCCTGTAAATTGAAGGGATCCCAGAGTATATAAACTACCACAGGTAGAGACAAGAAAAGGCTGTGAACTAAATTACCCAGGTTCATTTGACACAAGTTGCAGCCTTTGAAACTCACAGGCCCCAAAATATGCAAACTTATCACTCTGAAGTAATACTGCTGCGAGAACAACAGAACTCCAAATCAGTATTGTCAGATCTGAGAAACATTTACTGAAACCGAGCATGGGTCACTTCCAGAGATCACACCACATGAACTCTTCACAGTGAAACAACCATGGCTTCAGAACAAAGACAAAGCTGGAGATCAAGACCAGTCTATGGGCAGCAACAATAGATCAGCAACGTCCACGCAAAGGGCAGCTTGGGAAAGTTAAGGATCCCAAAGCATGCAGATTCGTTAAAGGGAAGTAATATTTAGGAAAGAGCAAAGATAAAAAAGAAGAAAAAATGGTCTAGGGCCAGAGCATGCCTAACCAACTACATCTACACAAAGTGCAACCTGGGAAACTTAGGGGACGGCAAAGAGCACAAACTGTGAGAGTCAAGACAGAGCTAAAGACAAAAGTAAGTCTGTGGTTCGTTGTCAGAGCTCAACAACATTGGCAAACAGGGAGGCTGGGGGAAAACAAAGAGCGGATGTCATACATATATATATCACAGTGAAGTAAATGTAGCTTTAGAGCAAAAAACGAGAGCCCGATTCACAAAGCTGCCTGCTCTTCTAAATGTATAAGTGTAAATGGCTGGCCAGCATTTTGTCAGCGCCCACAACCACATCATTTTGGGGCCATTCACAAACTTTTATCAACTCTTGCCTCCCGGAAATGGTCAGACATTTACTTTAGGTAAATTTTGTGGAGTAAGGGCCAGATGTACGACCATTGATGTTTGCGGCTCGCAAATTGCATTAAATTGCGAGTCGCAATTTGCAAGTCGCAAACATCAATGTACAGCAGTGTCAGAGACCCTGTTTGCGATTCCCAATGGGGTCGTAAATTGCATGCCTCATGCATATTAATGAGGCTGTTGCAATTTGCGACCCCATTGGGAATGGCTGGCACTCCCAGGGATGGTGGCCTGCTGCTGTGAATGGGTTTGCGCACCCATTCACAAAGGGGAAGGGGTCCCCTGGGGGCCCCTTCCCATTTGCGAATGGTTTACCACCCTCTTATAGAGGGTGGTAAACTGAGTGTTTTGCGACCACAAATGCGGTCGCAAAACATTCTTACATAGGGTTCAGAGTCGCTATTAGGAAGGGACGCCCTTGGGACACCCCTTCCTAATAGCGAGTCTCTAACCCTATTTTGCGAGTCGCTATTACATTAGCGACTCGTAAAATAGGGTTGGTACATTGTGCTACCGTTTTTTGAGGTCGCAAAAGCGCAAAAGGCCGCTCAGCGACTGCAAAAAACGGTCGTACATCTGGCCCCAAATCCCCTTTTTAGGAAGAGAACAGGAATGGAACACCTCCCAATTTTTAGGGGTGTAGGGAAAGGGGTTTCTCCACAGGGAAAAGTATTTTTGACGTGGAGAAATCAATTGAACAATTACCCCTTTATCATTGTAAGCACTTTATGATGCTGCATATATGCAAGGAGAATTCTGGGAAAATTAACAATACCCTCAAATTTTAAGATTTCGCAAACATGCCCATGTTTTTATTTTTGAATCATGGTGAGCACTGCAAGTAGAGCTTACACTTACTGTATTGCCTTACAACACTGGCCCTGACAGTAAAATATTTGACTTTAATGAGGCACATACAGAACTTGAAAATTCTGATGAGTTTTAATGCACATATTAGTTTAGCAGCAGTTGATTCCTCTTTGTCTTAACTATAATGTAACACTGTAAGTTGGTAGCCGATGTAGGAGAGTCAAGTCTACTTATCCAGTGGACAAAATAAAAATTAACACTTTTCCTTCAATATCTGGGCAACAGACTATGGGAATTCCAATGGGACTTCTTGGTCGGTGGATTGTGTAGGGTAATGGCGCCCCTGGGAAATACGCAGTGAGTATATACTAGTGTACAATTATGATTGCGGTGCATAAGGGTGGGGAGAGCCACCCTCCTCCCTTATGTGTGGATGACCACTGATAAACCAAAACAACAGTCCTTTGCACACGCCGACAGTATATATTATGTATCATTGACAATAACAAAAAACACTCTTGTTCCTCTGTTGAAACAGTCACTTCAGTTTAATCTTGAGATCCTTAGCCAACATGTGCTTCCTCGCGCTTAATTGTTCTGCGCAGCGACTTCTTCAGGGCTCTAATCTCTTTGTATGGATCCTCAGTTCCGGTTGTATTTCCGACCCGGAATGGCTTCTAGTACTTCAGTGATATTTGCACAGTATAGCGCAACAGTGATTACTGTGTCCAAGATTTAGTGTATTCCAGAATTCTTTTCTTAAGTGTGGATCTTGTGTGTATAAGTCATAAATCAATCATGAATAATGACGACGTGGTATAGTAAAACCACTCTTTGGGGGCTAAGTGAGTCCCTCTTGCCAGCAACCAAGTCTTTGCTGGCGTAAATGTAAACCCTCTGTTAGTAGCAGGGATGCCTCCGGCGTGTCCGCAGAAGACTTCGCCGGAGGCAGCCCTGCTACTGAACAGAGGGTTTGCGTACAACCGGAACGGAGGATCCATACAAAGAGATTAGAGAACCTGAAGAAGTCGCTGCGCACAACAATTAAGCACGACAAAACACGTGTTGGCTAAGGATCTCAAGATTAAACTGAAGTGACTGTTTCAACGGAGGAACAAGAGTGTTTTTAGGTCTCGGCCTGCACCAGCGCTTGCGCTGGTCTGGCCGAGAGTTTTAGTAAGCGGGTTTTGGAAGTGCAAACCCACTGGCTTTCGGCTGGCGACCAGCTTGCGTTCACGATAGCGTGCACGCGCGCAGCTGCCATCTGGGTTTCCTATCTCTTCCTCATTTCCTCGTCATGGCTCATTAACTCTCTGGACTCTGATGTTTCAATCGCAGCAGCAGCTCACATTACCAACTGACGGCCCTGGACTACAGTCACATTAAAAACAACAGCGATTAGCATTGAAATGCAAGCTTTTTTTCGTCTAGTTAGAAATATTGCTTCGGTGGGTTGATTTCACCTTATATCGCAATTTGTTTTATATTGGGAGTCACAGCCTAATTACCAGTATTTTTGTCTCACTCTGTTTTTTTTATTATATTTATTCGCGCAAAGCACAAAGCTATATTTAAGGTTACTTTTTCCGCGTCACTTCTTCACTCTATTTAAACTCCACACCCCCCACACTTATTGTCTCTCTCTTTCTCTCTCTCTCCCCTCTCTAATTCTCTCTCTACTTAATTAACTCTCCCCTCTCTATCTTTTTTAGCCTTTCATTCTCTCTCACCCCTTTATCTGTTTCTCTTTCAAACTCCATCATTCACTCTCTCTCCCCTTCTTTCTCTCTCTCTCTATCCCGCTCCACTCTTTATTCTATGTACACCCTTTCTCTCTCATTCTCTCTCACCACCCTCTCTAATTGGGCATTATATCTTCACTCTATCTCTCACTCGGCAACACCACAGCATCACTCAGCATCACCACAGCATCACTCAGCGCAACCACAGCATCAATCAGAGCCAGCACAGCATCACTCAGCACCAACACAACATCTCTCAACGCCATCACAGCATCACTCAACGCCATCACAGCATCACTCAGTGCAACCACAGCATCACTCAGTGCAACCACAGCATCACTCAGTACAACCACAGCATCACTCAGTACAACCACAGCATCACTTAGCGCCACAACAGCATCACTCAGCGCCACCACAGCATTACTCAGCAGCACCACAACATCACTCCGCGCCACCACAGCATCACTCAGCACCACCATAGCTTCACTCAGCGACACCACATCATCACTCAGGGCCAACACTGCATCACTCAGCACCACACAGGATGACTCAGCACCACCACAGCATTGCTCAGCACCACCACAGCATCGCTCAGCACCACCACAGCATCGCTCAGCACCACCACAGCATCGCTCAGCACCACCACAGCATCGCTCAGCATCACCACAGCATCACTCAGCGCCACCAAAGCATTACTCAGTGCCACCACAGCATCACTCAGCTCCACCACAGCATCACTCAGCGCCACCACAGCATCACTCAGCGCCACCACAGCATCACTCAGCTCCACCACAGCATCACTCAGCTCCACCACAGCATCACTCAGCTCCACCACAGCATCACTCAGCGCCACCACAGCATCACTCAGCGCCGCCACAGCATCACTCAGCGCCGCCACAGCATCACTCAGCGCCGCCACAGCATCACTCAGCGCCGCCACAGCATCACTCAGCGCCGCCACAGCATCGCTCAGCGCCACCACAGCATCGCTCAGCACCGCCACAGCATCGCTCAGCACCGCCACAGCATCGCTCACCACCACCACAGCATCACTCAGGGCCACCACAGCATCACTCAGCGCCACCACAGCATCACTCAGCGCCACCACAGCATCACTCAGCACCACCACAGCATCACTCAGAACTACCACAGCATCACTCAGCACCGCCACAGCATCACTCAGCACCGCCACAGCATCACTCAGCGCCGCCACAGCATCACTCAGCGCCGCCACAGCATCACTCAGCGCCGCCACAGCATCACTCAGCGCCGCCACAGCATCACTCAGCGCCGCCACAGCATCACTCAGCACCACCACAGCATCACTCAGCGCCAAGACAATATCACTCAGCACCACCACAGCATCACTCAGCACCACAGCAGTATCACTCAGCAAGACCTGAGTATCATTCAGCATCACCTCAGCATCATCTCCGCAACAGTCACCACCACCACCACTACCACCTCAGCATCACTCAGCACCACCTCAGCCTGCTCTCGGAATCTGGCATCTTTTGATTCTCCCCTAGCGTCTGGCCACTGCTAGTGTTATAATACAGGTACTAGTTCCCAATCTTCACCCTCCGATTGTTTATGCCCCCTCAAAAAAAAAGCTTTAACAAACAACCATTGCAATAGGCAGAAACAAGTTGCCAGCATTGCAAGAACAAAAGAAAACTGAGGAAATTTTTATTGTAAATACTTTTTTAATATGGTCGTTCAGTTTTACATAATGCCTTCTTGGTCATATATAAAGTAACAAAAATGCTTCTGACACTTTTTATTATAACTTTTCAGCATGCTGCACAGCAGCCACACTTCTCTACAGCACAGCTTGAAGACATTGGCAAAGTCAATAGCTCTGGCTAAACACTTATAAGGCCCCAAAGGCGAGACCTATTGGCTATGCCAATGCTTGTTTATTATTGTCAATGATACATAATATATACTGTCGGCGTGTGCAAGGGACTGTTGTTATGGGAATTCCAAGCCACTGGAAAATCCTGGAGAACAGCAAACCAGGGCATGCTAAATGGAGCCAGAGGAACCTGGAATTCAACTAACAAAGGAGCTAGTAAAATATTAGTGAAGAACTTGGATCCAACAAACAAGGCCAGAACCTGTAGACCACAACCAACAACCTGCTGAAGGATCAATGAAATCCCCCCAGCGCTCTATCGTCTCCAGGTTTTTTAATTGGAGGGACAGGGACATGCTATTGAAAACAGCTTGAGATAAGGAAAAAATCAAATATGAAGCAGCCAGAACTATGTTCTTCCCAGATGCTATTAAACTAGGGCAAAACCATTGACAGTCATTTGAAGAAGTAAAAAAGAAAACAAGAATGATGCAAATATTCGATTTCTGGCCAGACTCAAAGTAATATAAAATTACAAAACTTTGTTTTTCAGTACGCTGTATCAGCATGGGATTGGCTGACTGAAAGGAACAGCTTAACATCCAAAAAAGACTCCAACTGCAAAAGACAAGTAGTGAACAAGTGAGGGAAAAACAAAAGGAGAAACAACAGGTCGTAACAAGAAACACCTTTGTTAGGTACAGAGTGCATATTTCTGGACAGCAGGAGATTCAAATCCTTGAACCATATAAGCAAACCTAGCCAAATAAGTACCCCTTTACAGATTCAAAAGTGGACAGACCTGAACGGATACTATGTAGGGATCTAGGGCATTTGAGGTAGGCGCAGCCTGTGTTCAGTGTATTTGTCCCGCCGAGATTATAGACATGGATACCTTCCAAGATGTAATGTTCTCTAAAACAGACACATCAAGGACCTCAAAAGCAGCTCCCCCACCAGATTACACCATTGCTACAATTCACTGGTGCTCTAGGCCTGACTTATAAACAGAGTATGAAACATAGCACTAAAAGGCAATATTGGTATTACTCAGGAGACCACAGAATGCTCTCCAGACTCAGCTATTTTTTTTATACCAACACTAGAGATCCCCCCAATTTGAGAAATACAATACATAGCAAGAAGCATTTCAGATCACTCCCCCCTTGCGATAACGATTGACAATGGAAGCAGGACACTTGAAAACTGAGAGATCCCGCAATATGGGCGTCATCTGGGACGACATTACAACATACTTTAAGGAAAACATAGAAATAGTGCAATCCCCAGAGACACTGTGGGGTGGGGGTTATAAGACTGTCCTCAGGGACAGGGTGCAAAGCCAGATACACCAAGAAAAGAATAGTAAAGAGGAGGAAATAGATTCATTGGAAGAAAAAATACTTCAGCTAGAAAAGTTGAGTCCAATCCCCAACTGGTGCGAGACTCTGGCAACTAGAAATTCTCTGCAAGGAATACAAATACGAGGTTCACAGTGCTGCAAAAGCATATTACCTAAGTACACAAAGCAGTCTATAAGAGGTAGAAGACAAGCCATGGCTCTCTCTGACCTGGCTTAGCCACAGAGAAGAGGATCCCAGAAGTGTGGGAGAACTAATCAACTGCAGTGCAGAAAAGGACACTCCTGACCTAGAAATCCCACAAGCATTTGCAGATTATTACAGCAACTTATATGAGGCTTCTAGACCGAAGGAGAAGGGGAAATAGCCGCCTTCTAAACATACCTGCCCTAAATGAAGACGGTAGGGCAGAGGTTATCAAGCAATTGCAGTGGCAAGTTCTCCAAACTAAATTGGCTCCTAGTGGATTTTTTTTAATGCCCTCAACACAACTAGACATACACATGCTTAAAGTTTAATATGTTTAAAAAAGCCAGTAACAGGGGGATTGCTCCAGTATCTCAGATACGCAATAATCACAGTGATACACAAAGAGGGCAAACCTAAAGAGGAAGTCTTCTCATATTGTTCAATATCATTGCTTAATGTAAATGCCCAAATTATTGAGAATATACTTGAATGCAGGCGGCTAGGAGATATAACATCCCTCATCCACAAACACAAGCCAGGATTCATGCCTTGTCTTTCAACCAGGCTAAATAAAACAATGAATGAATAAGCCGCTGAGCAGAAAGGCATTTGACTCTATAGGCTGGTTATACTGAACTCTGCTGCTGAATAGCTTCTAAGATCTTGGAAGCTATTCGGTGTACATAATTAATTGGGTAGGGTCCATTGTTTTTAAAATAAAAGAATGGAGCATAGAAGAGCATTAGCTGCAGATAACAATAGATGGGCTGACTTATACAGATGACAATAATGCCAAACAGAACATTATTTTTGAAGCAAACTATTGAGGTATTTCTCAGAGTTTCGAGCCGATATATGGCAATGGCGCTCCTAACCGCTGACCCTACTGGGGTGGGTAGCAATTTTAAAAATGTTAACCCTGCCAGAACTACCCTATATACTACAAAGATGATCAAATACAGGCTAGAGAAAGAAGACCTGACACAGGTGGAAAGTAATATATATGGTGGCTCTGCAGCAAATGGCTAGATAAAGAATAAGGAGAAAACTGGTAATGACATGCCTACAGTTCAATGTGGATATATAAAATATCTTTTTAACCAAAAAATGAAACAAAAAAATATTTGAAACAAAGAATCCAGAAAACAACAAACAACAACTGGGTGTAGGAAATGTGAAGAACCTGGAAACCAACAAATGCAGACTCCTGAGTAACTGATGCATCTCCAGGCACCAAGCTCCCGCTGGGTGCCTTTCCAGTAATTTCACCAGGCACCAGCTTCATTCAGGTTGCCTAACTCTTCTTGTTCACAACCTTTTTGTCCTGATGATGATCTCAAATCAGTGAGATCGAAACGTCGTCGACCGCTATACAACACGAAACACCTTTTATTGTTTAAATTACACCTAGGAGTTTCTATCTTTGTTGTCAATGCGATGTATATATTTTAAAAGTCACCCTCACTTGTCACATCACGCTTGCTGTCACTTTTTTGTGAGCACTTGAAATATATTCTTAAAAAATATATTGTTGAAAATATCAAATACTGTACGTTAAAAAAGTTCTTCTGTGTCCCTGTCAAATAACTATCTACTGTTGCTCCGTCCGGCATTAATTGACCGTATACGCCTACTTGGTATAGGCATATTGATTAACACCATCTCAAACAAAACTGTTCTTGTTTTATTTTGAACCAAATCGGCCCATTAAGAACCATTGTTTTTTTTAAATACTAATAGTCACCCCAGGTTCGAATATTACGGTTCCCTTGTTTTTCTTATTACGTGTCAGGCACATAGAGCAGTAAGTGCAGAGAAATGTTCACTTTCTAAAAGTGGCATTGCTAAAATAGTAAAGTTAAATCCAACCTCATCAGTAAGTAGGCAGTATCAATACCATTCCAAACACATGAAATATCAAAAAGCTACTCTTCTCTGATCAGGAATTACTACTTAAAGAGTATAAGGGAATACCCAATGCTAACCTATGGGAGGGGTAGGGCTCACAGTAGTGAAAAATGAAATATGCTGTTTGTCACTGCAAGGACATGTAAAGAATTAAAGTACATGCCCTACCTTTTAATCACATAGCACCCTGCCCTTAGGGGTACTTAGGGCCTACCTTAGGGGTGACTCATATGTAGGGGTCCCGGTTTTATGGTATTTATTTTTTTAACATTTCCGTCTGTATTTATCCATATTTATCTTTTGGCCATTCTATCTGTATTTATCCATATTTATTTTTGTGTTTTGTGTATAAATGAAGTTGTAAAACTGTACATTTCCATATCTATTTAACTGAGAGATACGCACTCATATTTTGATGTCTGTCACGATTTCGCTATTTAAGCTGCCAAATATTAAGTAACAATGCATCCACTAAATATTAGCATTATACCACAAATGTATGTTGACATATGCCATTATTTAAAGAAATTTCATCTTGTTTTTTAATTTCCCCATGCTGTCCATCTGCTCAGCTGTTGGGCTAAAATTTATGAAAGACAGCACAGCGAGTCACTTTAAAGAAGCAACATTTTCTGTATTTATCCATTTTTTTAAATAAATGCAGACAGAAAACACATTGTTTTCTGTCTGTATTGATCTGTAAATATACGTAAAAACGGAAAACAGGGAGCCTTACTCATATGTAATAAAAGGGCAGTTAAAGGCTTGACAAGTAGTTTTAAAATGCCAAAATGAAGTGGCAGTAAACTGCACACACAGGCACTGCACTGGCAGGCCTGAGACAGGTTTGAAAGGCTGCTTCAGTGGGTGGCACAATCAGTGCTGCAGCCCACTAGTAGCATTTAACTTACAGGTCCTGTGTACAGGGGGTACCACTTTACAAGGGGCTTATACATAAATTAAATATGTTGATCAGGTTTACGCCAATCACAAACATGTTTAGGGAAGAAGCATTTGCACTTTAGCACTGGTTAGCAGTGGTAAAGTGCTCAGAGTCCTAAGGCCAACAAAAAGAGAATCAGCAAAACAGGAGGTAAAAGGCAAAAGCTCTGTGGAAAGACCACCCTAAGGATGCCAGGCCTAACAGACACAGAAGAAACAAAAGACATGCCAGGTGAACCTGGAGAAAGACTGCACTGCTGCATGCATGTACATTTGAAAAGGATGATTTGTATCTCTGAAAAGGTTATCCTTCCTTAATTTCACAGATGTAATGATCTAGTAAGGAGGAGCTTTTTTTCAATATGTAGCCATGAAAGTGATCTTTGAGTTGCTCTCCAGTGGGAGGAACCTTCATCATACATTGCTCTTATATCTGATTTTATGTTGGGACATGAGGCTCCCATTCTGTGCAATGTCTCTTTTATTCCATGAAACATTTTTCATTCTAACTCTCCGGGTGATAGACAATATAATCAAAACTAGAACCTTCCACAGTCTTTCATGCTTTTCAAGGATTCTCCATTCAGTGCTGCTCTTTTCAACAGCCAATTCGAAAACAGTCATGTTGCCTTTGAGTAGAAGTGCTGTAACATGGCCACATGTCGTACTCACACTATGCAATAAGCCATATGCTTCTTTCCACCTTTTATCAATCTGTTCCAGATCATTGCGCTTTGCAGTACCTAGAAACATGTGCTACGATGTGTTTGGCCTCTTTTGCATACTATGTGTTTGACAATTCATTCTATTTGAAAGAATACTATAGTCTCTATTGAGTATTAATTTACGTTCCCATCTACTGCAATATCCCGGAAGAGGTTCTGTGTGATCACAGGACATGGGTTCCTTTATTGATCAGAATTAATTACAACCAGGTACACCTTCTCAATACAAGCGGGTACATAAGGCACAAAGTGTGCAGAGAAGGAGATTCACAACTCACCATACTCCCACTTCTTCATCTACCTCCTACCTGGTTCTGTTCATCACTTTGATACTTTTTTCACAACCTCTGCTCCTCTGCCCTGTTTTCTATCTCTTTTACCCCATCTGTTACATTTCCCCAGCTTTTTCATCCTCATTCTTGACAACTTTGCCCTGGGACTCTATTTATTCATTTGCTTTCTTGTGTTTTTTTTAATGCATGCACATACATTTAAAGTCCGAGTGACCAGGTCCTCTTAAAAAGTATGGTCTTATTCTTACCGTACGCGCCCCTCATCCTTCTGCCTGAGCTGGGTGTCCCTGCTCAGTACCTTGACGATGGTGCGCTGCTCATCTTCTGTCAGGTAACTCAGATCCAGCAGAGACTCGCTGTCTGCATCAATAGCCATGGCGGGCCGAGGGCATGACACCCCGCCATTTTCTTTCTGAGGTGCGCCTGCCTGGCTCATGTTTTTGGTCTAGGCAGTTGAATTCCAAGCTGCCTTTGCGCCCAGATAGAGATGGACAGGAAATTCCAAAACACAGTTGGTTTTTCAAGATACGGGCACAAACACCCAAGATGAATCCAGAGAACTTCTCCAAGAATGTCCCCTTCACAAAGCACCGCCTTCCGTCCTCTGTGGCAGAGTCAGCTTAGGGAGTTTGTAAGGGTGCACAGCAGTGTGGGCGGACCATGAACACTGGTACAGGGTGAATAGTTTTCCACACTTCCTGAGTTTGATTGGAGAACAGCTGCCACATCCTCAGAGGGAGAGGGTTGGGGACTGAGGACGTTGACTTAGTTCCTCTCACAAACACTTCTGTAGCCTGGGAGTATACGTAACCCTACAGAGAAAGAATTCACAGGTTAAGGATCACAAAAAAGCAGGACTGGTTATCACAGATGCTTACAAAGAACACAACCTAAACTCATCTCTCAAACTAGAAAACAAGATCAAATCCAGGGCCAATTATATTAACACAGGGTTTCCAGGGAAGCTGCCATGAGTGAAGCCTGACAGAAGAGTCACCACAAAATACATGTTTACTTCTTTGAGTTACAGTTTCTAAGTGTGAGAGCTGTGGTTCAGTGGATTGCTTTCTTATCACATTTCTGCCTGAATCTATGGACCTGCACACATTACTTACCACAGACCGTATCATGATCAGTGCCCGCCTGCCAATGTGTGGACGATCTAACCTTTACCCGCCATGACACGCCAAAGTATTGCATTAGACAAAGGCTGTGCCCGCATAAATTTAACAAATATGACAAAACTTCATCTGAATGTAGTGGGTATTTGATGAGTGGTTACTTTTTATTGCATTTTGTTTATTTTAATAGTTCTTCATATAGCGCGTCAATGAGCCCGGCAGAGCGCTGGACAGGTCATGGAAGTGCACATACACAAGGAGGAAAAACTAAAAGAAACTTTATGCAGATAATCATTTTTGGGAATGAAGCTACACACACAGACATTTTTTTAGGCAGTAGTAGTGACTTTCATTTGAGAGTAATCATGTACCACGCAATATCATATTGAGTTATAAAGAAGTGCAGAGCAACAAGTCTTAAGGGTGCTATAGGGAACAAGGATAATCATGTACCACGGTATGAACATAAAGTGTTACAATGAAGGAGAGCTGAGGAGGCGCTCACAAAGTTACATAGAGGAACTTCTATTTGAGTGCTCGAGTCGCAAGGACATCAAGAAGGGATAGGTGAAGTTACTTGAGAACATAGAGGAGAAACAACATAATCAAAATAAATGAGAAAGCAGGTCAGAAGGGTAGAGAGAGGTGATGAGAGAGAGAGAGAATACAGAACAGATCAGCAGGCATAGGTGAGGTAAAGGGGTCAAGTTGTGACCACACCTGCGTCTATGTTCTGCAAATACTACTTAATTCAGTCTTTATGTGCGCAGCGCGCACAGCGCTTATAGGTGACTTGACATTGATGCATTTGCTGCAGATGTCTGCCAGCGCTGCCCTGCCGTCTTGCCCCACTCGTCCTGTGTTGGCACTGAGGCTGCCGGCATAGGTGGCCTTGCCTTTGAGTGGGGTTAGTGCTCTTTGAATGGTCGTACTCATTCTGTTCGTTTGAGCCCTTATAAGACCCTAGGTGGAGTGTGGGGTACTAAAGGGATCTTCCCTGCCCCCTATTTAGCCTACATCTATATTAGACCACTAATTATGGTACTTATGGAAATAAACTGCACAATATACAATTATGCAGAGGATTCTCAACTATTATTCAAACTTAATGGATCTTCTGCCTCTCAGGAAACGTTTCGGGCTGTTATGCATTTTATCTGGTACTGGATGGGCAGGAACAACCTGAAGCGCAACACCGAGAAAACTGATATTCTGATCCTGAACAATAAAATTGATCTTTGGAACCTTCATTACTGGCCTTCTGCAATGAGCGTGGCTTCAACCCCCAAAGGACTGGTAAAAAAGCCTAGGTGTCATAATTGCAGTGATCTGTCTAGGAAACCCCAAATAGGGTCAGTGATTTCAGCTAGTTATGAGATTAAAAGATTTCTAGCTTCCTTATGCAAGCTGACTTATCCACTGTGATAACTGCCTTGGTAATTATGTGCTTGATTATGCCAATTCTTTATATGCTGGCCTAACTAAGACTCATTTGTATGGACTACATATGGTTCAGAACTAGGCAGCCCGGGGGATTTTTAAACAGCCTAGAAGATGCCATGTAACTCCCCTGTTAACGGACCTCCACTGGCTTCCACTTGAACAAAGAGTCCTGTTCAAAATATGTTGCTTTGTCTTTAAAGCTGTTCACGGTAAGGGCCGCAATTTCTTACAAACAGGATTAGGCCTTACATTCCTGCTCCTGTCCTCTGTCCCACCTCTCTGAAGTTATTGTTCATTCCAAAATTCAGTAAGAAGCGCATGGGGGTGGGCTTATCTGTTCAAGCCCCTTTAATTTGGAATTCCCTCCCTCTCTTCTGATGCTTGCACACTGAATTTCTTATTTTTAAGAAAGAATTAAAGGCCTGGCTTTTTAGACAAGCCTACCCACAGCACTAATGGCTTCATTTGACTTACAGCACTTCTGTTTTTACCCTAACACCAAGAAACCTCTGGTGTATGTGCGATCTACAAATTCCAATTAACATAACATATTATAACATAAAGCCCATAATGTTCTCAACGGGCCTGCTCAACATCCCTCTGACAAGCGTGTATGGAAACAGCTAGCAGAATTTAACATTCTGAATGCACAGTCCAATTGACCCCTCTCTCCTTAGCAGCTGTTCACTTAAAATTAACTCAGCAATTCTACACCTAGTCCAAATCTATGATTTATTTGATCTGCATCAGACCTAGACATTCCGGTTCTCACTTGGCTGTATCCCTATGCATACGCCATCATCTTCCACATAGGGGCAGATTTAGAGACTGACAGAAGGATCGCTGTCTGCCTTTTGCTTCCCATACGGTCCGCTGTATTTAGACATTTCCCCCTGCCTGGCGGAGATCTTTATGCCTTTAAAAGAGCTGCCACCACGGCAGCTTCTTCAAACGCATCTAAAGTTGACTGAGCAGCCACCGCCATGTTTTTCAAGCGGATGCTCAGCAAGCTTTTTTTTTCTTTTACAAAATCAAACTTCCAAAGTGGGAGTTTAATTTTGTAAAACAAAATAAAATGACCCTGAAACCCTGGTAATGTTACTAAGGTGTGGAGGCAATCTTTATTTTAAGGTCTCGCCTGGTGTTAGCAGCGCGCAAGCCCTGCTCTCGCCATGCGAGGGCTTCTTGGAATCAATACGGTTCCAGAAGTCGTGTCTCTGCTCCGCCTGCAATTTTCATTCGTGCGCGACATTTGTCGTAATGGATTATGCAAATCACAGTGTAACGATTGCACCGGAGGCATTTTAATCCCTCCTGGTTGCCACCCTGGCTGCTTTTGGCCCCGCCCTCCGCGATTGGATCTTTTACTTGCGGTGGGAGACAGTCTCTCTTAATTAGCTGCTAAGCACTTTTTTTGGGTATTACCGCGTTTATCTTCAGCAATGGCCGACGCGCCTTTCATTTCTCTTGCGTGGCTTGTTCTTATTGTACAGTATGTTTGTTCGGATTGCTTTGGGTTTAAATTGCAGTGTGACGATGCAGAGGCAAACATTTTTTTTTTTAAAGTGTACTTTTGTTTGGATGTTAAGTGCTGCGATGTCCCTTTCCTGCAACCCGTTCTGGCTTTAAAGTGCAAGCAGTCCGGCACCCCACGCTTCAGCAGTGGTGGCCGCGCACACCACTCACAGGATGCTGCTATTGAGCATTAACGGCGGCCGCTTCTTGTTTTTATTTTCGGAGCGCCATGCATGCTTTCACTTTCACAATGCCGGACTGCGCACACCACTCGCAGGGCCCTGCCCTTGAGCAGTAATGGCACCCGCTTCATGTTAACATAAGGTGCCATGCCTACTTTAGTGTGAAACAAGCCTGGTATGCTTGCTTTACCATAGAGCCGTGATGCATTGTGTAGTTGCCCCAAGCATGCCTGCTCTTCATGCACTTTTCCTTCACGTCTCTTGCCAGCTGGAGCCTGCTCTAAGCACGGGCTTGTGTTACACTCCCTTCCCTGAAACCGCAGCCAGACCACTTCCTAATTACAAGTCCAGCATTTGATTAGCAGACACCGTAGCGGGCTACCCTGGACAAGGCGAAGGACCTGCACATGCACGAGGTGCAAACCCAGTCATTAAGCAGCCTCTCTCCTTTCACTCGGTACAAAGGCGAGGCGCCATACTCCCTTGGGCAGGGCAGCGGCTTTGCCTGTAAACTACTCCCTGGCCAGGAACGCGCAGACATAGCATTGCAAATGCATCCTTGTTGCTCCTGACCCGGGCAGCTAATTTCATGCGACGCTTTTCAAATGCAAATGTCATGTTCTCGCCCGGAGATTGGGCCTCCGAGCTGCAGCTGTAGGCATCAGTAGGCATGAAAACTGTGTCAAGCGCCGGCTTCCTCACTGCACATGTGATGCAGCTGTATATAGTACCCATCGAAAGCCAGGCTTCGTCACTGCAGATGGGTTCCTGCTGCATGCCCGCGTCTGCAAACAGCTAATTTCAGATGGTGGCTCTTTCGTTTCATATGGGCATCTGCTGTAAGTACACCGCCAGTCTCAAGCTGCATGCTTGCCAACTTTGTGAGACCAAAAATAGGATTTGTCAGGTTTTAAAACTACTAACTAGCAGATGGATGAAATCATTGAAAATTACACTTGTTGGTCAGAGGATGACTTAACATGAATTCACTCTGTGTTTTTATTTAACTCAACATCTCTGCCCAAAACCAGAAACGGGGAGAGACTGTGGCGTAACGGCCAGAGCTGCCGACTTTGAAGCTGGGCATCGACTCAACATCCTGTGATTCTGGGCAAATTACTTAATCTCCCCTTGCCTACCAAACATTAATGTGTACTTGTTTATTTTGAAACTGCGTCCCAGGACGCAAAAAATCGCCATGGCCTATAAAAAAGCTCGGCGTTCCTGGCATTTGAGGACGAGCGGGCGGCAGAGAAGTAACAGGACTCTGTCTTTTATTCTTGCCCAGAGAAGACAAGGACGTACGCCATCTTCGTCAGACACACCCGAAGGTAGGCTCTTAATCTGCAGGTTATGTCACCAGGAACCAATATTCACACTTTGTTTAGACTGCCATTTAATTTTCATTAAGGCTTGCAGTTGTGTTAAGGTAATTTCATTACCGGCCCCTGACAGTGCATGAATGTTTTTCAGTAGGGGAGTCTGTTTGTGGGGCACTCACTGCCCACACATGATTACCTAATGGGAAGTTGGTTTCAACAGCGCTGTCGTAGGCCCAGCCAATAGGTTTACCATAACATATTACGGTAATTACATTATGCACACTTCTGCAGTGCTTTTAAAAGCAGCTGTGTTAGGCCTTGCGCTGCATGTTTCTTTTTCCACAAGAGGAGCAATCCTAGTTCCGTTCCGTAGGTGCAAACATTTGTGAATATTGCCAGTGCTGAAATTCCCCAGAACATTTCCCCCACCCTTATCTGCTGCAGTCAGGACTTTCACAATTACACAGGAAAGGACGGGAATAGGAAGATGTTGCTAAGTGCGTGAACGTTTGTTTACAAGTTTTATTTTTTAAAAATTCAAAATGTTCTACTTTTAAAATTGCTCAGTTTCTGGTTAGAAGCTTTGTGACACCTGCCTTAGTACAGGGGAATTCAGAAATTGTGTCAAGTAAATAATGACTAAAAGACACAAGTTTAAAACCAGGATGTTAATTTGAGCAGCAGCTCCTACATTTTTGACATCTGTGCCCCCTCCACTGAGTCAGTACTTCAAGGCGGGACCCCTCAAGCCAGGGACCCCCACCTAAGCAATCTCTTTGATTTAATTATCAAAACAGTACAAAAAATACGGAAACAAGTATACGTCAAACAATTACACAGGTTCCAAAATATTTTATCTAAATAAACAATACAGAAATTAGAGCTTTCATTTTTAATGGGAATCTTTGCAATATTTGCTTTCATTTCTAAAAGAAACGATATGCTAGATTTTGGCATATCACATTGTCATTTTTGCTCTTAATGCATGCTCATTGTGTCAGCGCTCGCCAGTACGTCATTTAAGGCTACCAAAGCATCCACGTTAGACCCTGTTTGTTGCAATTGTGCTGCTCTGGCAAATCAAGCTAAAGATACCAACTTAACGTTTAGCCTCCGATTTCTAACTCCTTCACATTTACCTAACATTTCCAAATTTTATATGTTAATTATTTTTTAATAGGGTCGTTCAGTTGTACATAATGTCTTCTTGGTTATATATAAGGTGACAAAATTGCTTATAACACTTTTTTATTATAACTTTTCAACATGCTGCACAGCAGCGACACTGCTCTACAACATAGCTTAAAGACATTGGCAAAGCCAATAGCTCTGGCTAAACACTTATAAGGTCCCAAAGGCGAGAACTATTGGCTATGCCAATGCTTGTTTTCTCTGCAGGACATCCAGGCATTTTCTGGTGGTCTTCTCTTGAAGAGAAAAAAAAGTGCATCAGGCCATTCGCTTTACTTAGGGCGGACAGTCTGATGCACTTACAATGACAGCCCAAAATCCATCAGGCCATATCAGGCCATATCAGGGTATATCAGGGTAAAGCCAGCAAGGAAACTCCGGCAGAATCCGGACTGTCCGCCCTACTCTCCATTTAGGGGGCGTACAGTCAGTTTGGCGGACAGTGTACTCTGCTACGTTTGTGGCTGAGTAAAGTCAAATGTATATTAGAGAGTTTCGAAGATGCACTCCAAGGTAATCCAGAGCTGTACTAGTAATCCAATTAGTGCATGCAATCATGGACGCATTTCCTGTTCGTAAATGCTAATATAATCTGTGATGAGCCGCTAGTCGTTTGACCAAGGGGACTGTATGCACAGCTGGATATACAGCATAAGCTGATTCTCAACAATCAAATGAATCCTACATAGATTCCAAAATTGTGTTTTATGTTTTTTGGTTAATCAGTTGAATGATCTGTTGATTGTACATGGCATTCTAAACGCTTCACGTTTTGATTGCATTAAAAAAATCCTTATAAATCATTTGCGTTAACGGTACAGACTGCCAATACATAGGATATGTGTATCATTCATCAGAGGAACAGTAGCACAATGTTACTCTAAAATCAAATGGAAAACATGCACATTTAAAGTCTGTTAAACGGAGAAAACGAGACAGGGCATCCTAATGAGAGATGCATAATGCGCAGTTGAGCTCCCTGAAATCCTGTAAAGACTAAGAACAGCAGTGGTGGGGGTCACAGTGTGGTTCGTTTTGGGTTTGCCCAATAAAGTTATGATCCAAACGCCACTAGAGGTCTGAACATCAATTATTTACGTAGTAAAATCAACAAATAAATGTGATAGCAAAGAACATTAAACAAGCATTGGAAATGCAATAGGTCTCGCATTTGTTTGATTTCGAGCTTTTGACGTTGTAAATGGCAATGTTTTGTACCCGTGTGTTATGGAGTGTTTGTATGTGGTGTGTAGTGGAATATTGTGGGAAGGATTGGAATTGTTATTTGTGGAGCACTAGGAAGGAGAGGAGGAGAAGAGCAGTATGACGCAAAAGTAAGGCGAGTGAGGAAAAGAGAAGAGTGAGGCACAAGGAAGGAGAGTGAGAAAGAGAGCAGCATGAGGCACAAGGAATGAGAAGAGCAGCGTGAGGCACAAGGACGGAGAGTGAGGAGAAGAGCAGCGTGAGGCACAAGGACAGAGAGTGAGGAGAAGAGCAGCATGAGGCACAAGAAGGGAGAGTGAGGAGAAGAGCATCGTGATGCACTAGGACAGAGAGTGAGGAGGAGAGCAGCATGATGCACAAGGACGGAGAGTGAGAAGAGCAGCACAAGGCAAAAGGAGAGGAGTGAGAAGAGCAGCGTGAGGAAGAAGGACGGAGAGTGAGGAGAAGAGCAGCGTGAGGCACAAGAAGGGAGAGTGAGGAGAAGAGCATCGTGATGCACTAGGACAGAGAGTGAGGAGGAGAGCAGCATGATGCACAAGGACGGAGAGTGAGAAGAGCAGCACAAGGCAAAAGGAGAGGAGTGAGAAGAGCAGCGTGAGGAAGAAGGACAGAGAGTGAGGAGAAGAGCAGCATGAGGCACAAGAAGGGAGAGTGAGGAGAAGAGCATCGTGATGCACTAGGACAGAGAGTGAGGAGGAGAGCAGCATGATGCACAAGGACGGAGAGTGAGAAGAGCAGCACAAGGCAAAAGGAGAGGAGTGAGAAGAGCAGCGTGAGGAAGAAGGACGGAGAGTGAGGAGAAGAGCAGCGTGAGGCACAAGGACGGAGAGTGAGGAAGAAGAGCAGCGTGAGGCAGAAGGAAGAAGAGTGAGGAGAAGAGCAGCGTGAGGCACCAGGATGGAGAGTGAGGAGAAGAAGTAGCGTGAGGCACAAGGACGGAGAGTGAGGAGAAGAGCAGTGTGGGGCACAAGGACGTACAGTGAGGAGAAGAGCAGCGTGAGGCAGAAGGACGGAGAATGAGGAGAAGAGCAGAGTGAGGCACAAGGAAGGAAATGAGAAGAATAGCAGCGCGAGGTACAAGGAAGGAGAGTGAGGGTAATCGCAACGCGAGCCAGAAGGACGGAGAGTGAGGATAATCACAGCATGAGGCACAAGGAAGGAGAGTGGGGAGAATAGCAGCGTGAGGCACAAGAAAAGAGAGTGAGCAGGAGAGCAGTATGAGGCACAAGGACAGAGTAAGGAGAAGAGCAGTATGAGGCACAAGGACAGAGTGAGGAGAAGAGCAGCACAAGGCAGAAAGACGGAGAGTGAGGATAATCGCAGCGTGAAGCACAAGGAAGGAGAGTTAGGAGAAGAGTAGCGTGAGGCACAAGGACGAAGAGTGAGGAGGAGAACAGTGTGCGGCACAAGGAAGTAGTGTGAGGAGGAGAAGAGCAGCCTGAGGCACAAGGATGGAGAGTGAGGAGGAGAGCTGTGTGAGGCACAAGGAAGTAGTGTGAGGAGGAGAAGAGCAGCCTGAGGCACAAGGATGGAGAGTGAGGAGGAGAGCAGTGTGAGGCACAAGGACAGAGTGAGGAGGAAGGAAGCGTGAGGCATAAGGAAGGAGAGTGAGAAGAAGAGCAGCGTGAGGCACAAGGAAGGAAAGTGAGGGGAAGAGCAGCTTGAGGCACAGGGAAGGAGAATGAGGAGAAGAGCAGCGTGTAGCACAAGGAAGGAGAGTGAGGAGAAGAGAAGCTTGAGGCAGAAGGACGAAGAGTGAGGATAATCACAGTGTGAGACACAAGGAAGGAGAGTGAGGATAAGAGCAGCATGAGGCACAATGACTGAAAGTAAGGATAATCGCAGCATGAGGCACAAGGAAGGAGAGTGAGAACAACAACAGCATGAGGCACAAGAACGGAGAGTGAGGAGAACAGCAGCGTGAGGCACAAGGAAGGAGATTAACAAGAAGAGCAGTGTGAGGCACAAGGAAGGAGAGTGAGGAGGAGAAGAACAGCATGAGGCACAAGGACGGAGAGTGTGGAGGAGAAGAGCAGCGTGAGGCACAACGACGGAGAGTGAGGAGGAGAGCAGAGTGAGGCACAAGGACAGAGACTGAGGCTGAGGAGAAGAGCAGATTGAGGCAGAAGGACAGAGTGAATATAATCGCAGCGTGAAGCACAAGGAAGGAGAGTGAGGAGAAGAGCAGCGCGAGGCAGAATGACAGAGTGAGGATAATCGCAGCGTGTAGCACATGGAAGGAGAGTGAGGAGAAGAGCAACATGAGGCACAAGGGCGGAGAGTGATGAGAAGAGCAGTGTGAGGCATGCGGAAGGAGTAAGGAGAAGAGCAGCGTGGGGCACAAGGAAGGACAGTGAAGAGAAGAGCAGCATGAGGTACAAGGAAGGAGAGTGAGGAAGTGAAGAGCAGTGCGAGGCACAAGGAAGGAGAGAGAGCAGAAGAGCAGTGTGAGGCACAAGGAAGGAGAGTGAGGAGGAGAAGACCTGCGTGAGATACAAGGAAGGAGAGTGAGAAGAAGAGCAGCATGAGGCACAAAGACGGAGAGTGAGGAGGAGAGAAGTGTGAGGCAGAAGGAAGGAGAGTGAGGGAAAAAGCGAGGCAGTGCATATATACTCCAGCAAAGGACCTCAGGTTAAAAGAAGCTTCACCTTGAAATGCATACAAATACAAAATTGCATAAAATGTATAAGTAAGTAAAGCAACTAGCTGCAGACATATACAATAAAGAAAAAACTCCATATTTGTTCTCTTTAAAAAAGTAAGAAAAAGAAAACAATATTCAACAGTCATTGAAGAAGGCAGCCCTTTACGTGTCCCCCTGTTTGTTTTTTTTGTTTTTTTAAATTACGGTCCCCCTGTTTCTTTAAAAGACAAAGGTAGGACCGGAAAACGACTTTGCTACTAAAACTTTTAACAGCAGCATAAGAAGCAAGTACCGGACAGCTTTGAGTATTTCTGTTCAGTGTTCTGGCAGATCTGAAAGGAATGCTGGGTCAAACAGACATCACGTTATCTCTTCAGTAAAGGCAGCAATAAAGATTCTAACATCGAGCCAAAATGACAGCTCTGCTTGAGCTTGCAAAAAACGTTTTACATCACGCTAGCAGCATAAGGCACTTGCAAACATTAAGATGTCCATACAGAATGCACGTGCACAGGATGGCTCCTCTCGGCATCTGAATGGCGATCACTCGACTTGCAAAAGCCATAGCTGACAATTATGGAGTGGGACAGGTGTGGAGAGGTGTGGTGCAGCGGCCAGGGCAGCTGACTTCGGAGCACAGGGTTCACGGTTTGATCCCCGGCTCCGGTGGCAGCTCAGCTCAGCACCATGTGACTCTGGGCAATAGCTCACTTAATTTCCACTCCGGCCCCCAGCGCCTTGAGACCCGTAAGGGTGAGTTGCTGCGCTATATAAAAACAGACTTACATTTTCTTTTTACTTCTAGAAAACGCATTTATTGATACTCTAGTTGTACAGTGGGATGTTTTTAGGTCTCGCCTAGCGATGCAGCGCCATGCGCTGCTCGCTATGCGAGATCTATTGTTGCCGACTTTTGCTCCGATGCGGGACATGAGATGTGCACACGCTTAAAAGACATCAGCTGTGAACGCGTATGGCGCCGTTCGCTGAAGTTGCATGACAGGATATGTGCACGTGCATTCCTGATGCCGCGTTAACACGCAGCTCCTGCTTGCCGCTTTGCTTTGTTAGACATTAGCTATGAACGCGTACGGCGGCGTCAGCTGTGAACGCGTACGGCGGCGGCGTTAGCTGAAGTTGCAGGACAGGATATGTGCACGCGTATTACTGATGGCGCGTTAACACGCCTCCTGCTTGCCGCTTTGCTTTTTAGACATCAGCTGTGAACGCGTACAGAGGCGTTAGCTGAAGTTGCAGGACAGGATATGTGAACGCGTATTAGTGATGCCGCGTTAACACGTCTCCTGCTTGCCGCTTTGCTTTGTTTTAGCACCTCATAAACAGGAGACGCAAATGCGTTAGGCTGGCGCCATGTCATCGCATCTATTGTTATTTGCTCGTGCTTGGCTGCTTAGCATCTTACATCTACAAGATAAGTGTGCGTCTTGCTGGCGCCATGTCATCACACCTCGTCTTTTTGCTCAGTACTTTACTTCCCAAGCACAAAATAAGGACGCGTCTAAATGGCGCCATGTTTTCAAAGTGCTTACTGTTTACCATAACCACAAAAAAGAGTTAATATATACACGCGAGTGTTGCTTAACATGTCGCAGACACAAATTGACCATGCGCTACAGTGGTTTACAAGATGAAATATGTACGTGTGTCTGCATGGTGCCATGTTCGCATGCTTTTTTCTGTTCTACTACAGTACAAATATTCTAATATGCATGCGCAAGCGTACTTGTTTTATCAATACGTGTTCTTTATCAATAAACAAGTGCTAGATATATGCATGCCATGGTTGCAACTTTCACATTTATATAATGCTTTGCATTTTTAGTTGTATAACACACATTTACCCTTTACATTTCTGATCTTAAACGTACCGGGTAATTTCTACATTTCATACAGCGCCTTGCCATACAATAACAATTTCGTTTTTTTTTTCTTACGTTGCAACTAATATTTTCGTTGCGTTATGTGTCGCACCAATACAACCAAATGCGTTTTGCTTCGAAACTCCTCTTTCATCCTATGCGCAGTATGTGTCAACCTTGCCAACATTTCTCTTTCCGTACGTTCTACGAATTCACCTAACATATTTTGTCTGCAAAGTGCTTACTGTTTACCATAACCACAAAAAAACAGTTAATATATACACGCGACTGTTGCTCGACATGTCGCAGACACAAATTGACTATGCGCTACAATGGTTCAAAAAATAAAATATGTACATGTGTCTGCATAGCGCCATGTTCGCATGCTTTTTCCTGTTCTACTACAGTCCAAATATTCTAATATGCATGCGCAAGCGTACACGTTTTATCAATACGTGTTCTTTATCGTTAAACAAGTGCTAAATATATGCATGCCATGGTTGTAAGTTTTACATTTGCAGCATTTATGCGTGCGTACCGGTTGTGGCGTACGCATTAATATAATGCTTTGCATTTTTAGTTGTATTACAAACATTTACCCTTTATATTTCTAATCTTAAACGTACCGGGTAATTTTTACATTTCATACAGTGCCTTGCCATACAATAAAAATTTCCGTTTTTTTTTCTTCCTTAAGCTGCAACTAATATTTTCGTTGCGTTATGTTTCGCCCTAATACAAACAAATATGTTTTGCTGCAAAACCCTTCTTTTATGCTATGCGCATTATGTGTCAACCTTGCCAACATTTCTCTTTCAGGACGTTCTACAAATTCACCTAACATATTTTGTCTGCCTAAAGACCTTTGTTTTTCTTAAAGTTTCCCACGCTATTTACTAACACTGAGCCATCTTCACACCATCGCCATGCATTTCCCGTGCCACATGTGTTTTACTATTTTATTACTCCTACAGATCGCTATCTTTCCCCTTAGTCCTCTACTTAACACCGATGCAGTAAACATTCGCAAACCCTTTCAGCACCACTGCCCTATACATCGCTGAAGCCCTACATCTCCCTGTCGAGAACTTCTTTAAAACAAGTAAGTTTTGCCAAATACAATTTTACGTATTCTTACCTTACGTAGCGTTTCCGTTAAACTAACATATATTGCCTATGTTTGCTCCTTTATTACAAACTTCTATAACACCTATTTCATACGCTTTTCATGCCTTTTGTCTCGTTCGCATTCCGTTTGTTTTTTTCACTGCCTTTTATCTCGCTCGCATTACGTTTGTTTTTCTTTATTAGAACAACACTTTCTGTCCTATACTTCCTACACACAATATGCTAAATCGGCTACTGCTTTTATTACGTGTTTTTTTGCAAAACAATAATGCGCTTTTTGCTTCCTTTATGTACACAGGCCACAACCACTTGGAATCTTTCCAGCAAACACAATTATTAGCAGGAATCTTCCAGGCGCCGCCGATCAAAACTACAACTTATTCAAAACAACGGTCAGTACTCAAACATTTTACAGTCTGAAACTTTCGTTGTTATCGTAGTACCGCCATTCTCCCTTCTTTACATGCAACTATAATATAGATAACATGCTACATTTACAACTGCTTTTCGTTACTCTTCGGTACAAACTGCAGTTCTCATTATAATATACCAGTGTAAAAATTCCTCCTAATTTTTTAGTACCTGCTACTTTTATTTGTAATTGTCATTATTTGTATGTTCGCCGTTTGCTTTTAAGAGCATCCTTCCCAATATTTTGTTACTCCCAACCCCCCATATACTTGCTGCTTTCGCTCTCTACGTTGCCGCCCGCCAACACTTAAAGCACATTTTACATTACGTACAGCTTTTACCAGCACAATGCCGTCAACGCAATACTATACGTTTTCTTTATGCAATCTGTTTTCATATAAACAATTTACTACGCTATTTACTACTTCCTCCCTACCTACTTAATTTTTTGTTTCTTCAAATTGCCGCCTACCAGCACTTAAGGTAAACGTTATGACCCATGCTGCATCTGCAAATACATTCACTAAGCACAACACTTTTTATTTCCCCAGCTTTGCTCTATACCATTAACCCTACCTTATTGTCTACTACCTCTTTCCTTACTTTCTTCCACCCCTCCCCCCCCTCTCACTTCCTTCTTTTCCTTTTCGGCGTACCCAACACGCAGCGCTTTCTCAACTTACCACCCGGCACCATTTCAAAGCACATTTTAGACCGCATTCACAAACACAATACAATTAAGGCTATATATTGCGTCTTACTTATGTAATATGCTCTTCACATAAACTATTCTAGCGCGCTATTTCCTACAAGTTGCCGCTCAGCAGTACTTAATCCAAATGTTATAGTTCATGCTGCAATCTCAAATGCAATGTGCTAAGCATAACAAAATACATTTCACTCAAAACATATTTGCTACATCTCAGCAATATACTTTCTTATATACTATCTCTCTCCCCCTCCCCTTTTCTACCCCCTATCTTCCCCCTTTATTTCTCCCCGTCCTCAATAAGCAGCACTCTCACAATTTACCGCTCATACATAACACACTTATATTTACCCATAACCTCTCACTGTCTGCCTATAATTCACTATATATGCTTACCTATACTTGCTCCTACTGCTCTCCACATCCCCTCCTAGCAATACTTAAAGCACATTTTATATCGCGTACAACTTTTGCTAACACAATGCTCAATTTATACAATCGGTTTTCATATGAACTATTTCTAATTTGCTAATCCCCTTCCGCTCTCCATACTTACTACTTTTGCTGTCCATGTAGCCACGTAACAGCACTTACAATAAATTTAATAGCAAGTACTCCATTAATACATACAGTATACTTAGCTTTTTTTATACAATCTTCTACATACTTCCCACAATAAACACATTGCTAACACCAACAGTAAACAATAATACGGTTTTACCGTACTAGCAAGCAGTAACTAAAAAAAAAAACGTGCATTCCCATTCCCACATTTGCCACCTTTTTTCATACTCAAAACACACATCTAATTCATATAATTCAGAAAAACTTACTGTTCATATACGTTCACAAACTTCTCGCCTGCAATTGCTAAATTACCTCCACGGCGCACAAAATATCTCAATACACACTACACACTAATGCACCATTATGCACGTGCACTGCGTCGTCAGCAACACTCCTACAGCAGGAAATATGCGCGCGGACGTCTGCCGCGTAATACACGCGCACACTATCATTAATGCCCCCCCTATAATCATACATAAAAATACGCGCATATTGCTATATTTGTATCACAATAAATATTTACATGCTAAAAGTAACAATATCAAATATTGCCGTTCAGCAGCTCTTAAAGCTAACGTCAAACGCATGCTGCGTTCCCAAATACAATGCGCTAAGCACAACTAAATACATGTATTAATACAATATATGCACCCAATAACGTTCCATTTCCTATCATGGTAACTTACGCTAAAGCATACCTAAAAAGTTTTTGCTACCACCCATCCGCCTTGCCATTCTCCCTCCCACGTCGTCACCACACAACACTCATATTACCAACACCTCGTAATAATTACACAAGCGCGTTTAAAACCACACCGCGCATACTTCTTTTACTTTTACCCTCTAAAACCAAAATTTTACACTTACCCGCACTACATAAAATAGCTTTTTGGATACAATCTTCAACATACTTCACACAATAAACACATTGCTAGCACCAACACTAAACAATAATAATACAGTTTTACCGTACTAGCAAGTACTAACAAAAAAACAGCATTACAATTCACACGTTTTCGACCTTTTTCATACTAAAAACATTTTTTTAATTACTTTAATTACAGAACACTTACGGTTTATATACTTTCACAAACTTCTTGCCTAAAATTGCTAGACTACCTTCACCGTGCACAAAATATCTCACTCGCACTAACGCGCCATTATGCGCGCGCACTCCGTCGTCAGCAACACTCCCACAATAGGAAATATGCGCGCAAACGTCTGCCACGTAATAGCACGTCTGGTTCTATTTCCATAGCACGCGCACACTATCCTTAATCCCCCCTATATCATACATAAAAATACGCGCATATTGCAGTACTCGTATCACAATAAATATCTACATGCTCAAAGTACAAATGCCAAACATTGCCTTTCAGTAGCTTTTAAGACAAACATCAAACGCATACTGCGTTCCCAAATACAATGCGCTAAGCACAACAAAATACATTTTTTAAATAACATATTTACTTCATTTCAGCAACCCTACTTTATTAAACGTTTTATACGTGCTACTTTTTGCAACAAGAAAGTGGTTGCTCATTAAAGTGCTGCCAAACAGTGTCATTAATAACAAACACGCACAATATCATATACTAGTATACATATGTACGCCGCATATAGGTAAAAATTACATACGTATTACAGACCTTATTGCACACACTGCAATATAAAATTTATATACAACACAAAAACTTATACAAAAAGGTTCCTTTCCCACATTACGATTGGAATCTTACCTATGCCTTCTGTTTCCCTTAAAGTTTTGCACGTATTACAATTAGCAGGCAAAAAAATAGGTGTTGCTGTATGTGCTGCTTTAGCAGTTTTGGGAAAAAATATTTACATACGTATTACTAACCTTATTACATATACTGCGATATAAAATTCTATATACAACACTAAAACTTATACAAAAAGGTTCCTTTCCCACATTACAATTGGAATCTTACCTATGCCTTCTGTTTCCCTTCCTATTTCTTACTGTCTTACAATACTTTGTGCACGCAATATTTTTCAATAAAGTTTTGCACGTATTACAATTAGCAGGCAAAAAAATAGGTGTTCCTGTATGTGCTGCTTTACCAGCTTTCGCTACAAAACACACATGTTTCATGCTCAATGTTTGCTTCGCATAGACTGCCTTAACCACAATTTGCTAATCCCCCTCCCTACATACTTACTACTTTCGCTCTCCGTGTAACCGCCTAGCAGCACTTACAACAAATCTTCGCACAAATACCACATTCGTAAATGCAATGCACTAACAACAACATGCACTTTGTTTACAGTTTGTTTCCTTCATAAAAAAACTACACCTATTACTTGCAACTCCTCTCCTCTTTCCCACTTCCTTGTTTTCCCCTCTACAAATCAATACCCAACACCACTAACCGCAACAGCGCAATGCATTTTGTTTATGCCATCTTTTGTTCCCAAGCCAATCTAACCATTTTATACTAGCCCACCCCCTTACCCCACTTCCCTTTTCTCTGTCCACATCCTCAATTCCTAACCATTATTTACTACTCTCCTCCTTCCCGCCCACTTTCTTTTCCACTCTCCATTTTACGTAGTAGTAACACTTAAAACATTCTATAGCGTATACTGCATTTCCAGATACAATGCGCTACGCACAATAAAACACAATTGTTTTCCAATATGTTTCCTCCGTAAAAGCAAGCTTGCCTTTTTATTTATTACCTGACTCCCCTTAACAAATTAGTACTTTCGCTTTGCGCGTCCCCTCCCAACAGCAAACTCACAACTTGCTACTCATACATAACACAATTACATTTGTGCATGCCCCTTAAATCTTTATCCATAATTAACTACATAAACCTCCGGCATTATATTACTTTGCATCCCTTTACCGTTTTACTTTTATCGCCTTTATTAAACATATACTACAAAGTTATGTAATGGTGCCACGCACTAACGGACAAAAGTATACACAGCAGTAATAGGTACTATCCTATATATCATAACAGTAAATAAGCACGTTAACATGCAATAAATATGCCAATTTACGTTGCACACACTACATTCCATATATCAATACAATATATACGTCCCAGATTGCTCACTTTTAGATTGCTTAAACTGTAATCAAACCATGCTTAATACGTTTTTGCTACCACCTACGCACCTTGCTATTCTTCCTGCCACCTCGTCACCTCACAGCACTCACATTACCAACAGCTCATAACACAACACACAAACACGTTCAAAACCGCACTGCAAATACTTCCTTTACTTTTAACCTCTCATAACCTCAAATTTGCACTTACCCCCACTACATAAAATACCTTTTCGTACACAATCATTAACATACTTTACACAATAAACACATTGCGAACCCCAACACTAAACAAAATGCAGTTTCACCATATTAACAATTACTAACAAAAACTACCATTGCAATTACCACGTTCACACCCTTTATCTATGCTAACAACCATATATTTAATAAATATCATTTACCAAAACTTACTGTTTATTCTGCTTCCCCGAACGTCTCGCCTACACCACCTCCACCGCGTACAAAATATCTCAATGCGCACTAACGCGCCAATATGCAGCCGTAGAGCGTCGTCAACTACACTCCCACAACGGGAAATATGCGCGCTCACGTGTGCCACGTAATACACGTCTGTTTCTATTTCCGGACCACGCGCACATTATCGTTAATACCTCTATATTACACACAAACAATCCACAAATATTGCTATACTCGCATCACATTTCCCTTCCTATTTATTACTGTATGCACAATACTTCCTTTCTGCACACAATACTTTTCAATAAAGTTTTGTACATATTACAATTAGCAGGCAGAACAATCGGTGCTCATGTATATGCTGCTTTACAAGTTGTCATTACACACAACGTATTTTTCACGTTCAATGTTTGCTTCACATGAGCGGCCTTACCTATAATTTGCTAATTCCTCCTCCCTACATACTAACTACTTTCGTTCAAACAACAACAACATACATTTTGTTCACAGTATGCTTACTTCTTCAAAAAATCTACACCTATTTACAACCCTTCTCCTCTTTTCCACTTACTTCTTTTGCTCTACAACTCACCGCCTAACACCACTTAACTATAGTGTGCTCAGTGCTCTCTGCTGTAGTGGTGCTAAATAATGCTATGGCAGTGCTCAGTGATGCTATGGCAGCGCTCAGTGATGCTATCGCGGTACTGAGTGATGCTCTGGTGGTGCTGAGTGATGCTGTGGTGGTGCTAAATGGTATTGTGGTGGTGTTGAGTGATGCTATGGTGATGCTGTGGTAGTTCTAAGTGATGCTGTGGTGGTACTGAGGGATGCTGTGATGTCGCTGACTGATGCTGTTGTGGCGCTAAGTGATGCTGTAGTGGCGCTAAATAATGTTGTGGTGGCGCTGAGTGATGCTATAGTGGCGCTAAGTAATGCTGTGGTGGCGCTAAGTGATGCTGTGATGCCGCTAAATGATGCTGTGGTACCACTGAGTGATGCTATCGTGGCGATAAGTGATGCTGTGGTGGCACTGAGTGATGCTATGGTGGCATTCAGTGATGCTGTGGTGGCGCTGTGTGATGCTATGGTGGCCCTGCGTGATGCTGTGGTGGTACTTAGTGATGCTGTAGTGCCCCTCCGTAATGCTGTGGTGTCTGTGAGCGATGATATGGTGGCTCTGAGTGATGCTATGGTGACGCTGCGTAATACTATGGTGACGCTGAGTGATGCTGTGGTGGCGCTGAGTGATGCTGTAGTGACACTGAGCGATGCTGTGGTGGTAGTAAATGATGCTCTGTGGTGGTGCTGAGTGATGCTAAGCGCAACAAAATACATTTTTTTAATAACATATTTACTTCATTTCAGCAACCCTCCTTTATTAAACGTTTTATACGTGCTACTTTTTGCAACGATAAAGTGGTTGTTCCTTAAAGTGCTGCCAAACAGTGTCATTAATAGCAAACACGCATAATATCACATAGTAGTATACATATGTACGCCGCACATAGGTAGAAAATATTTACATCCGTATTACAGACCTTATTGCAGATACTGCAATATAAAATTCTATATACAACACAAAAGCTTTTACAAAAAGGTTCCTTTCCCACATTACAATTCAAATCTTACCTATGCCTTCTGTTTCCCTTCCTATTTCTTACTGTCTTACAATACTTACTTTGTGCACGCAATACATTTCAATAAAGTTTTGCACGCATTACAATTAGCGGACAAAAAAATAGGTGTTCCTGTATGTGCTGCTTTACCAGTTTTCGTTACAAAACACGCATGTTTCATGCTCAATGTTTGCTTCGCATAGACTGCCTTAACCACAATTTGCTAATCCCCCTCCCTACATACTTACTACTTTCGCTCTCCGTGTAACCGCCTAGCAGCACTTACAACAAATCTTCGCACAAATACTACATTGGTAAATGCAATGCACTAACAACAACATGCACTTTATTTACAGTTTGTTTCCTTCATAAAAAAACTACACCTATTACTTGCAACCCCTCTCCTCTTTCCCACTTCCTTTTTTTTCCCTCTACAAATCAATACCCAACACCACTAACCGCAACAGCGCAATGCATTTTGTTTATGCCATCTTTTGTTCCCAAAGCCAATCGCCCCATTTTATACTAGCCCACCCCCTTACCCCACTTGCCTTTTCTCTGTCCACATCGCTCAATTCCTAACCATTATTTACTACTCTCCTCCTTCCCGCCCACTTTCTTTTTCACTCTCCATTTTACGTAGTAGTAACACTTAAAACATTCTATAGCGTATACTGCATTTCCAGATACAATGCGCTACGCACAATAAAACACAATTGTTTTCCAATATGTTTCCTCCGTAAAAGCAAGCTTGCCTTTTTATTTATTACCTGCCTCCCCTTAACAAATTAGTACTTTCGCTTTCCGCGTCCCCTCCCAACAGCAAACTCACAACTTGCTACTCATACATAGCACAATTATATTTGTGCATGCCCCTTAAATCTTTATCCATAATTAACTACATAAACCTCCGGTGCTATATTATTTTGCATCCCTTTACCGTTTTACTTTTATCGCCTTCATTAAACATATACTACAAAGTTATGTATCACCGCAATGGTGCCACGCACTAACGCACAAAAGTATACACAGCAGTAATAGGTACAATCCTATATATCATAACAGTAAATAAGCACGTTAACATGCAATAAATATGCCAATTTACGTTGCACACACTACATTCCGTATATCAATACAATATATACGTCCCACACTGCTCTCTTTTATATTGTTTTAACTGTAATCAAACCATGCTTAATATGTTTTTG
The DNA here is from genome assembly GCA_963921515.1 of Calotriton arnoldi. Lineage (NCBI taxonomy): Eukaryota > Metazoa > Chordata > Amphibia > Caudata > Salamandridae > Calotriton > Calotriton arnoldi. The sequence continues at coordinate 2,535,857 of CAWUFW010001855.1, forward strand.
CTAACACCCACGCACCTTGCTATTCTCCCTCCCACCTCGTCACCTCACAGCACTCACATACCAACAGCTCATAAAACAACACACAAACACGTTCAAAACTGCACTGCGCATACTTCCTTTACTTTTAACCTCTCATAACCTCAAATTTGCACTTACCCCCACTACATAAAATACCTTTTCCTACACAATCATTAACATACTTCACACAATAAACACATTGCTAACCCCAACACTAAACAAAATGCAGTTTCACCATATTACCAATTACTAACAAAAACTACCATTGCAATTACCACGTTCACACCCTTTATTTATGCTAACAACCATATATTTAATAAATATCGTTTGCCGAAACTTACTGTTTATTCTGCTTCCACCAACGTCTCGCCTACAACTGCTCCACCACCTCCACAGCGTACAAAATATCTCAATGCGCACTAACGCGCCAATATGCAGCCGTACAGCGTCGTCAGCCACACTCCCACAACGGGAAATATGCGCGCTGACGTGTGCTACGTAATACACGTCTGTTTCTATTTCCGGACCACGCGCACACTATCGTTAATACCTCTATATTAGACACAAACAATCCACAAATATTGCAATACTCGCATCATATTTCCCTTCCTATTTATTACTGTATGCACAATACTTCCTTTCTGCACACAATACTTTTCAATAAAGTTTTGCACATATTACAACTAGCAGGCAAAACAATCGGTGCTCGTGTATATGCTGCTTACAAGTTGTAATTACAAACAACGTATTTTTCACGTTCAATCTTTACTTCACATAAGCGGCCTTACCTATAATTTGCTAATTCCTCCTCCCTACATACTTACTACTTTCGTTCCCCGTGTAACCGCCTAGCAGCACTTACAGGGAATTTCCTAAAAAATACTACATTTATAAATACAATGCGCAAACAACAACAACATACATTTGGTTCACAGTATGCTTACTTCTTTAAAAAATCTACACCTACTATTTACAACCCTTCTCCTCTTTCCCACTTGCTTCTTTTGCTCTACAACTCGCCGCCTAACACCACTTAACTATAGTGTGCTCAGTGCTCTGTGCTGTGGTGGTGCTAAATGATGCTATGGCACTGCTCAGTGATGCTATGGCAGTGCTCAGTGATGCTCTGGTGGTGCTCAGTAATGCTGTGGTGGTGCTAAATGATATTGTGGTGGTGTTGAGTGATGCTATGGTGATGCTGTGGTAGTTCTAAGTGATGCTGTGGTAGTACTGAGGGATGCTGTGGTAGTACTGAGGGATGCTGTGGTGTCGCTGACTGATACTGTTGTGGTGCTGAGCGATGGTGTAGTGACGCTAAATAATGTTATGGTGGCGCTGAGTGATGCTATAGTGGCGCTGAGTGATGCTATAGTGGCGCTAAGTGATGCTGTGGTGGCGCTAAGTGATGCTGTGGTGGCGCTAAGTGATGCTGTGATGCCGCTAAGTGATGCTGTGGTGGCGCTGAGTGATGCTATCGTGGCGGTGAGTGATGCTGTGGTGGCACTGAGTAATGCTATAGTGGCGCTCAGTGATGCTATGTTACCGCTGTGTGATGCTATGGTGCCCCTGCATGATGCTGTGGTGGTACTTAGTGATGCTGTGGTGCCCCTGCGTAATGCTGTGGTGTCCGTGAGCGATGATGTGGTGCTCTGAGTGATGCTATGGTGACGCTGAGTAATACTATGGTGACGCTGGGTGATGCTGTGGTGGCGCTAAGTGATGCTGTACTGACACTGAGCGATGCTGTGGTGGTACTAGATGATGCTGTGTGGTGCTGAGCGCTGCTGTGGTGGTTCTAAGCGATGCTATGGTGGCGCTGAGTGATGCTATAGTAGTGCTAGACAATGCTGTGGTGGTGCTCAGCGATGATGTGGTGGTGCTGAGCGATGCTGTGGTGCTGCTAAGTGACCCTGTGGTGGTACTGAGTAATGCAATGTTGCCCCTGAGTGCTAATGTGGTGTTGCTGAGTGAAGCTATGGTGGTGCTGAATGATGCTGTGGTGGCGTGGAGTGATGTTATGGTGCTGCTGAGTGATGTTATGGTACTTCAGTGATGCTCTGGTGGTGCTGAGTGATGCTGTGGTGGTGCTAAATGATATTGTGGTGCTGCTGAGTGATGCTATGGAGATGCTGTGGTAGTTCTGAGTGATGGTGTGGTGGTACTGAGGGATGCTGTGGTGTCGCAGACTGATGCTGTGGTGGCGCACAGTGATGCTGTAATGACGCTAAGTGATGTTGTGGTGCGCTGAGTGATGCTGTGGTGGCGCTGACTGATGCTGTGGTGGCACTGAGTGATGCTATGGTGCCGCTGAATGATGCTGTGGTGGCGCTGCACAATGCTATGGTGGCCCTGCGTGATGCTGTGGTCGTATTCTGTGGTGCTGTGGTGCCCCTCAGTAATGCTGTGGTGTTCGTGAGCGATGCTGTGGTGCCTCTGAGTGATGCTGTGGTGATGCTAAGTGGTACTATAATGGCGCTGAGTGATGCTGTGGTGACACTGAGCGATGCTGTGGTGGTACTAAATTATGCTGTGTGGTGCTGAGTGCTGCTGTGGTGGTACTGCGTGATGCTATGGTGGCACTGGGTGATACTGTGGTGGTGCTGAGCAATGCTGTGGTGGTGCTGAGCGATGCTGTGGTGCTGCTAAGTGACCTTGTGGTGGTACTGAATGATGCAGTGTTGCCCCTGAGTGATAATGTGGTGTCGCTGAGTGAAGCTATGGTGGTGCTAAATGATACTGTGGTGGCATGGAGTGATGTTGTAGTGCTGCTGAGGAATGTTGTAATGACTCAGAACAATGCTGTGGTAGTACTGAGTAATGCACTGAGTGATGCTGTGGTTGCACTGAATGATGCTGTGATGGCATTTAGTGATGCTGTGATGGTGTTAACATATGCTGTAATAGCGTTGAGAAATGTTATATTGGTACTCAGTGATGCTGTGCTGCCTCTGATTGATGCTGTGCTGGCTCTAATTGATACTGTGCTTGCACTAAGTGATGCTCTGGTGCTACGGAGTGATGCTGTGGTGGCGCAAGCGCTGGTACAGGCCGAGACCTAACAAAAAAGCAGTTTTCCCATATTGGCAATTACTAACAAAAACCAACATTGCGATTACCACGTTTACAGCTTTACCCCATACTAACAACCATATATTTAATAAACAACGTTTAAGGAAACTTGCAGCTTATTGTGCTTTCACAAACAACTCGCCTAAAACTGCTCTGCTCCCTCCACCATACACAAAGTATCTCAATGCACACTGACGCGCCATTATGCACCCGTACAGCATCGTCAACCACACTCCTACAACAGGTAATATGCGCGCGAACGTCTGCCACGTAATACACGTCTGCTTCTATTTCCGGACCACGCACACACTATCATTAATCCCCTTATTTCACACACAAACAATACACGCATATTGCAATACTCGTATCACAATAAATATCTACATGCTAAAAGTACAAACATAAAACTTTTGCTTGCTACAAGCTACATGCTAATTCTTCTGCTTAGCACTTACAGTATAATCCTCAACAGGTTACACCTTCAAGATGCTCCACTCCCTGCAACACAATTGTAATGTCTTTAAGCATTCAAACACAGTGTAATGCACGCAAATTGCATCATTGCAAACAGCCCCCTCCCTCCTTTTCACTTCCTTCTTTTCCTTTTTCACGTACCCAACACGCAGCGCTTTCTCAACTTACCGCCTGGCACCATTTAAAGCACATTTTATATCGTGTTCAGCATTCGCAAACACAATACAATAAAGGCAATACAATGCGTCTTATTTATGCAATATGCTCTTCACATAAACTATTCTAACGTGCTATTTCCTACAAGTTGCCGCTCAACAGTACTTAATCAAACGTTATACTGCATGCTGCAATAACAAATACAATACACCAAGCACAACACAATACATTTCACTCAAAACATATTTGCTTCATCTCAGCAATCGGACTTTCTTATATACTATCTCTCTCCCCCCACCCCTTTCCCACCCCCCATCTTCCCCCTTTCTTTCTCCCCGTCCTCAACAAGCAGCAATCTCACAATTTACCGCTCGTACATACCATACTTACATTTATCCATAACCTCTCACTGTCTGCCTATAATTAACTATATATACTTACCTATACTTGCTCCTACTGCACAACTACATTTGTACATGCTTCTTAAATATTTAGCCATACGTAACTACATAAACCTCCGGCCCTATATTATTTTGCATTCCTTTAACGTTTTCCTTTCAACACCTTCGGTAAACATATACTACAAAAGTTGTCTATTGTCGCAAAGCTGCAACGCACTAACGTACAAAAGTATAAGCAAGAGTAAAATGTATTAAGCTATATATCACAACAGTAAACAAGCACCTTAACATACAGTAAATATGGCAATTTAGGTTGCGCGCACTACATCACATGTATTAATACAATATATGCATCCCAAATTGTTCGATTTCCTATCATGGTAACTTACGCTAAACCATGCCTACAAAGTTTTTGCTACCACCCACCCACCAAAATGTACCAAATTGTAAATCATATATAGAAACGCCCTTTTAGCAAAACATTTTGTTATGCACCTCCCCTTTTATTATCATAGTTTAATACATATGCTCTCGCTACACAATGTGTTCACTAATATAGTGTATAAAAACCATACAGTGCTTAGTTTTTATAAAGCACATAATATGTGGTTTGATAAACGCATGGTGTACAGTGTATCTATAACTGCTTTCTGTGCACACAAACTATGTACTTGTATTTCACATGCTCTAACTATGTTTTTTATGTAAGTTTTCATGTTTAGAAAATATAGTTTTTTTCCCGTTATACTCTGCAGATTACTTTCATAAGCAACCCAATTTCTTACAACTTCAAAGTATTGTTCCTGTGCTGCATAGTTTTTATTAGTAAACCTGTGTACTCTGCAAGTTTTATGATTTTGCTTATTAAATTGTGCCTATCATAGCAGTGAACTACCATTCTTTACATACATTACTCCTTACTACTCTTTCTGTACTCCACCACTCTCACCTTACTCCTCAATGTGCTTTGCACCTCTAGGTGCCACTCTATACACTGTGCACCCCTCATTACCTTTCTTCACTATGCACTCCTAGTGCCACTCTATATGCTCTGTCCTCCCTAGTGCCACTCTATTTCTTGTGTAACTCTATGCTCTCTCCCCCCATAAGTGACACTCTATATGTTGTACTTTCCTTAGTGCCACTTTCTTTGCTCTGCCCCCACTGTGCCATTATATGCGCACATCAATACCACTCTATACACTTTACCACCGTTAATACCACTGTATAATCTCTACCTCTTTAATGCTACTCTGTGCACTCTCCACTATAATGCACAATGTGCTCTAACTGTCTTAGTGCCACTTTATGCACTCTGCACCTGCCAATGCTATTATATGCGCTCTACACCTCTACACTCCCATGCATACTTTCTGCACTCTATACAGCTTTGCATTCTACAACACTTTGCTTTACCCTACTTTATTCTACTCTTGTTCTCTCTATTACACTATTGCTCACCATAATTTTCTCTGCAGTATTCTGTCCCACCCTCTGATGCTCCCCTAGCTAAGTCCCACTCTTATTTACTCTACTCAAACCACTTTTACACATGCCAAACAGCAGCCACAGTGCTCTACAAAATAAGTAAAGTACCGCTCTATGTGTTGCACTTTTCTTCGTAACATAAAATAGTCAGCCCCCACTGTCCCACCATATACTCCCCTTGGTGCCACTATATACACTCTGCCCCCTAAGTACCCCTCTAGGCAGTCTACCCCCTTCATGCTATTCTATGCACTTTACTTCCTTAGGGCACAGTGCATATTAACTCTCTTGGTACCACTCTATCCATTTTGCATCTCTCACTCCAAATCTATGCGCTCTACACCTCTACACTCCTATGCATACTTTGTGTACTCTATGCACCTTTGCTTAATTCTACAACACTTTCCTTTTACACACTTTACTCTACTCTTGTTTTCTTTGCTACACTATTGCTCATTATAATTTACTCTCTGCTACTTTCATCCACTCTGCAATGCTCTCCTTTTACTAAATTCCACTCCCTTTTACTCTGCTCAAATCACTTTTACACATACAAAACAGACACAGTACTGTAAGAATCAGTAATCCACGTTACTCAAGTCAAAAAGTACTGTACACACATGTTGCTTTTCACAAAACCACTTCACCATCCATTAAACATAACAAATGCTATATAAATACAAACCTTTCTTTTCCTATTATCCCTTTGCTATTTTTTTCCCCAAATAGCTCGCTAAAAAACACTACTACATTACTTTCATTTTTTACCATATTAGCTACCAGTGTTCCTTTATAGTCTACTTCAAACTGTACTTACAGAACCCATTGCACACAACAAGCGATATGTACATATCAACATTTCTTACACGTCGATCATACTGGCATTATTCTAAATTTGCATAACTGCCTAATGTACCCACCACTTAAAATATACTTGCATATTCACTATCATAATTCAGCACTAATACTTCCCTAATCAAATTAAAAATAGCTATTATTACAGTAATAAAAAATACCACTTGCCTTTACAAACACCATCACAAAAGCAACAAACTACACAATAACTATATAATACATATTGTTCTAGGCTACGTGCCATAACGCATATTTAGTACACATTGCTTATGCTCATACTTCTATGCACTTTACCCTATAACTGCCACTCTGTGTTGTACCCTTCTTTATGCCACTCTATTTGCTATGTCCTCACTCTGCACCATATGCTACCCCTTACTACCACTCTGTGCACAATGCCCCCTTTAATGCCACTATATCAACTCTGCACCCTTAATACTGCTCTGTGCACCCTACCTTCTCGATGCATTGTATGTGCTCTAACTTTCTTAATCGCACTGTATACAATCTGCAACTCTCAATCCTAATCTATGCACTATACATTGCTACTCTTTTATGCATAGTTTCTGCACACTTCGCAACTTTGCTACATTCTACAGCATTTTCCTTTTACTCAACTACTCTAGTATTGTTTCTTCTACTCTACTCTTGGTCCTCATAATTTACTTCTGACACTTTATTCACCTTATAATGCTCCCCTTTTCTAAGTACCACTCCCTTATACTCTACTCAAATCACTTTTACACATGTTAAAAAACAGCCACAGTACTGTACAACATTAGTAAAACATGTTAATAAAGTCACATAATTGTAAATTAACATGCTATTCTTCACAAACCTACTTTACTCCCTATCAACAGCAACAAGTACTATATAAATACAAACTTTTCGTCCTCTATTATCCCTTTCCGATCTTTCTTATTCCAGATAACTCACTACAATCCACCACTAAATTACTTTAGTTTTTTACTATATTAATTTACCACTATTCCTTTATAAGCTTCTTCAGTAGTGTACTTAAACACTCCATTAGACATACCAAACAGTACATACATATCAACATTTTTTCCGCCTCTATCTTAGAGATATTATTCCAAATACACAAAACTAGCTAAATTATGTACCACTTAAAATATACTAGTATATTCACTGTACTGATTCACCACTAATACTTGCTTATACAAACCACAAATAGCCATTATTACAATATTCAGCACAACATCACTTGCCTTCGCAAACAACATTACAAAAAACAACAAACTATACATAAATATATATTGCAGCAAACTCTACTTTACATACTTATAATACATATTTAATATATTAGTACACATTATTCATGCTTATAAATATATGCGCTTTGCTCCATAAGTGCCACTCTATGTGTTGTGCTTTTTTGATACCACTGTATTGCTGTGCTTTTCTTATTGCCACCTTATCTGCTCTCTCCACAATATACCACCATATGCTCCCCCATGGTACCACTCTACGTGCTATGTTCCCCTTAAAGCCACTGTATGCACTCTACCTTTTTCATGCTACTCTGTGCACTATACCTCCTTCGTACACTCTATGCATTCTAACTCTCTTGATGCCACTCAATACATTCGGCATTTCTTAATCGTACTATATCCACTCTACACCTATACACTCCTATGCATACTTTCTGCATTCTATGCAACTTCACTTAATTCTACAGCACTCTACTTTTACTCTCTCTACTCTACTCTTCTCTTTCTACTCTACTATTGCTCGTTATACTTTATTCTAAAGCACTTTGTTCCATTCTGCAAAGCTCTCCTTTTGCTAACTCCTGCTTTTTTACTCTACTCACATCACTTTTACACTGCCAAATAGCAGCCACAGTAATGTAAAAAAAAAAGCAAAACACATTAATAAATTCACATAATTATTCAATGACATGCTACTCTTCACAAAATCACTTCAGCATGCATCAATAATAACAAGTGCTATACAAATACAAACATTTCTTCTTCTATTATGTCTTTGCTATCCTTGTTCTTCCAAATACATTACTCAAATACACCACTAACTTCATTGTATTTTTAACCATATTAATTTAGCACTATTCCTTTATAGGCTTGTTCAATAGTGTCCCTAAACACCCCATCAAACACAAACAAGCATTATATACATATCAACATTTTTTACACTTCTATCCTACTAATTATTCCAAATCCAAATTACTAACTAACTTATGCACCATTTAAAATATTACTCAATGTTCACTATACTAATTCGCCATTAATACTTGCCTACACAAACCAAAAATAGCTATTATTATAGTGTCGAGCAAAACACCACTTGCCCTAACAAATACCATCAAAAAAGCAACACGCTATACATAAATATATATTATATATAGCTGTACCATACATACCCATAATGCAAATTTAGTACACATTACTCATGCTAATACCTCTATACGCTCTCTCCTATAAGTGTCACTTTATATATTATGCTTTTCTTAATGCTGCTCTATGTGTTCTGTCCAAACTGTACCATTATATGCTTCACTTCGGTACCACTGTACATGCTATGCAACCCTTAGTGCCAGTTTATGCACTACACTTTCATCATGCTCCTCTATCACCTCTACCTTTTCAATGCCCTGTCTGTACTCTAACTCTCTTGATGCCACTCTTTACACTCTGCACCTTTTAATACTAAACTATCCACTCTACATCCCTACACTACTAAGCATACTTTGTGCACTCTATGCAACTTTACTTAACTCTACACCACACGCCTTTACTCACTCTACTTTACTCTTGTCTTTCTACTCCGCTATTGCTCACTATAATTTATTCTACACCATTCTATTCCACTCTGCAACACTCCAATTTTAATCAATCCAGCTCCCTTTTACTCTACTCAAATAAGTTTTACACATGCTAAACAGTGGCCACAGTACTGTACAAAATAAGTCAAACTGTCAACAAACTCACAAATTCTACAGTGGCATGCTACTCTTCACAAAACCTCTTCAACATCTATCATTAGTAACAAGTGCTATATAAATACAAACCTTTCTCTCATATTAACCCACTGCTATCCTACTTATTCCACATACATCGCTACAATCACCACTGCATTACTTTCAATCTTTACCATATATATTTACCACTATTCCTTTATGGGCTACTTTAATATTGTACTTCAACAACCCATCACACATAACAAGCAATATATACATATATATATATAATAAATAGTATACATATTTAAAAAAAATAAAAAAAATAGCAACAACTTTTTTTTTACAAACTGCACTGCTTTTACTCATTGTATATACACTACATAAACATAAGCCATCCTGTATCATAATTAAACAGTATATAGTAGCATACAAAAATATACAACTTAATCACTTTCTTCTTTATTATTTGCAGATATTCCAGATACTAACTCAAGAAAGAAACCATCAAAAGGTAAAAATCTTTTGAGAACATTCTACATGCACATTTTAAGCACAATTTCTTTAGGAAATATCTTTATGCTACACTTACTATACAAACTTGTCCATACTTTACAATACTGCTTATACCACATATAAATATATTTACCAAACAATACATAAGCACTATACAAATTTCTATTTTTATAGCTACATTTAAATATACATTTATATATAAACAAACATATATAGTTACAGCAAACAAAAAAGTATAATTAGGCAAAAAACAAACTAAATAGCAATACTAAAAAATAAGGAACTACTTAGGGTACTATATAAAAATGCAAGCACTTATACAAGCTGATTATCATCAAGGGCATGAAAAATTTTCTGCCACTTCAAGGGGCAAACAATGTTTGCCAAATAGCACATTTGCAATTATACACAACTACTACAAACCAGCAAATATATGGACTATTGAAGATTTACATTATATAATGGACCTTGGAGATGCTTTATATACCGAAATGCATTCTCTTAATAAACAAGATTTTATGCATCCTGATGATTTACCTACTTACATTAACCACATTGACAATGTATACTCTATTAGGCTTTCCAAACCATTCTATGGAAACATATTAAAGCCCTTTGATACATTATATCCAGATATACGGCAAGCATTGACTATGGGGTCGATTCCGATCTCGGTCGGAGGCGCACCCAATACCATTCGGTCGGGAAAAAAGCCATGCGAAAGCCAGTTTCCCGACCGATCCGTACAGCACACCGAACGAGCAAGTACGATGCGCACAACAGCAAAAATTCCGGCCGAGCCGTACTCACCCAAACCAGGTCCTGTTCTCCGACCGAGGCGAATCCGGAAACGCCGAATCGAGTCGCACGGAAGGGAAAATGCAGCCCCGTCCGGCCGGACAAGTACGATGCGCTTTCCGTACGCGCCGAACCCGTCGCTACGCACGGCACGTCAAAGCATCCGGGAGAGGCGCACATAAGCTCCGAATCGCGCCACAACACGATCCACGGCTACGAGACGAACACAGCACAGACGAGGACGACGCGAGCGACGAGGACGAAGCGAAGCGACGAGGACGAAGCCAAGCGACGAGGACGACGCGAAGCAACGAGAAGGACGAACGACACGAACCAACCATGAATCCCTTCGTCCCGATCATACCAATATTCTACATCTACTACCGGAACAGGCACGGACGCGTACGGCGCAGAAGGTAAGTCAGACACCAACCACAAAACACATACAACACGTACACGACACATCACACACATACACTGGGAATCTGAATATACTTGCAACAGCAGCACCATAGGGGCGGGATGCCCATCACCAATGCCACATATGCACACAGGGGCCTGAATGCGCGCCACCACCCCAACCCAGGGGGCTGGATGCCTACCACTACTACCACCCTTAGCCAGGGGGCAGGATGCCTACCACTACTACCACCCTTAGCCAGGGGGCAGGATGCCCACCACTACTACCACCCTCACCCAGGGGGGCAGGATGCCCACCACTACTACCACCCTTAGCCAGGGGGCTGGATGCCTACCACTACTACCACCCTTAGCCAGGGGGCTGGATGCCTACCACTACTACCACCCTTAGCCAGGGGGCAGGATGCCTACCACTACTACCACCCTAGCCAGGGGGCAGGATGCCTACCACTACTACCACCCTTAGCCAGGGGGCAGGATGCCCACCACTACTACCACCCTCACCCAGGGGGGCAGGATGCCTACCACTACTACCACCCTCACCCAGGGGGCAGGATGCCTACCACTACTACCACCCTCACCCAGGGGGGCAGGAAGCCTACCACTACTACCACCCTTAGCCAGGGGGCAGGATGCCCACCACTACTACCACCCTCACCCAGGGGGGCAGGATGCCCACCACTACTACCACCCTCACCCAGGGGGCAGGATGCCCACCACTACTACCACCCTTAGCCAGGGGGCAGGATGCCCACCACTACTACCACCCTCACCCACGGGGGGCAGGATGCCTACCACTACTACCACCCTCACCCAGGGGGGCAGGA